>AP025058.1:7731751-7776532 GCA_036186865.1 Eustoma russellianum
CTCTAGTTTAAATTCCAACTTTTGCACGTTATATATATTATGTTATACATAATATATATAATATATACTTTAAATCTCAGCACTTAGCTGGTCTAAAGTGGTACCATTAACATGTGACAAAATTAAACTTGGAATCTTCACATTTTGGCCTTAATGTGGAGTAATTTGTGTGTGCCAACATGGAAAGTATTTTTGGCTGAATATACAGTCATGTGCACGAAATCTTTATGAAATTTTGGAGTATAGGGGCTGGCCATTTATTTATGCAAGTACGTGACACTTTGGCGAAGTTTCGGTATTCGCCCGATACGACAAATTTCGGTTTAGAACCTTTTATCGTGTTGTATTTAATTTGTCATCACCATATCTTATATCATATGATATAAGACCTGAATATACTCATAAATATCAGTTAAGTATAGTGGTGTGACGTTAACGTACGTAAGTAAAATATATAACGTGTCGGTAGTACGTTGGAATACATGTGTATGTGCCTTTGAAACAAAATCTGAAAATATATGTAATATATATATATATGGCATGTGTATTAAAGGATGGGGAGGAGGAGACGACTTTCCTTCCTTAGCCTTGTTGCCTTTATGCCTTTTCCAAATGAAGCTTCCTTTAATGAACTACTTAGTTTATTAAACTAAGTACTTCACTTAATGAACTAATTTAGTTCACTAATGGTGGCACCTGAAAATAGTATACACACAACAAATGTTTGCCATATGATGTAAGCTTTAATACTTCATGGCTCGTTAGTACGGCAACATAATATATAAGCTAAATAAGGCAAGTAATGACAAGTTATCATGCATACATGTATACATTTATATATGTATACGTTTATACACATATATAATCATTCAAATTGCTTATTTTGAAATCACTCAAACCCTCTTATCTCTACAATCTCCCCCTTTTGATGATTTTCAATATAACTTGTGTACATGATTTAAATGCTATCTCTCCCCAATCATGCACAGATTTGAAATTTGAATTTCAAATTTCAAATCCGGCTCCCCCTTGATTTGTGTAATTAAGATCAATCAGTGTTGTCTCTCTCCCCCTTAAATCATGCTTTTCTCTCCCCCTTTATTTTGGAAAGTAAATCAAAAGATTTCTATCAAAAAGGAAAGTAAATCAAATCACGTCAAATCAAATCATATCAACGGGAATCATGCCTAATTTAGAACGAAGAGATTCATATGTGGCTTGATTTAAGGCCTTTGTAAATATATTCGCCACTTGTGATTCTGTGCGTACGTGAGCTATGACGATATTACCATTGTTAACATGATCCGAAGAAAGTGATAGCGTACTTCTATATGCTTAGCCTTAGAATGTAACACGGGGTTCTTAGACAAATTGATGGCACTCATACTATCACAATATATAGGAATCTTATTTACGGTAATTCCAAAGTCCAAAAGTTGTTGTTTTATCCACAACAACTGTGTGCAACAAAGGCTAAGAGCCATGTACTCAGCCTCAGTAGTGGACAAAGCAACGCTTGCTTGCTTTTTGGAAAACCATGAAATAAGGGAATTTCCTATAAATTGGCAGGTTCCGCTCGTGCGTTTTCTATCTATTTTGCAGCCACCATAATCTGCATTAGTGTAAGCATGTAAGTCAAATGTAGAATCCTTATCGTACCAAATGCCTAAGGTGGGCGTGTGCTTAATATAACAGAATATTCTTTTTACCGCATTTAAGTGTGACACCTTAGGTTGACTTTGAAAACAAGCACACATACATACACTAAACATGATGTCAGGCCTACTAGCAGTTAAATATAGCAAAGAGCCTATCATAGATCGATATAGTCCATTATCAACGTCTTTACCATGTTCGTCTTTGTCTAGTTTAGTAGTGACACTCATAGGGGTGGGGGATGGTTTCAAATTTTCAAAATTAAATTTTTTGATCATGTCATTGACATATTTTGTTTGGCTTATATGAATTCCTTTACTCGTTTGCTTTATCTGCAAGCCAAGAAAATAATTAAGTTCACCAACCATAGACATTTCAAATTCAGATTTCATGCAATTTTCAAAATCTTTAACAAGGATATGTGAGGTAGAGCCGAAAATAATGTCATCTACATAGATTTGAATAATAAGTAAATCTGATTTTTCTTGTTTCAAAAATAGTGTACTATCTATAGTACCAGGTTTAAAATTATTTTCTAAAAGAAAAGTAGCAAAACGATCATACATTGCTCTGAAAATTTGACCAATAGCTCCTCACACACTATATTTAAATGGGTTGAAACAGTTTTGGAAAATTCTTTTGGGAAGTAGGTCAAATACAATCAAAGTCTCAACCTTTGCAAGTCTGAAAATCAGACTGCACTAGTCTCAGAACTTTTGATGTTTGATTGACTTATACTTATCCAAAAGGGTTGAAGCTTGTGCCAAATTAACCCTAGGACGTGTAGGTATATTTCTGGAAATTTTTATGATTTTTGAAAATCGTTTACTATTTTTCCGAATGCGAACAAGAAGGATAATCAGTGCAGTAACTGAAAAGTAAATGCTGAAAGTAAATTGGACCAAGATTTTAATACTGGTTCGGTTATAAACAACCTACTCCAGTCTTCAAGGAACACCTTCCTTGGTTCACACTAATCACACACACAACACACCTTACCACAGGGTTGATAGAGTTACACCTAACTCCAACCCTTTACAGACATTGTATTGTTATTACAATTCGCACGAACACCACCACGTCGCAAGAATGAAGATTGATCACACCTTGATCAATCTTTTACAAAGATTTATGAATGGTGGTTTATCTTAAGCCTATTCAAGGTTGAAAGATATGAAAAAGAATAGGCTTTACAAGAAAAGAGAAAGAAAGAAGATATAGGAGAAGAAGGCTAGAACACTTTTGATCTTTCAATTTGCAACACTTGTTGTTCTTTTTGTTTGATCTCCTCTTCTCTTTTTAATGTGGCAGCCGTCCCCTAGGGCTTCTCCCCCTCTTGAAAATTGTCTTTTAAGCCCTTGTGAGAGTGTAAGACATCATTGTGACAAGGCCTTGCTTACTTGGCATCTTCTTATTGGATCATTATTTAGTCTTCGCTTACTTGGCACCTCCTTATTGGTTCAACATTGTCATCATGATGACATGGAAAAAATCTAAGATATACACTTTATCATGTACCAAAAATCAATCACAAAATCATTCCATAAATCAAGAATTATATCATAAATTGCAAGAGCAAAAATTCTTCCATTATCCATGTCAAATTTCAGCCATAACAACCTTGCCATGCTGAATTTTTCAGCATGTGCATCATGGGGATAAAGTTCAAATCATTACCATTTTCTTTGAATTTTTATCATAAAAATGAATCAACAATATATGGTAAGTGTTGCTACCAATTAAGAAATGAACTTGGACACAAATAGCTCATCAAATTCGGCCATACACCTTGTACACATGCTGAAAAATTTTAAACATGTGATATGTAGAATATCCCCATTTATTCATTTAAATTATATTCAAAACCTTATCATATCTTCTTCCAATTAATCACCTAATAAAATATGAAAAAATATGTCACAGTTAACACCAAAAAATCGGCCAGCTTGTGTGTAGTATGCTGAAATTTTCAGCATGTGACTTAAGAGAGATATACCTTGAATTCTTACCATTTGTAGCTCCTCTCTTCAATTCACCAACATTGTATGATTGATCCTTGACAAATCAATATGCCAACAAGGCTCCAAATATGCTCCAAAACAGCTGGTGTAGACGTTGGAATGAGGGTGTAAATGTGCTGAAATTTATTTTTGCTAACTTTGTAAAATAATGCACATTTAATAATACACACATGTAATATTCCAGTCAGCCCTTAATTTAATCTTCTAGAACACTTTAAGATGTATATCATATGTAAAAAGTGTCTAGATACGTGTCACATGATGTACAAGAAAAACGTTCCATGTTATGTGCGTAGAAAACCGAATTTTCGATATTTATCGATTACCCGATTTTTCTCTAGTTTAAATTCCAACTTTTGCACATTTTATATATATTATGTTATACATAATATATATAATATATACTTTAAATCTCAGCACTTAGCTGGTCTAAAGTGGTACCATTAACATGTGACAAAATTAAACTTGGAATATTCACATTTTGGCCTTAATGTGGAGTAATTTGTGTGTGCCAACATGGAAAGTATTTTTGGCTGAATATACAGTCATGTGCACGAAATTTTTATGAAATTTTGGAGTATAGGGGCTGGGCATTTATTTATGCCAAGTACGTGACACGTTGGCGAAGTTTTGGTGTTCGCTCGATACGACAAATTTCGGTTTAGAACCTTTTATCGTGTCGTATTTAATTTGTCATCGCCATATCTTATATCATATGATATAAGACCTGAATATACTCATAAATATGAGTTAAGTATAGTGGTGTGACGTTAACGTACGTACGTAAAATATATTACGTGTCGGTAGTACGTTGGAATACACGTGTATGTGCCTTTAAAACAAAATCTGAAAATATATGTGATATATATATATATATATATATATATATATATATATATATATATATATATATATATGGCGTGTGTATTAAAGGATGGGGAGGAGGAGACGACTTTCCTTCCTTAGCCTTGTTGCCTTTGTGCCTTTTCCAAATGAAGCTTCCCTTAAAGAACTACTTAGTTTATTAAACTAAGTACTTCACTTAATGAACTAATTTAGTTCACTAATGGTGGCACCTGAAAATAGTATACACACAACAAATGTTTGCCATATGATGTAAGCTTTAATGTTTCATGGCTCGTTAGTACGACAACATAATATATAAGCTAAATAAGGCAAGTAATGGCAAGTTATCATACATACATGTACACATTTATACACATATATAATCATTCAAATTGCTTATTTTGAAATCACTCAAACCCTCTTATCTCTACATAATCGATCATTACTTTTCTGACCACTTTTTTTTTCCTCCGTATAATAATTGCAGAAGGCGTACAGCTGGCCAGCCGACATCGCCCACGACGTTCAGCAGGCCTGGCGGCAGAGGGCCGCCAAATGCTACAGGGACTTCGTCAACTCGCACAAGGCCAAGTGGGAGCGTGACCCCATTTCTGCTAGGCCTGCCTACGCATCCGAGGCCAGCTGGACGGGGTGGATAGAAGGGTGGAGGGACCCTGCTAACCAAGCCCGCAGCACCCGGAACGCGACGAACCGGTGCAGCGGCAATGCACAAGGCCCAGCAGCTGGCACACACTCAGGTGGTTCGGTTTTCCACGCCACCACGATGCGTACTATGGTAAGTATTTTAATATTGGATTATTTAGATTCATTGATTTCATTGGATAATTTAGATTCATTGACTTAAGTGGATAATTTAGATTCATTGACTTAAGTGGATTATTTAGATTCATTTATTTCTTGTGTTGCGCTGTTGTTTTTTTTGGTATTCGTATATGGATAATTTAAGTAGTATATTTGTTCATTTGCCTTTTTCTTTTTATTTTTGATTTGACTTGGGAGAGGCCTTTAAGGCCAGGATACCTCCGATAAACGAATAGCTCATGCCGAAATTTTTAAAATTCTGGATTAGTAACATATTTTATTTAATTCTTTCAGCAAGAGGAGACGGGGGAGTGGCCAGCCTCCTACAATCTCTTCTACAAGCCGCATCGGAAGAAAGCCTCCGACGGGACGGAGGACTAGATCACGACAAAGACCCGCGACATTATTGTAACTACGATATCATTTTTTTTTTCCTTAGTTTGTTTTATTTCTAAACCCTAACAATTCTTATTCTCATTTCAGGACGAGTACAACAGATTACTCGCACATAGGGGAGAAGAGACCGACAAGAACCATGCTTATTAGGATGCGGTTCGGACCGTCGGCCCTCAGAATAAGAAGAAGAGGGAGGTATATGGGGTTGGATCAGCAGCGCCGTGATGCTTTCTCGAAGTTCTGCATCCAGGTGCTTCCTCTGAGGCCAGCACCTCCGTGCCTTCAACGACCCCAGAGGATATTTTGCGCCTGGAATCAGATCATGCGGCGCTGCAGCATGAGATGGAGACCATCAGGGCGCAGCATGAGGAGAGTGTACAGGCACTGCGGTCGTAGCTGACTCATACCCAGCAGGCGCTGCAGCAGTCGGTTCAGCAGGCGCTTCAGCAAGCGGTTGAGCATGAGCAGCAACAGACGATGCAGGTGCAGGAGGCGACGAACCAGCAAATCTCGCAGCTATCGCATCTCATCATCTCTTTCATTTCTAGCTCCTCGCAGCCTCAGCCTCGCCCTCCTGATGGTCACTCTTCTCCGCATGATCCCCCCTCCATCTTCCTCTGCATAGTATTTCATTTTTTGATTTTTCGTACAGACTATTTCATTTATTGTATTGACATATTCTTTGTACTTTTATATTTTATTTGATATTTATACGAATTCCATTTCGTTTGTGTTGTATATTTATACGAACTTTAACACGCAAATACCGTATTTTTGTATAATATTCGTACAAATGATTTAATATACAAAATAAAATTTATTATAAAAATTAAATAATAATAAAAACTATTTAATTAATAATATATTCATATTATTAATAAATTAAAAATATTTAATATTTAATATTTAATATTAAATTAATATTTATTAAAAAATAGCGACGAACCTGCGACAAAACTGAAATGTCGAATACCGAAAATTAAAAAAATCAAAAATTTTAAAATAGCGACGACAAAAGATATACCGTCGCAAATCTGCGACGAAAAAAAATGTCGCAGAACGAATATAAAAAAAATAAAAACAATAAAAAATTATAAAATAGCGACGAAATATAATTAGCAACGAACCAACGACGGCAATAACAGGTCGCAAACCTGACAGATTTTGCGATGAAACACCGACGAGGTTTTTTGCATCTCAATATAGCGACGCCACACAGACGAAAATCACTTTGCGACAAGCCGTATAACCACCTACAGTTTTTGTCGCTATTTCGTCGCTATATGCCTTTAGCGACGAAATTGCGATGATTTTTGTCTATCGCTATATGCCTTTTTTTGTGGTGATGTATGTCATAGGATTGGAGATCAGGAGACATTTCCATCACGTGGGTCTGCGTCAAGTTGGGCCTTTGTATATATTTGATAAAACTTTTCGCATAAAATAATATCTGTCGGTATTGATAGAATGTTCTGTTGGAAATAATTTAAGTCAGACAAATTGACTCTTGTACAGTAATGGTCGACATACCAAACTCAGGGTAGACTGGATAGATCTGCTAAGTCAAGATAGTTTAGATGGCGCAATTGAGTTTGCGTTCTAAAAATTCAGCCGATCTGCCGACTTGAACTAAAAAAACTTCAAAACCACTTCTATGCTGTCAGTCCTTTAGCCGAGCTGAATTAGAGTCAGTCTGATCAGACAAAACAAATTAGTTCAGTCACCGCAATTGTATTTGCGTTCTGTGCTGAACACCGACCTGTCGACCTTGGTAATTCAGCACAACAATCGAGAGTTATGCTCTCAGCTGATTCAGCCGAGCGGAGCTCAGCACTGCAGAGCTGCAGAACAGCGAATGTCCTCATCCAATCAGAAGAACTCGGCATAAAGCAGAGCTCAGCTCATCAATACTGTATAATAACAATACTGCGATATCCCACAAGAAGTTGAGCAAAGCTCGGCAATAACCTTCACAGCTCAGCCAAGCAGAGATCCGAGGTGAGTTCAGGACTCTGTAAGTAAGACGTTATTGTTTCAGTATACTATACTCAACCAAAGGAGCAGCCGTCTCCCAGGATATAACGGAGGTTAGTTCCGACGAGTGGCACAGTGTTGAACTCCACAAACCTGTTAGATGTCCTTAACTTCTCGATATACTGATGCAGAAGTGTGTATGAGGAGAGAGTGAATATGCAGCGAGGAAGATTATAGAGAAAGAGAGGAACTTCAGAATTGTTCTAGCCATGCTTCCAGAGGTCAAATAGGCCAGTATTTATAGGAAAATTCTATGGTCATCGGTTACATTCAGTCCAATCTCAGCCGTAGGATCAGATACCAGCTCGGCCTGAACCATTGGATCGGATAACCAAGCCAGGCATGACCTCAGCCGTCAAATAAACTAACTGTTAAATCTGAGCCGTCAGATCAAATCAAATTTCAGGTCATCTTGGCCGGTTAAGGTTCAACAACTTTTCAAATTTTAACCTTACCCTGACTTAACAACTTGGAGGGTTTGAACAAAACAAACTCCTCCTTGGCTGATAAGACCCGACCAGTGCTACAGGACAAGACTTGCAGTCTGCCGTCTGCAACTCGGCATATAGCCCAGTCCACAACTTGAACCCACTTGGTACACCGCTCAGTCCGCTACCTGAGCGCACGCACAGGTGCGGGCCGAGCTAAGCTGACTCTTCACTTTATTTTGAGCATTAATTTCTCATTCACCCGGTATCGAAATCGAGTGATTCAAAAGCCTACAATTATATACTAGTTGTGTAGATAATTAAGAACTCATCAGTTTCTGCTTATCACTAGTGAAACTAATCATAACATTAGCTCATAATACGTTGCTAACCACAGTTTGCAACTTGACCCAATTTCAATATCTTTCCATTTTCTCCAACATCTTCAAATCACATCAAGAATTCAACTCAACAATATAGAAAACATGAAGTATACTAAATTACGAAAACGACGAACTGAAATACAAAGATGAAGAATAACAAAATTTCAAATTGACAATAATGGCGCCAAAGGCATGCGTTAGGAACAGCAAGGAGGAAGAACCAGTTTGTGTGAAATCTGATATTAGAATTCAATTGTTAACCGTCTACTACAGCCTCGTGTATATATAATACACCAATAGAACCTCCTAGAGCTGAATTATACATGTGATTAAAATGTTATTGAGCTAATCTGCTAGTCAACTACATAACTACTAAGTAATTGCCGTTTGATCCGACGTGGCACTGTGTTTCTCGGGCTGAAGATGATTGGATACACCTTCTATTACGTGTATGAATTTTTGTCTTTGTATGTCACCGCCTAGTGCCTGATCCTGCCTACACTGCATTTCAGCCATGTCCAACTCTGCCCGATGGCACGCTATGTCTGGAATGCTAAGTCTAGCACACTGTTTTTGACACGCTGCTCCTGTGCTAAGGCTTGGACACTCATCAGTCCTCCTTGCTCTATTTTTCACACCCCCTCAAACCTGTCTTCAGGCATATGAAATTTTAATTTTGGCAACAAGCCAAAATAACCATACGTTGTAATGACTTACAATTCACACGTCCTAAACGAAAATGCCATAAACAAGAAGATTCAATCATGTAAACAGAAGAGGAAGCAATATCATTATCCCCAAATACATGCCATTATTCGAAAAAATAACCTTATTGGACTCAAACACTAGTCTAAAGCCATGCATGACTAGAAGAGATCCAGATACTACATTCTTCCAAATGTTGGGGACGTGCAACACATTCTACAGAGTGAGATGCTTCCCTGAGGTCAGATTCATAACAACTTTGTCCACGCCTTCAATTTTCGAAGAGGCCAAGTTCCCCATGTAATGTTGTTCATTGTTCTCAGGTTGGTACTCCGTGAACATCTATCCGCTGGAGCAGACATGTCTTGTGGCGCCAGTATCAAGCCACCAGTCGTGCATGTTCCTTACAACATCGCATTCTGAGACCACCACACAGAGTTTCAGATCATCCATGACATCGACTATAACGGCCTTTGCTTTGTTCTGCTTCTTCTTGGGCTTTCTGCACGCATTGCTAACATGCCCCTGAATGCCATAGTTGTAGCATTTTCCGGTTAAATTCTTGGCGATCTGCTTGCCTTTCTTGTTCACCCTGAGTTGGCCTTATTTTCTTGGCCTATGGAAAAAGGGCCTTGGCCTGACCAGCACTCGTCTGTGGCTTTCTTTCAGATCTGTGATTGTCTTCCTTTATGCGGAGTTGGACAATCAGATCTTCCAATGTTATCTCCTTTCGCTTGTGCTTGATATAGCTTCTGAATTCCCTCCACGAAAGAGGTAGCTTCTCAATCACCACAGCCACCACGAAAGATTCGCTAATCAATATGCCCTCCTCTTCCATCTCAGCTAGAAACGTCTGAAGTTCCTCAACTTGAGAAACAACAGTGTGACTGTCAAACATTTTGAAATCCAGGAATTTGCCGACAAAATCTTCCATAGAGACTTTGCGATTTTGTACGTGCAGTACAAACCCTACAAGGAATTGTCCAAGCACCTAAAAATATGGCTTATAAAAACATAGTTGTTGAAGGTCCAGGCCTCAATAAGAAGTTTGTGTTCCATAGTTTGGGTCTGGTCTTCCTCAGAACCCCCCACCGGCGGGTCCTGAGATAGGAAAGAAGCCCCCATGGTTGTCAAGAAGAACAACATCTTCTTCTGCCAACGCTTAAAAAAGCTCTCACTGAACTTCTCCGGTTTCTCCACCTAGGCCACTGTAGGACCCTGTGCAGGAACATTCTTTGGCACCCCAGCATTTGGTGCCATTGGAGCAGAGCTGTGCACGTCTGCACCTTGAACTGAGTTTGAACTCGTGTTCTCCTAGTCTCTGTTAGACAGAAACACACATGAATCAGTACAAAATCAAAACAAATAACGTCTTAAGAATTGTTGGAAATAATTCACGTCACACAAATTGACTTCTGTACAGTAATGGCCGACCAGTCGAGCTCAGGGTAGATTGGATACATCTACTAAGTCAAGACAATTCAGATTGCACAATTGACTTTGCTTTTTGAAAAGTAATCCGACCTACTGACTTGAACTAAACAACACCTCAGAGCCAGATATTGTGTTACATTTATAGCCGGGATGTTATTAAATAGAATAGGAACTTTGTAAAATTCAATATTGTAATGATTTATTGTATGTGTCATCCAAAGTAATTGTGCACTATATGAGGCGGCTGACGCGTACTCAGGTTTTACCGTAGAAAGTGACACACTATTTTGTTTCATAGAAAACTAAGAATTTAAACAATCACCAAGGAAATGACAAGTACTTAATGTGCTTTTCCTATAAACAAGATTCCTTACATAATTCAAATAACTATATCCTCTTAAATCAAAACTTCTATTCTTAGGATAAAGCAACAAGAAGTTCATTATACTACTCAAATATCTAAATATACGCTTTATAGCAACTAGATGTGATTTCTTAGGCATGCTTTGGAATACACCATATAAACGTACAACATGTAATATGTTCGGTCAACTAGCTATCAAGTAATATAAGCTAACAATCATACCCCTATACTTTGTTACCCTAACCGGCGTTATTTTTCATCTTTATCGAGTTTTGAACTTGTTCTGATTGTGCTTATGCTTCTTCCATCCTCACATTTGTACTTCTTCATAAGATCGTTAGAGTACTTTTTTTGAGAAATGTACATTCTCTCTTTAGTCTGCTTGATGTGAAGCCAAATAAAGTACTTGATTTATCCTATTATGCTCGTGTCAAAATTTTCTTCCATTAGCATAGCAAAATGTCACATAAAAACATTAATAGTGCTAAATATAATGTCATCAATATATATTTGAATAAGTGATCACTTCTTTGTTTTTAATGAATAAATTAGTGTCAGCTTTTCTTCTAGAAAAGTCATTTTCAAGAATGAAGTTGTTCAATCTCTCATACCAAGCTTTAGGAGCTTGTTTAAGTCTATCAAGGACCTTTTTAAGTTTGAGGGCATGATTTGGATAATAATGATTTTCAAATTCTGGCGGTTAAGATACGTAAACCTTTTCATAAATGATCATGTTTAAGAAGGTCGATTTCACTTCTACTTGACATGATTTATATTCTTTATAGCATCCATAGGCTAAAAGCATCATAATGCCCTCTATCCTTGTTGTAGAGGCAAAAGTCTCATCATAATCAATTCTTTCTTCTTTTTTATATCATTGTTATACTAATCTAGCTTTATTTATCGTTATATATCTTTGGTCATACATTTTATATCTAAATGCCTATTTTGTTCAAATAATGGGATGATCTTTAGGTATAGGAAGTAACTAGCAAACGTTACTCCTTTCAAATTGATGAAACTCTTCTTGCATAGATGTTACCTAATCTTTATCAACTATGGCCACTTTTAGGCTAAACTTGAGAAATGAATGTATTTTCATAAAATTTTATTCTTGTTAACATGCACTGACTAAGTTCACCTAGTTAACTCTGTACGGTGGTCCTTCCTATGCTTAAACGATTCCGATAGATTTGAAGTATCACATTTAACTTCTACTTCATTTTTTACTAAGAGAGCGGTACACCTTCAAATTGCTCTCATTACCGACATTTTTTATGGGATTTATTTCAACTATCTCATTTTCTTCATTATCATTAGGTTTTAATTCATCATCATGTGTTTCACTAAAATTAACAAGGATGGACTCTTCAATTTTCATACTCTTTTTATTATACACACTATATGCCTTGCTATTATTTGCATATCCCATAAGGTTCCTTCTTACGCTTTGAGTCTATCATAGTTACATTTGGTGTTATGTATAGAACAATTATAGCCAAATACTTTGAAATACAAAATATTAGGTATTCAACCTTTCCTAAATTCATAAGGAGTCTTTTTGAGAAATAACCTCAAGTGAACACTATTTATTACATACCAAGCGGTATTGATCACTTAGGCCTAAAAATACTTAGACAAGTAGAATTAATTTCGCATATCTTTAATCATTTTTTGAAGTGTTCTATTCCTTATTTATGCTCCACCATTTTGTTGAGGAGTTATAGGAGCGGAGAAGTTGCATATATACATCTGGATACATGAAATTCTTGGAACTCACCATCAAACTATCCACATAACATCGCTCCCTATTTCCTTGATTGTGTCTTCTTTCAAGTTTTCTAATCTCTTGCAAAGGTTAATAAACTCGTGGTATGCACTATCCTTTTTAGCTATGAACACAACACAAGTAAATATAGAGAAGTCATCTACCACTACAAACATTCAATATTTTTTACTAAGACTTACCATACCAATATCTCTATACAAATCTGTATGAAGCAATCGTAGAGGTTTGATAGCGGAGATTTTACTTTTTGCCTTAAAACTTGACTTAACAAGTTTCGCCTTTTGTCAATTATCAATAAGTCATGATTTTTGAAATTCATCATCATCGTCATCATCCGTACCTAGTATATCCCGACGACAGCAAAAGCTGTCGCTAGGGTTTGGAGAGGGTAAGTGGTAGGCAAACAATACCTTTGTTCCAAGGGATAGAGAGTATGCTTCTAGTGACAACCACAGCTCTATATGTACCTGCGTAAATGACATAATAATAGAGATATGATGTGCTAGTGTGTTAGTGAGGGAATTCCAAAAATACAAAGAAGAGGCTTTCGATATTAAAATATACATAACGTATATATATACATGTAATGCCTTGCACTTTTTTATTTTTGCAAATTTTGAAAGTTTTGAAACTAATATACTAAGTCATCTATACCATAGTTGAGTCAAATCATTTTTAGCAAATATGCATGAAACATTTTGAATAATTAAATCATGTGAGAATTTTTAAATATCATTTCTCCTGAAACTCTCAAAAGCCAATTCACCATTCATTTTCGCACTACATTTTCTTTTCACGACTTCCACTTGAAAATTATCATCAAATAGTTGTTACACTTATCAAATTGTAATTGAGCCCTTCCACATATAGCTTAAAAGAAGAGTTATCAATTAATGGTTTAAAAGAAGAGTTATCAATTTCTCTCTCCAAGAATTTTGGCGACGAATTAATCAAATTAATCAAAACTATCACCACTAAAAGATTTTCGTTTACCGACGAAAAATTCACCGACGCACCCTGGTCCGTCGTTGTTTCGTCGATAATTTGCGACGAAATTGTGATCAACGCACTGTCGTCGTTAATTGCGACGAAAATACGATGAAATGCATTGTCGCTAACAAGAAAAGTAGTCAGTCAGTTCAATTTCGTCGGTGATTTGTCGGTGGTTCGTCGCTACTCTATGTTTTTTATTCGTCGCTATTTAATTTGTAGCGTTACGTCGCTATATCGTCGCTATTATGTCGCTAAAATAAATTATAAAATAAATTTGTCGTTTTGTAAGTTCTTGGCGTTGTGTATCGTCGGTTTTTTTGTCAATGAAACCCGCATGTCGCAAATGTTTTGTTTTACTTTTCGTTCGTATTCCGATTTGTCGTTGTGTCGTCGCAGATTCGTCGAGAATTAAACACGTGTATTAATTAAGGAAAAAGAAAGTGGTGATTGGGAAAAAATTTATTCATTTAATAATAAAAATTTACATTATGAAACGAAAAAATTAAAAAAAAATCTAAAAGAGAGGCGGAGATGGCCGTTCACTCTTCGTAATCGGAAGAAAGAGTGGCCACCACATTCTCTGCGAACTCTTTGAGAAGGCGCTTCAACTTGTAATATCTGAATTTCATCTTCCGCAGCCTTCTAGTCATGTTGTGCAGTTGCCTCGACTGCTGCTGCATGTTTGCTATCAGCATACAGTAGTCGACATCCTGCTCCGGCATTTGTTCTTGAGAATCCTCATGCGATGGTGGGCCATACACAGATATAGAACCCTCCCGCTCAACCGATGGTGGTTGAGGAGGAGGCCCTTGTGGAGGGGCACTGTTTGCCCGTCCACCACGCCTTGGGGTTCTTCTAAAACGACGCGGCATATTTTGATGTTTTATAACTTTGTATGTGTGTATATGTGCGGATGTGTGGGGTATAAATAGGTAGCATTAGCGACACTATAGCGACGATATACGACAAATTTTTCAACCATTGGACATATGTGCGGGCGTGACGCTTCGTGCGATTCAGCGACGACATAGCGACGAATTAGCGACATAAATTTATCGTACGTTGTAACCATGGGGAAGTGAACTGACACTGCGGAATAGCGAATCCTTAGCGACGCTGTAGCGACGAAACGCATGGAATGGTGTGAAGAGACGTCGGGCGTCGCTATTTCGTCGGTAAAGCGTCGCTAAATTCAAACTGCAACAATAAATTCGCAAACAATAGGTTCTCGTCGTTGTATTAAGTTTCGTCGATATGGTTAGTAGGTTCTCGTCGTTGTATTAAGTTTCGTCGATATGGTTAGTAGGTTTTCGTCATTGTATTAAGTTTCGTTGGTATATAGTTGATGTTTAGTCGGTGAATTAGTCGTCAGAAATTTTTCTGAGCCACATTTCGTTTGTATTTTAGCGTCGTCAAGATTCGTAAGAGATTAAACACGTGTTTAAATTAAGAAAACGAAAGCAATGATTAGAAAAATAAAATTTCATTAATATAGAATTATAAATTACAAAATATACTAGGACAATAATAAAGAAACAATCTAAATGAATAGCGGAGAGGAGCCATTCACTGTTCGTCATCCGAACAGAGAGTAGCAACACTCTCTGCGCACGCCTTCAGGAGGCGTCTCAGCTATGCAGCTTTGGATTTAATCCGCATCTGCCTTGTGTCCAGGTATTGGAGACGCTCATCCTGGTACATAATATGCTCCCTCAGGTCATCCACTGTTTTCCACAGTTCTTCTATTTCTTTATGGAGATCGTCAATTTGGCGATCCCGACGTGGCCCAAAAAAGACTGGGTTCAGAGAACTCAGCCTGTGGGTGTGATTCTTGTGGTGCAAGAACCGCTGAAGAAGAGGGTTGTTGAATAGGTGGTCTTGCCGCTGAATAGCCACTACCACGTCGCGCTTGCGATTTAGTACGAACCATATTTGGGTCCTTTTATATGATTATAAAGGAGAAGTTGTTTTCTATGTATTTGGGGGTCACGGTCCATCCTGTTTATATAGGGAATTCAGCGACGACATAGCGACGAATTAGCAATGTAAATTTAGCGTACGTTGTAACCATTGGGAACTGAATGGACACTGAGTAATAGCGACGCCGTAGCGATGCCGTAGCAACGAAACACATCGTATGTGTGAAGAGACGTCGTGCGTCGCGATTTTGTTGGTAAATCGTCGGTAAAAGCATACCAAACGACGTGTTTCGTCGCTGGTCGCTGGTAAATCGTCGGTATGTGTGTTTGTTTGTCTCTGGGATTTGTGTTTCTTGGTCGTCGCTGATCGTCGCTAAGGCGTCGGTATTTGTGTTTCTTGGTCGTCGCTAAGTCGTCGGTTATTGTGTTTGTTTGTTTCCAGGATGTGTTTCTTGGTCGTCGCTATATCGTCGGTAAGACGTCGGTAATATAACCATAAAATCATCAATTTTGAACGAAAATATAGAAGGAAGATATCTTATTGTGTGGAATTTTGATGTTTTCCACCACCGAGAAAAGATAGCTGCTTTTATTTTGAAGGTATAGCGAGAAAATGGACCCGAGGATAAGTGATAGAAAGTGGATGTACGAGAGAGTAAACAACGGGGAGTGGAGTTTTAGATTTGTTGAAGGTCTCGAAGAATTTATGGATTTTGCGACGAGTAATGAAAGTGGAACGCAGATCAGATGTCCGTGTAAGAAATACAAAAACCGTAAATATATGCATCCGGCTGACGTGAGGGTTCACTTATTGAAACAAGGTTTCGTGCACAATTACCATACATGGTACTGTCACGGCGAATATGAGGGGGCGTCTACATCTGCAACTGTACACGTCGAAGGGGGACCCGGTTAGGTTGATGCCGAAGAAATAGGCGAGGGATCTCACAACCCATACATGCAGATGGTGCAAGACGCAGCCGCCGGCGCATTTACGGGAGAGCAGTACTTACAAATGCAGGATCTGGATGAACAACCGCGTACATTCGTGGAGGAAGATCGAAAACCTCAGGCGAGACAGTTTTTTGAGATGCTGAACGCCGCCAACACGCCGCTGTATCCCAGTTGTGGTAGTCACACACAGATGTCCATGATCGGTCGGATGACGAGCATGAAGACGGAACACCGCATGATGGAGAGATTGTACGATGGGATGTGTCAGCTGATGAGGGAATCTCTTCCCGAAGAGAACACAATGGTCGACAGTTTTTATTCAACGAAGAAACAGCTGCAGGCGCTGGGACTGCCGGTTCAAAAAATCGATTGTTGTTCAGAGGGGTGCATCATATACTGGGGCATCAACAAGGATAAAGACAAGTGCAGGGTCTCTGGGACACGCAGGTGGAGAACGAACAAAAGAAATCGGAACGTGCCAAGAAAGCAATTCTACTATTTACCTCTCGTCCCTAGACTGCAGAGGCTCTACGCATCTGGTGCCACAGCTAGCCAGATGAGGTGGCACACGGATCACTACACGAAAGACGGTGAGATGTGACATCCATCTGACGATGAAGCTTGGAGGATGTTCGATGCGACACATCTGGGTTTTTCTCCAGAGACAAGGAACGTTAGGTTGGGGTTATGCACCGACGGGTTCAACCCGTTCAGACAGTCGGGAGAGCAGTATTTGTCGTGGCCTGTAATCGTGACGCCGTACAATCTACCGCCTTGGATGTGCATGAAGAAGTCGTACATGTTCTTGACTATGATCGCAACGGGGCCTAGGAATCCGAAACAGAAGATCGACCTATACCTGCAGCTATTGATACATGAGCTGAAGTGGTTGTGGGAGTTTGGCGTAGAGACGTTCGATGTATCGACCAAACAAAACTTCCAGCTACGCGCTGCGCTGATGTGGACCATCAACGACTTCCCGTCTTATTCTATGTTGTCGAGGTGGAGCACAGCGGGGAAATACGCTTGCCCTTGCTGCATGAAGCAAGCGAAGGCGATGTCCTTAAAACATGGACGTAAGATTTGCTGGTTCGACAGCCATAAGAAGTTCCTGTCCAGACGTCATTTGTACAGAAAGAGCGTGACGGCGTTCATGTCTGGCATCGTCGAGAAGGACACGAAGCCCGAGATTCTCACGGGTGCGGAGGTGTTGGAGGAGATAGACAGTTGTGGATTCGTGGGGGTCGCTGATGATCCGCATGGCAGCCACAAGCATTTGAATAGATATTCCCTATATGAATAGATATCTCAGGCATTTGAAGCTGAACATCAAGAACAAGGCGAAAGTCGAGGCCTCGATGTGCAATGCCTACCTGACGGAGGAAGCCTCGACCTTCGTGTCTCATTACCTCGAGCAAGATGTCCTGAAAAGGTGCAGAGATGTTCCCCAGAACGACGATGGCATTTCCAGATCCGGTGTCCTCCCGATATTCACACATCCGATCAGATTTCACAGACAGGGAAAGGAAATGATATTGGGGGACAACGAGCTGAAGATAGCTCATTCTTATGTTCTGCGCAACTGCCGTCAAGTCGACCGTTTCCAGAGGTATAAACGATATCCAATTTTAATTTGTAAATACCTTGCGCTACTTTATCCATTATATTGGAAAGATATACAGGGTACTCATTCGTAATTTGCTTCAGCTTGTTCGTTGATTTATTGCAACACCGTTCACTGGGTATATCGAGCGATGCAATAAACAATGAGTTAGATGCCAAGTTTGCTGATTGGTTCAGGTGGCATGTAAGTTTATATTTGCCGGTTACGTATACGTCATGTGATACGCATTTATTGCCCCGATGATGTATACTTACTTGTCGTTTTACAAGCGAGCAAAGGTCATCTGGCTGACGATGAGTGCGGTTACATTCTGACACCAGTAGCCGAGGGTCCATTGAACAGAGTCACGCGCCACGACATGTGCTTTGTCAACGGGTATAGATTCCACACAGTCTCCCATGCCAGCCGAAAATCGTCGGAGAACAGCGGAGTGTGTGTCAAGCGGTATGACAATAGCTCGGACGAGGATGACTTCTACAGCTACCTTACTGATATCATTGGAGCTCGAATATCCCGCATTGCCTATAAAGCGGGTGGTGCTATTCAAATGCGAATGGTACGATCCAACTCGGGAAGGTTATCGCGCTGGCACAAAGGTTCACGAGCGATATAAGTTGGTAGACATACACCAAGGGCGACGGTACAGAAAGTACGATCCATTCGTTTTGGCTAGTCAAGCGTTCCAGGTGTGCTATCTATCGTATCCAACAAAGAGGATGAATGCGAGCTCAAAAGACTAGCGAGCCGTGTGCAAAGTAAAATCGAACAAGTTTGATGTCAGTATACAGCCAGGTTCAGATGGCACGGATGCCGCATTTCAAGAAGAAAACCCGCCCGTTCTGGATACGACACATGTTGAACTGCACAACCTCCCTCTAAATGACCCCAACGGCGGTTTCATCAAAATTCATCTCAACATACAACTGCCTGACAATATTGAAGATGTAGGCAAAGACGAATACGAGGATGAAGAGGACGACGAGCATGTAGATGAAGATGAAAATGAGGATGAAAAAGAAGATGAAAATGAAGATGCGTATGAGGATGCGGATGACAATGAAGATATACATAATGTGTGTCTGTAAGTACTTTATATTTTGTATTATTATTTTTTCAATACTGATGGCACCGACGAGTTACCGACGAAAAGTGTCGTGGCAAATTTGAAATAACGACGACACAGGAAGTAGCGACGACACAGTAATAGCGACGAACTTCCGTCGCTATGTCGTCGCAAAATTTCGACCTAAAAGCTGAAAACCTCCTTCTTCATCCCCATTTCCCTCCCCCCGCGAAAAAATCCCCCCCCCCCCCACGGCGAAATTCTCCCCTCTCCTCCCCGGCGAAATCCGCTCTTCTCCCCGGCGAAATCCCCTCTGCTCTTCGGTGACCTCCCTTCTCTGGTTAGATTTTCTTCATATTTCATTTTTAATGATTTTAATTAGTTATATTTCGTTTTATACATATATACACTACACACGCACTCTACATATATATACATTATATATATATAAACACGCAAATATACACGCACATAAACACGCACATATACACTACATAGATCTACATATGTATATACGGATCTACATATATATATATATGGGTATATATGTATGTATGTGTAGATGTGTAGATGCATATATATAAACACATGGTTTTGTATAAAAGTGTATATATATATATACTGTTTTTGATATATACATGTATACGGTTTTATACATGTATATATATATATATATGTATTCGGTTTTATACATGTATATATACATATATATACATATATACGGTTTATACATGTATATATATATACGGTTTTTGATATATATATGTATATATATATACGGTTTTATACATGTATATATATCTTTAACTGTTTTTAGGTATATATACATAAATATATATATATATATATACAGTTTTACATTTATATATATATATATATATCTCACTGTTTTTTTATAAATATATATATATATAGATATATATATATATACGGTTTCACATATGTATATATATATATAGTTCACTGATTTTTTAATTATATAAATATATATACATATATATATATACGGCAGTTAGATATATATGTATATACAAAATATATATTTCGGCCTTAAGGCCATTTCAAGGTTAAAATATGATTTTATATGTTTTATGTGTATATATGTGTAATATATATTTTAAAGGGAGAAAATGAATAAATATTTGTGTATTATGTTTTATGTATTATGTATATCTGTATTATATATATATATATATATATATATGTATATATATATATATGTATATATATATATATATGTGTGTGTGTGTGTGTGTGTATTTTCGGCCATTAAGTAATTTTTGGCTTAATTGACTTTAATTTTATGAATAGTATGTTTCAATAGTTAATATATAATATGTGATTAAATATGACTAAATTTGAATGTATATAATATATTATAAGACAAATATCTATAAATGTATATATAAATGATTTATTTTTTTTGCCCTTAGGCCTTTTATGAAAAGATAACCTTATTATGTAGTACACATGTATATATGTATAATATATATGTTAAGATATGAAAATGAATAAGTTTTAGATATTACATACTATTTTGCCTTGCATGTACCGAAAAAAGACTGTTGGTGACTAGGGTGCGTATGCACCAAAATTGTTGTTAAGGTTGAATTAGTAGAAATGTGGTGTGCTTGGCCAATGAATGATACATGTACAAACTGTTTTGTAAGAGGTTTGCATATGATTTTCGGTATGATACTAGTTCAAGGTGTTACTAAGCTCGAGTTTGTTGGAAAATGAATTAAGGAAATCTGCATGTAGCGGTTTTAAGGAAACAATATTTATGATGTAAGTATCAAGTTCAAGTGATGTATACTTTGAAGTGTAATTTGATGATGAAAGTTTGATTATGTAGTTTGGTTAATCATGTCATATTGTTGGATTTGGATTTGTCTTTGGAGAGGCCATTAAGGTCGGGAAACCTCCGATAAACGCATAGGTCATGCCGAAATTTTCAAAATTATTAATCTGTTTCTTGCAGATCTGATGGCTAGTGAGGGTTTACCGACGAGATCTACCTACCCACCAGCTACACAGGCCCTCTCAGGAGAGTTCAATATGTTCCTTTCTCAGCATGAGATGTTTGGCTCGGTTTCGACCGCAGCTCTGGCCGCGGATGCAGACCTTTTAGGGTCTGCCGATAGGTCCGCACCCCCCAGATATACGACGCCACCCACACCCACCGGTTCAGCACCTCATCCGCCGTCTGATGCGGCATCAGACGAGGGTGTCATACCAGGGCGTCGTGCCCTCCTTTGGTCACATGATACCCATACGTAAGTAATGATTAATTTTTTTAACACGTTTTCAAATATATTTCACGTGTTATTTTTTCCTAACCACTTCACCTCTTTCAGGTTTGAACCGGACTCGGGCCAGCTTTCCGGTTGCATCACTCGGTCCTTCCACCTAAGGCAGGACCCAGCTGGATATGCCTGGTCCCGTGTCACCCGGCAGACACATAGGTTCTACTGGGATGAGTTTCAGGTATTCAACTTTGATGAATTTCACTTTTTGATGCGTAATCGATCATTACTTTTATAACCAAACTTTTATTTTTCCTCCGTATGATAATTGCAGAAGGCGTACAGCTGGCCAGCCGACATCGCCCACGACGTGGAGCAGGCCTGGCGGCATAGGGCCGCCAAACGCTACAGGGACTTCGTCAACTCCCTCAAGACCAAGTGGGAGCGTGACCCCATTTCTGCCAGGCCTGCCTACGTATCTGAGCCGCCTGGGCGGGGTGGATAGCCGGGTGGAGGGACCCTGCTAACCAAGTCTGCAGCGCCCAGAACGCGGCGAACCGGTGCAGCGGCAATCTACAGGGCCGAGCACCTGCCACACACTCAGGTGGTTCGGTTTCCCACGCCACCACGATGCGTTCTATGGTGAGTATTTTAATATTGGATTATTTAGATTCATTGATTTCATTGGATTATTTCGATTCATTGACTTAAGTGGATTATTTACATTCATTGACTTAAGTGGATTATTTACATTCATTGACCTAAGTGGATTATTTATATTCATTGATTTCTTATGTTGCGCTGTTGTTTTTTTGGTATTCGTATATGGTCAATTTAAGTAGTATATGTGTTCATTTGCCTTTTTCTTTTTATTTTTGAGTTGACTTGGGAGAGGCCTTTAAGGCCGGGATACCTCCGATAAACGAATAGGTCATGCCGAAATTTTTAAAATTCTGGATTTCACTAACATATTTTATTTCATTCTTTCAGCACGAGGAGACGGGGGAGTGGCCAGCCTCCTACGATCTCTTCTACAAGACGCATCGGAAGAAAACCTCCGATGGGGCGGAGGACTGGATCACGACGAAGGCCCGCGACATCAGTGTAAGTAGACTACGATGTACGTTTGTTTTTTTCCTTTGTTTTATTGCTAAATCATAACAATTCTTATTCTCATTTCAGGACGAGTGCAACAGATTACTCGCAGATAGGGGCAAAGAGGCCGACAAGAACCGTGCTTATTGGGATGCGGTTCGGACCGTCGGCCCTCAGAATAAGAAAAAGAGGGAAGTGTACGAGGTTGGATCAGCAACGCCGCGATTCTTTCTCGAAGTTCTGCATCCAGGTGCTTCCCCTGAGGCCAGCACCTACGCGCCTTTTGCGACGCCAGAGGATATTTCGCGCCTGGAATCAGATCATGCGGCGCTGCAGCGTGAGATGGAGACCATCAGGACGAGGCATGAGGAGAGTGTACAGGCGCTGCCGTCGCAGCTGACTCAGACCCAGCAGGCGCTGCAGCAGTCGGTTCAGCAGGCGCTTCAGCAGGCGGTTGAGCATGCGCAGCAGCAGACGATGGAGGTGCAGCAGGCGACGAACCAGCAAATCTCGCACCTATCGCATATCCTCATCTCTTTCATTTCCAGCTCCTTGCAGCCTCAGCTTCAGCCTCGCCCTCCTGATGGTCACTCTTCTCCGCATGATCCCCCTCCATCTTCCTCTGCATAGTATTTCATTTTTTGATTTTTTGTACAGTCTATTTCATTTATTTTATTGACATAATCTTTGTACTTTTATATTTTATCTGACATTTATATGGATTCTATTTCGTTTGTGTTGTTTAATTATACGAACTTCAATACGCAAATACTGTATTTCTGTATCATATTCGTACAAATGATTTAATATACAAAATAAAATATATTATAAAAATAAAAACTATTTAATTAATAATATATTGATATTATTAATAAATTAAAAATATTTAATATTAAATTAATATTTATTATTAAATTAAAAAATAGCGACGAACCTGCGACGGAACCGAAATGTCGCAGACCGGAAATAAAAAAATCAAAAATTTTAAAATAGCGACGACAAGAGATATACCGATGAAAATATGCGACGAAATAAAATGTCGCAGAACGGAAATAAACAAATAAAAAATTATAAAATAGCGACGAAAAAAATACACCGACGAAAAATTGACGGCAATAACAGGTCGCAGGCCTGACAGATTTTCGTCGCAATGGTGCGACGAAACATCGACGAGGTTTTTTCCGTCCCAATATAGCGACGCTTCACCATCGAAAATCACTTTGCGACAAGCCGTATTACGACCTACTGTTTTCGTCGCTATATGCCTGTAGCGACGAAATGGCGACGATTTTTGTCTATCGCTATATGCCTTTTTTTGTGGTGTATGAAAGTAAAACCATATTAATAACTTATTCTTTTCTAACTTTTTCTATTTGGTTTATGATTAAGCCCGCACCTTTAAGAACTGCACTTCATTATAAAATTATTGAATCTACAAGGTCAACTTACTAAACCACTAGTCCACCGAAGGGCGAACAAAACTGTCCAAATCCCACATGTCTGGCTGATGACTTTGGCATCTTCAACTCGAATAGGTTAAGCTAATTTATTTTAAAATGTTTGGCCGCTGGCACTTCGGTGGTATGTGGACTGCGACTAAGTAATCTGCCTGCTGTTTTATTTGTTCACTGGGTGACCATAAACACGGGCCATAATAATAATAATAATAATAATAATAATAATAATAATAATAATAATAATAATAATAATAATCATGATTATTATGTTACATGTATTTTTTGTTAGTGTATGTGCCGTAGGACATGATTTGGATATTTATGTTATACATTTATTATTAATAAAAGAGGTTTTATTATCATTATTGTTGGCTAGTATGTTACACAATTTTGATATATGTCCCTGATTTACTATTGTTATAGAGATAAAATAATTTATAATCAGTATGAGTGTTGATTTGATAATCATGAGATGTTTATGTGTATGGTGATACAAATCAATTTCATAGATACTTGTTAGAGAACAGTGTATTGGATAGACTCATCATGAGATTACTACATGGATTAGCGTCATAAGTAAATCTCATGATAGTCATGTTTTAATCCTTTGACTTGAGATTGTCATAGTTTCCAACATAAAGACTATTATATTTTGACATGATCAAACGTTATCTATAACTGGATAATAATAAAGGTCATGATTTAATGTGATAGAAATTATGTAGAGGATATTGAACAATCAAGATAGAATTTGTCCCTCTCTTTTGAGAGAGATATCTTTGGGCCCCTCGATTAGTGAGACTGTGAAATGTATGGCCGTGCTCAAATGGATTGATAATATGATCAGTATCATTTGTTTTATCAGTCTACTTAGAGATCGAGTAATCATATGTTTGAACAATGTAAGTATGACGCTGACCATGACTTATGTTCAAACTAGATATCGTGTGACAAATCGATTAATGCATGTACTGTTATTAGGCTAGTTGGACTTTACTCGTATTAATTGGGTAGTCGTAATGCCTTGCTAGAGGCCAATTACGACTTGTTGGTTTAATAGAGATTTAATACACTACCAATTAATATGGGCCTATCGGGTCACGCACAAGAATGCGTATGGCTGAGATTAATAATATTAATAATATTAATATTGGATATTAATTATTATTATTATTATCGTTTAATATTAATAATATTAATTATGGATATTAATTATTATTATTATTATTATTGTTTTATGGTTATATGTGTGTATATATATGTTATCGGATAATAATGACAGAATCCATATCTGATAAGGATTTTTGATTGGCATTGACCAATCCGATTAGGACTCGGATATTGACGTCAATATATGTGTGTGTGTATATATATATATATATATATATATATATATATATATATTGTATCTCGTATAGAGAAGACACACGAAAATAATAGAAAACCCTAGAGCCGTTTTTGGAGAAAAGCGAGTTCTCTCAGCCGCGCCGTTCAAGAGCTAGCACTCCGGGCAGAAGCATTCGTGTGGATACCGATAGAGGGTGTTCGTGATTTTGCACCACTTCCACCTGCGGATTTCGAATCTTTGCATGTATTTTTTTACGTTTCTTTCATCGATTAAACGAACAACATGGATCCTTGGTAGGAAATCGGAGATTAAGTTTTGTTTTTCCGCTGCGCGTTTTGCAGTGATCTTGTCGGATTTCCTAACATTTTCTTTGTACCAAGTGCCAACCTAAATTGAGTCTGATTTGGGAATATGAGTCATCTTTTATGCATTTTTAAATTGAAAAATCGTTTTTGCATGGACTCGTGGCCAGCTTCATTAGATTGGACCTAGTCCTTGTTGGAAATATAGGATGAGAATATGGAAATCATAAGAAAACAAAGCCGAGACATGACAAACTAGTCACTGTCCTTAAAGCAATTTTGCTCCTAACAAAGAGTATAGGTAGTCTTCAAGCAAATGCTTCCCAGGATATAACGGTTGTCTTTCTTCCCTTTGCACTAGAGGAGAAAGACTGAACTTGATAGTTGAAGGTAGTGAAAGAGAAGAAGAAGATGAAGAAAATGCTGAGATTTTTCTTAGTCTTGCAAAAGTGAATTGTATATTATGAAGATACCAAGATCTACTATATATAGACCTTGGGGTATGTTTAAAACCTCTTTTGTATCATGTCTCAGCCTCATTTAAACTTCCAATAGCCGTTGATTACCGTGCATAGGCGAAAGAGAGATGATTCTTGGATCAAAAGCTGTAACTTCTAGTGAAAAATTATGTCCGTTGGCACATCGATCGATCACATCGATCGATCGATGTCACTTCGATCGATTGATGTGATCGATCGAAGTCGAACAGAGACTTACACTTTTCATTCTGTCCTACATCGATCGATGTCACATAGATCGATCGATGTGATCGATCTATGTTGGACAGAATGCTTCCAGAACTGCAACGTACCACATCGATCGATTGATGTCTCCAACATTGATCGATCCAAGTCCTCCAGAAACTTCAAACTCTCAAACAACCTCATATACTTTTTATATAAGTTTGGCGCATTAAGAAAGAGTATTTTAACGTACTTTTCCAACAATCCCCCACATGATCCAAACTTATATACGAGCCTTCCATATGATAGTCAACGGATTTCTTCTCTATCAAAATAAGATTATGACAGATAACGGAGTAGTGACAAACATCTAGAACTATCCGGTAGTACATTTTGAAGATAAATAAACGGAAATAGGGTGACAACCGTCTTGAACAACATATTTCACTACTGTTTATATGAGCATACAAGTGACATGTCAACATCTAACTTCATACAAGTTCGCGGTATGGTGCATTAATGGCCCTGCACCCAATCCAAGAATTCATAAGCGCTCTAGAGAGTTTTACAGGCTCTCAATTGAAGCGGCCCCACTTTCACACTTATATAGGTGATATTTATCAAGTGTGTACTACAACAGACCACCATTTATAATGGCTATGAATCATCTATTAAGAGACTTAAATCTCACCCTCAAATATGCAGTAAGTACTATCCACATATACATCAACATAGGAAATGACAAAAATAATAGTACTTTATAGAATTCTTCTATGACGTGTTCTTACCACATTGAACTCCGTTTGTAGGATCTCTACTAATAGTGAGTTGGGTTCCTGTCATAGAGAATTCACATCCAACGGAACAAGTCCCATTCCTCTCGATGTTTTAAGAACCATTTTTTGGTTCAAACCTTTAGTTAAGGGATCAGCCATGTTCAACTCGGTTTTTATGTATTCCAAGTTAACCACCCCAGAACTAATCAAATCACGCACAATATTGTGTGTCAAGCGGATGTGCCGGCTCATCCCATTGTATATTTTGTTCCTAGATCGAGCAATCGCTGCCTGAGAGTCACAATGAACAAACACGGAAGGCATAGGCTTAGTCCACAAAGGAATATCAGCAAATAAATTCCTTAACCATTCCGTCTCTGAACAAGCGAGTTCTAAAGCAACAAACTCAGATTCCATTGTTGATTTAGCTTTACAAGTTTGTTTAGAGGATTTCCCTGAAATGCACCACCACCCACAGTGAATACATACCCACTGGTGGAGTTTATTTCATCGCTATCTGTGACCCAATTAGCGTCAAAATGACCTTCTAAGACAGCAGGAATTCCGATAAAGGTAAGTCCTAAGTCCATAGTTCCCCTTAGATATCTCAATAGTCGTTTCAAAGCATCTCGATGCTCTTTACTTAGACTATGAGTGTATCTAGCCAAACGATTAACAGAATATGCAATATCTGGCCTAGTGCAATTCATGAGATACATAACACTACCAATGATCTTAGCATAATCACATTGTGAAACACCATCATGTTTATTCTTTTCCAACCTTGTGGATGAATCATATGGAGTACTAACGGGTTTGACATCATAATGGTTAAACTTTCTCGAAATCTTTTCAACATAATGAGATTGAGAAATCATGTAACCCCCACATTTTTCTATCAATCTAAGACCAAGTATTAAATCCGCTTTTCACATGTCTTTCATTTCAAAAACTGATGTTAAAAATAACTTGGTACCACTCACAACATCAAGACTTGTGCCAAAAATGAACAAATCATCCACATATAAACAAACAATTACGCCATCAAGATTTTCAAACTTACTGTAAATGCATCTATCACTTTCATTTACAACATATCCATTAGACAACATGGCATTATCAAATTTCTCATGCCATTGCTTAGGCACTTGTTTTAAACAATATAAAGACTTCTTCAACCTACAAACCTTATGCTCTTGTCCTTTAGCTATCATCCCTTTGGGTTGCTTCATGTAAATTTCTTCTTCTAAATCTCCATTTAGAAATGTTTTTTTAACATACATTTGATGTACAACTAACTTATAAATGGAAGCTAACGCTATTAACACTCTAATGGACGTAATCCTAGCAACAGGTGAATAGGTATCAAAGAAATCTATTCCTTCTTGTTGGATGAACCCTTTAGCCACAAGCCTAGCCTTAAACTTATCAATTGTACCGTCTGCCTTTAGTTTCTTTCTAAAGACCCACTTAAAACTGATAGGTTTACAACCTCTAGACGAGTCTACGAGTTCCCAAGTATTGTTGCTAAGTATAGACTCAAGTTCACTATTGATGGCTTCCTTCCAAAACTTAGAATCTATAGATATTACCGCTTCTTGATATGTAGTAGGGTCATTTTCTAAAATGAATGCAGTGAAAAAGTCATTTCCAAAGGACTTTTCTACTCTTTTCCTCTTACTTCTTTTAGGTGAAGTATTATTATTAGATATTTTGCTAGACTCACCTTTTTCATGACCGAACTAACTAATGACTCTTTCTTCATAGGAAAAATATGTTCAAAAAACTCAGCATCCTTAGATTTAATGATAGAACCATTATCCAACAACATGAATCTATATGCAGCACTATTTTGAGCATATCCTATGAAAACACAATCATTAGTCTTAGGACCGATTTTACTCCTTTTGAACTCTGGAATAC
This sequence comes from Eustoma russellianum, assembly GCA_036186865.1. Lineage (NCBI taxonomy): Eukaryota > Viridiplantae > Streptophyta > Magnoliopsida > Gentianales > Gentianaceae > Eustoma > Eustoma russellianum. The sequence goes on from AP025058.1 coordinate 7,761,013, forward strand.
TAATCTTAGCTAAACGCCCCCACACTTTGAAATAATTCAAGTTGGATGCATAACCTCTCCAAAGTTCATAAGGAGTTTTATTGGTCTTCTTATGTGGGATTCTATTCAGGATATGACATGCCGAAAGGATTGCCTCTCCCCACATATTGTTCGGCAAGCCTGAGCTTATAAGCATGGCATTCATCATATCCTTAAGTGTTCTATTTTTTTCTTTCAGTGACTCTGTTAGATTGAGGAGTGTAAGACGGTGTGAACTCATGTATAATTACAGTATCTTCACAAAACCTTTGTAAAGATAACACATTATACTCACCGCCTCTATCTGTCCTCAACCTTTTAATCTTTCTATCTAGTTGATTTTCAACTTCATTCTTATACCTGATGAACATGCATTCAGATTCATCTTTATGTGCTAACAAGTAAACTCTAGTGTATCTAGAAAAGTCATCAATAAAAGTTATATAGTACTTTTTACCACCTTTGCTAGTATAACCTCTAAAGTCACCAAGATCACTATGTATGAGTTCTAACTTATCTGTTGTTCTTTCAACAGACTTAAATGACTTTTTGTGATGTTTTGCTTCTACACAAAACTTACACTTTCCAAAGTCATCTTCACATGCATATGAAATTAAGTTGGTGAACTTTAATCTTTTTAATGCATCCTTGTTAACATGTCCTAATCTTGCATGCCAAATATCAAAGGAATCAACAACGTAAGCAGAACTAGATGCATTTTTATTATTCATAACACAAATTGCATCTAATAAAAGTAAGCCCCCAGAGCAGTATTCTTTCCCGACAAACTCCCTGTTTCTAGAAAGAATAAGCTTATTAGACTCTAGAACAAGTTTAATATTAGCCTTGTTCAGCAGTACTCTGGAAATCAAGTTCCTACGCATTGCAGGAACATGCAGCACATTGTTTAACTCCAGTCTCTTGCCAGAAGTCAACTTGAGGAGCATATTTTCTTTACCAAGAACTTTGATACCATGTGCATCTTCAAAGAAGACTTGCTCGCCATCATCTATTTCTTGATATTCAAAAAATAGGTCCTTACTGGTGGCAATGTGCTTGGTAGCCCCTGTGTCTACCACCTATTCTGATGTACCACCGACAAGGTTTACCTCGGATAAAATGACCGCAACAATGACTTCATCGGTTGCCTTTGTAGATTCCACTAGATGAGCTTGATTGCTAGGCTGGACTTTCCGTTGGTTGCATTAGTCTGCTCTATGTCCCAACTTCCTGCACACCCATCATGCACCTTTCATCTTCTTTTGTCCTTGCCCCTGCACAAATGTCTTACCATTGCCATTGTGCTGAGTCTTTTGCCTTTTGGGTTTGTGCTCCACCACATTGGCTTGATAGTCCTTTCATCGCTTTGCTTGTCATCCAGCCTATTGTTTTCTTCAATACGAATATGCTTGATGACTCCATCCATGGTTAACTTTGTATCATCATGCTTCCCTCTCTTCTTGTACTTGCTCCAAGAAGATAGAAGCTTTTCCAGCAAGGAGGCTGCTTGAAAGGTCTCGTTAACCTTGATGCCTTCTTGCTCCATGTTATCCACCAATTGTTGATATTGGTGAATTTGATCATTGATCGGTATGTGATCCAACATTTAGAATTTCAAAAATTCACTGACCACATACTTTCTTTTGCCAACATGTTCAGAACCATATTTGTTCTGAAGTGTTGTCCAAATATCCTTTGCTGACGTGAGTTTGACATAAATGTCAAATAATGAATTCGAGAGGAAGTGCAGAATGTGTCTTCTACATATTGTATTGTAGGCATCATACTTTTTGCCTTCTGTTTCATCCATTGGTCTGTCTCATGTCAACACATATGAAACAGAAATCATATTCAAGAAAAACTACACCTTAGCCACCCATCGCTTGAAGAACTTGAAATCGAATGGCTCCATCTTTGACATATCAGGAACTGGTGCTTGTCTTGTTGCCATATTCTCAAAAATTGCTTTAAGATTGTTGGAAATGTAGGATGAGAATATAGAAATCACAAGAAAACAAAGCCGAGACGTGACAAACTAGTCACTGTGCTTAAAGCAATTTTGCTCCTACCAAAGAGCAAGGTAGTCTTCAAGCAAATGCTTCCCAGGATATAACGGCTGTCTTTCTTCCCTTTGCTCTAGAGGAGAAAGATTGAACTTGATAGTTGAAGGTAGTGAAAGAAAAGAAGAAGATGAAGAAAATGTTGAGATTTTTCTTAGTCTTGCAAAAGTGAATTGTATATTATGAAGATACCAAGATCTACTATATATAGACCTTGGGGTATGTTTAAAACCTCTTTTGAAACATGTCTCAGCCTCATTTCAACTTCCAAGAGCCGTTGATTACCGTTCATAGGCGAAGAGAGATGATTCTTGGATCAAAAGCTGCAACTTCTTGTGAAAATTTATGTCCGTTGGCACATTGATCGATCATATCGATCGATCGATGTCACTTCAATCGATTGATGTGATCGATCGAAGTCGGATAGAGACTTACACTTTTCATTCCGTCCTACATTGATCGATGTCACATATATCGATCGATGTCTCATAGATCGATCGATGTGATCGATCTATGTTGGACAGAATGCTTCCAGAGCTGCAACGTACCACATAGATCGATCGATGTAAAACATCGATTGATCGATGTCTCCAACATTGATCGATCCAAGTCCTCCAGAAACTTCAAACACTCAAACAGCCTCATATACTCTTTATATAAGTTTGGAGCACTAAGAAATAGTAGTTTAACGTACTTTTCCAACCGTCCTCATATTTAAGAACCATAAAATTTAAGTGCCTTGTTCAAAAGAAACGATTCATCTACTATATATATGTATATTCAAGATTAAAGATTAGGAGATATTTCCAACATGTTGTCTGCGTCAAGTTGGGCCTTTGCACATATTTAATAAAACAGTTCGCATAAAATAATATCAGTGACTATAACCAATTTGCTTGTGACTAGAGGTCATGTCTCATTTTCATGCATTTTATGCAAGAAATGTGTTTAGATTGGTACTCTGAAATTGAGCCTCGTATTCATATTAATTTGGTACTATGAAATTGAAGTTGTTGGTATAGGAGAAATGATTCATTTGTTATATATCTATTTTATATTTGACATAGGAAAAATTGTTAAAGAAGAGTTAATTCGCATGTCTTTATAAGATAATACTTACTTCCATTCTTACATAATGAAGTAATGCCGGAAAGACGAATGTCAAAAAGGAAAAAACTAAAACGAATCAAGAAGAATAACCTCTTTCGTGCTGTGCTCTTGAGCAGAAAAATGGCCGAGGATATTTTCTTGATCATCAATTAAAGCAACAAGCTGAACATCTTTGCCTTCATCATCTTCACCTTCCGATTCGGAAAAAGATCCTCCAAATTGTGACTTTTGAATTGAAAGCTTTTTTCTTTTAAGAAATGATTTTTTTATTATGCTTTTTCAGCTCCATGACGTTGCAATCTACAATGAAGTGATCGGCTCGACTACAACTATAGCTTTTCACCCTTTCCTTTCCCTTCGGGTTAACTTTTGAATACATACTTGCTTGAGATTTTTTTCTAGTTGCTATCCTTCTAAATTTACTAACGAGAGATGCAACATCTTCATCCAAATCCTTGGACCCAACAATCAAGCCTTTGTGTTATACTTGTAGAGTCTTGATAGGATCAAACCTATTTTGCTCATTAATCAAGACTTTGTGTGTCAAAAGATTTTCGTACGGTTCATCAGAAGAAAGTCTTGAGCTTCTTGGACTCTGTAACAGCCGTTACTTTGGGTATCCACTATCTTGGAAAAGACATAAGGAATTTTGAGACAAGATCTCCATTTGATATTGTCTTGTCAAGCATAAAAAGTTGATTTTTAATTTGGGTGAATTGATTAGTAGTTTTCTAAATCTTTTTGCTGCTCTTCACATGGAACATTTCATACTTCTCATGACCATTAACTTTTTGGCTATTTTTAGCTGCTTTGTTTTTTCATGGATATTCTCCAACCATTTCCATGCTTCTTGAATCGTTTCAAGACCTTGAAGTCAATGAAAATCGATAGTGGTTAGATCACTTGAAAGAATATCAATTGTGTTTGCACTCATCGCAAACTTGAGCTTTTCTTCATCGGTGTATTCATCATCATATTTGGATATGGTTTCATCCTTTGAGTTTGTACACATAGCAACTTCAATTCCTTTAACTACTCTCCATATATCAAAACCCGAAACTTTTCAAATGATCCATCATTCCAAACTTATACATCGGATATTTTTGAGCATCAAACATAGAAACTTTGCTGTTTTCTGCTGTGAATGTAATGGATAGTTTTGGCAGTTAAGCTAGCAAAGGTGGTGATTGTCACTGTCATATTTTTCAATGATAATTAGCCTTACTAGTCGCAGACATTGGCCTGGCAAGCAAGGCGAAGCTCGAGGATCAATTGTAAGGTTTGTAACAAACATTGTCAAGGAGAGGTGAATAGAGTGTTGGAAAAATTTTAGTTTTTCTGGATTCAGCTCACACAAACTCTCAATGTTCACCAAAATAAGAAAGCGGAAGATAAGTAATAATGAACTAGAGACACACAATTTAGAGTGGTTCAAATTTTCTTAATTCAATTCCATTACCACTTTGTTCCACATTGGATTTTCTACAAGGTTCTTATTACCTTCAAAAAGGAACAAGTACTACAACAACAATTACCACAAAAACTGTTGCAACAGCAACTTCTTCAATATCAACTACTACAAAGACTCCCATACCAACTGCATGCAAGAGTTTTAGAGCTTTTCTACTTGCTTCTTTACGACTTCAACAATGTTCTATCTAAAAACTTTCACCAAATGGGTTTCTTCAGAAGATGCAAATGACAATTTCAAACCAAGTCTAAATCAGTCAAAATAGATCAAATATGTATAGTTCCTCTTTTGTTAGATTTCAATACTCTCATAATACAACAACGAAAAATAAGCAACAAGAGCTTAATAAGCTTTAAACACTTTGTACTGTGAGATCTTTTTGATATCAATAGAGGATGGAACTTAAAGAGGATGAAGGTGTGTAAATGCCTCATCGATGCTTCTTTAATTTTTAGAGGAGATGAATCTCATTTTGCAGCCTTTCCCATTGTTTTAAACATCATTAATTGCCCTAAAACTAACTTTTCTTCCACCACCGTACTCTTTAATTTGTTGAATTATTACGATTTTAAAAGAGCTCAGGTAGGTGTAACACTGGTCCAAATAGTACTAGAGATGTTGGTGAAATATTTGAATAATCAATTTGGAAAACATTAGAGAGAGAAAACACTTTAATCCACTATATATTTGTTTGCAATGACTATAAAAATTTGATTTTAGAATGACATTGGTTGATCAATGACAATTGGTTTAGAGATTTATGTACATAACAATCGATCTATGTACTCAGTTTAGAGATTGATGCCACTTTATCTATTTGTGACATTTTTCATTCAATGAAATCAATATCTCCACGTCAAAGATGAATGTCGAAAAGTGTACTCTTAATTTTGCATATTTCATGCATAGATTTATTGAGATCTCCATTTTAGAGATCGATGCATACGTCAATCGATTGAAGTCACAAGATGGAGACCGATGTTCTATTTTTAATTGAAACATTGGATGGATCCTCATGAGATTGATGTTGGACAGTGTGTTTCCAAATTTGAACAAATCTAACATAACAATCGATGTCTATTTTTAGATATTGATGTATGCATAGATCGATCCATGTAGAGATCGACATATATATTGATATCTGCTTTAGAGATGTGTGTAAAGATTGACGCCATTATCTTGGTTTTTCAAGCCTTTGTCATTTCTCAAGTGTATATCATTATTTTGTATACTTTTTGAGACATTTTTCAGACTCATCGAATCATTCATACTGTGACAGTATTAGAGCATCTGTGAGGTATATCAATGTGAATCTTGTAACTACGAGCCAATGGTTTTGGTATGCTTTTGTCTATTTCCTTTGTCCGTCGTGTTATGTGAGACATCAATACGAGTAGAAAATTTCCTTCATAATTTTTTTTATTTCTTCTTACAGCATCACTAAGCGACGAACATGGTTGACATCTTCATGAGATTCGATACAAATTAATCAAACAATGAAAGTAAAGCCAGATTAAGAACATATTCTTCAGTAACATTTTCTATTTGGTTTATTATTAAGCCTGCAGCTTTAAGAACTGCATGTTATTATAAAATTATTGAATCTACACCACAGGGCAAACAAAACTGTCTAAATCGCATCTGTCTGGCTAAATATTTTTGAAATTTTCAATTGGACTAGGTTTAGCTAATTTCTTTTAAATAATTTTGCCACTACCAATTCGGCGGTATTTATTTGTTCAGTGGGTGACCACATCAACATAGACCAATAAAAGATAATGTAAAGTGCAGTTTTATTTTCTGTGCTTAATTATTAATGTAAAATACAATGTATAATGCGTAAAATATTTAAGATTCATTGAGGACCTATGCATCACTAAGCGGCGAAACATTGTTTAATATTTTTTGACACTATCGATTTGGCGGTATCTGGACTGCGAATTAGTAATCTGCCTTGTGTTTTATTCGTTCAAGGGTTGACCATAAAGACAGACCCATAAAAGATAATAATAATAATCATGATTATTATATTACCTGTATTTTTTTTGTACCAAGTGCCAACATAAATTGTGTCTGATTTGGGAATATGCGTCTGATTTGGGAATATGCGTCATCTTTTATGTATTTGTTTTTAATTGTAAAATCGTGTTTGCATGGTCTCGTGGCGTGCTTCCTATGTAAGACACCTAGAATTTAAGTAGTCATCGACAATATGTATGTCATAAGACTGGACATTAGGAGACGTTCCCAACACGTGGGTCTGCGCCAAGTTGGGCCTTTGTATATATTTGATAAAACATTTCGCATAAAATAATATCAGTGAGTATAAACAATTTGATTGTGATTAGGGTGTCAAAATGCTTCAGGGGCTTAATGTAAACAACACAATAACACGATCATAATACATGTTGAAACTTAGGCTTACATGAGGTGAGGCCCATATCCACTCAAAACCTTAAGGCAATGGGTGGTGGTACCCCATCTTCATATAAGCCATGCATTTTTCTCAAATTAGCCAATGTGGGATTCTCGACACCCGCCCTCACGTGGCAACGTGGCTTAACATACACACGCGCCTTACAACCCGTCCTCAATCACAAACCACAAGCCAGGTATGAACATCTGGACTTAGGTGAGGGAAAACATTAAGTGGCCAACCATGAGCCAGGAAAGGGTTGAGTCCACATTTTAAACCTGCTCTGATACCATGTTGAAACTTAGGCTTACATGAGGTGAGGCCTATATCCACTTAAAACCTTAAGGCAATGGGTGGTGGTACCCCATCTTCATATAAGCCATGCATTTTTCTCAAATTAGCCAATGTGGGATTCTCAACAATACAAAATCAGCTGAATTGAACAGAAAATTCGAATATCAAAAATAGTTCCAAGAACACAAAGAGAAGAACAAAGAAGGTTGAGAACTGTATTGAGCTTATTCTCTTCAATTCATTTATGTACGACATGGTTTAGTATTTATAAAATCTATGGAAAAACCTAGAAGCTAATTAGCACGTGGGAAATTAAATCTGCTTGCTTCAACAGCTTCATGCGGTTGATCATCTTAGTTACTAGCGTGCCAATGAGTTGGCAGCGTGCCAACTGTGGTGTCTCTACGTGCCAACTTGCCCAACTGTTTTTAATCCGACGTGGCATTAATAATTGAGCAACAATTAACTTTTCATACAACAGCTAGACTACACACTTGTCACACCAAATGACTTCTATGCTTAAGTTCAGTTGTTGAATGTGTGAACACAACAGATCACGCTGAGGCATCTTTCGTTTTCCTTTCTTCTGTGCGGGAAGTTCAGCATCTTCAACACCTCCCTTCAATTTTGACTTCTTATAAATGTTACACACTCCTAGGGCTGAAGTCAAAAATTGCAGCCTTTGTGAGCCTAATGCTTGGTGAACAATTCTGCCACTTGATGCTCACTTTTAAGTGGCATTAGTTTGATTACTCCTTGAAAACTTATCCGTGGCCACATGACAATCCACTTCTATGTGCTTAGTATAGGACCTGTATAGCACCACTAGAAGGAAAGGTTGAATAATGGATACGGAAAAATAGTTTTTTAAAAACTTGTGGACCAAACTACCCATTTCCCTCGTTTTTAATTAACTGAATGATTAAGTTGTAGACCTCCAAAAGTCGTGAAATTTGGTGACAAGTATTTTCAGATGGTATGCATGTGTCATAAAAATTTCAGATCAAAAATCAAGCATAAGACCTTAAAAAAGCATTTTTTGCACAGATTGCGTCAATCTGTCAGAAATTGTGATCCAAAATGAAAATTTTATTCCTATTAATTTATAACTCCTAATGATCTGAAAATTTTATGATATGATCCTTAAGATATTTAATTTAAAGGGTTGAAACATCTTTTCAAAGCTCCTTTGGCAAGCATGTCAAAGACGATGATGTTCTCAACCTTTGCAAGTGTGAAATTCAGATTGCACTAGTATCACAATTATTAACGTTTAATTGACTTGTACCTATCGAAACGAGGTAAAACTTACTCCAAATGAAAACTAGGACGTGTGTCTATGCTTCTGCAAAATTTTATGATTTTTGAAAATCGTTTAGTATTTTTAACATTGCAATAAAAACGATGCAGAAAACTTGAAACTGAAAGGAAAGTGCTGAAAAGTAAGAACACCAAGAATTTTATACTGGTTCAGTTAAAACAACCTACTCCAGTCTTCGAGGACCCCTTTCTCGGTTATCACTAAACACAACAAACACTTTACCACAAGGGTGACTGGATTTAAAACTAACTGCACCCTTTTACAGTCAAAACAACCAAGCAAATCAATCACGAGCACCACCACCGATCGAATGAAGGTATGATCACCGCTTGATCAACCTTTTACAAATAATGAACGTATATGGATGGTATATCCAAAGCCTATATAATATTTAGAATATATGAACAATAGGATTGAGACTAAGAAGAAGAGAAAGAAAAGAAAGAAGAAAAGAGTAGACTAGCCTTTTGAACTTGAGACAATATGAATTATTGCTTTTCCTTGTCTTGCACCATCTTCTTCTTTTTATCAAGTATTGGCCACCCCATAGGTGTATTTCCTTCCTTGAGAATTGTCTTTAATGCCCTTGGAAGATTTCTTTGTGTAAAAGATAACACAATCTTGATTACTTGGTGCAATATGATTGGAAGGATGATTTGATCTTGCTTAGTTGTCACTTCTTGGTTGGTCCACCTTGGCACCCTTGTAGTGAGCTGTAAATTATATAAAAAGCTGAAAACATGTGCTCAAATCTAGTCAAATCATTACTATACAATCACACATTAATCCCCCTTCAATTTTGAAGACAATTGTAGACCATTAAGGGTGGAAAAATTGCCAACTATAGTAGACATATGCTGAAATTTTCAGCGTGTCTCTTTTGAATTCTTTCCATATGTGGTGCCCTCTTCAATTTCACCAATCTTGTGTGGCATATCCTCCACCAATTGAAGTTACAACTTGGCTCCACCTTGGCTTCAACATGGATGTAGCAAGCGTGTAAAAGAGGCTGCACATGTGCTGAAATTTATTTTGGCAGCCTTGTCGAATAATGCACAATATTTAGACATATATGGTAAATAATAATCAGCCCTATTTTGAATTTTCTAGAACAATTTAACATGTCTTGAATGTGGAAAATGTGTCTAGATACATGTCATTGCCAAGTACATCGAAGTTTATGTCAAGAAATTTTCAAAAACATACCATGTATCGCATTTTTTTTAATATAAAGACTACAAAAAATTTTGAAATTTCTGTTTTATGTTTTATGGTAGCATAGGTGTATCAAGTAGAGAGTGAAGATAATAACTAATAAACAGTATACCTTTCTACTTTGACCGTGGTTTGAAATTACTTTATCATATCTCTTTACATTGACAAAAAATTTCTACAAAAGTTATACTCCATAGTATTTAGTGACAGTACATAAATGTAGAAAAGCAAAGGTAAGATTTACCCTTATACGTACTGTAAGAGATGTGCCTAAATAAAGTGTTGGTATTAGCCGGTGGTGTTAGAGTGGGGGGGGGGGGAGTGGATGGAGTTCAATCACTTTCTGATGCCGAACTACGCTGTTATACCTCCAACAGCAAAAAGCTTGAGCATGAAATAGAAAGGGCCAATGAAGTAATATCCAGAAGAAGAATCTCGAAAAGGAAAAACTGAAAAAAATAAGAAGAATAACCTCCTTTATGATGTGCCCTTGAACAGAAAAATCAGATGCGTAGCGCCCCCACCCGATACCGGCATCGGTACCAGTGCACCCGTCGTAGTCTATTATAAAGAACCACGAAGCATCAAAGCAAATCAAGCATATGTTGTCCATGACGCTAGATAAATCAGCAGAAACGACATACAATTTAAACCTTCAATAGCTAATGTAACCAGATGAACTTCAACAGAAGTAAACGTATTCAGAAATGTCTAAAATATCTTCCAACAACAACAGTAACAGAAAACCCATCAACTAAGGAATTAACATGGCCTTTTCTCCTCAATGTCTATCATCCCTTGGGCCCACTCACCGTCGTTTCCACGAATATCATCTCATACTCGAGTTCACCTGAAAAGGAATGAAGTATCTATTCTTAGCGAAAAATAATGCTAGCAAGTAACTCATCTGTACAGCTTACAGAATCACGCACGACGAATCGCCGATGTATAAGGTGCTCGGGTTAGCAATATTAGAGTCATAAGTTGTTATGCCCTGCACCCTCTGTAAAATAAATAAATGATAAACGGAAATTAAATAGGTTAAAGACCATTAATAACAATGAATTAGGAATTAAGTATGATAATTATTGAGAGGATTAAACATAGGATTAAGTAGCATATAATTTTAGAATTAAGTATTAGATTTTTAATCATTTAAGATAAATGAGATAATAGGATATGATTTAGAAACTCAAAATTTCACCATTTCCCATATAAAAACTGACAGAACGTCAGTTTCCCTATTTCCTATCAGACAGCGTCGACCCCTTTCTTCTCAGCCCTAGCCGACCCATAGCAGGAGAAGGAGATAGTTTCCAAGAGTGATCCAAATCCCGTCCGTTTTCCAATCCGAGTAGCAGTAATCAAATCCAAGTAATCTTCTTATAAGTTCTTACGATTTGCGAAAGAAAAGGCCTATTTTTGATATCAAAATTGGATCACCATGTAGTAGTTTCTTTCCCTGAATCTATATCTAACTTATGTGTTTTGGTTTAGAGATTTGGCCATTATATGTTGAAAAATCGTTCATTGTTGTTGTTTATGTGAGATCATGTAAACCCCAATCCCTGGAACCGTACTTTGTTGATAATGGCGGTTGAAGGGAGGGGAGAGTGAAAAGATTAGAGTTTTGGGTTTGATTTGAATATTTTGAGTGCTAGGCTTGAATCTGTGAATCGTACGTTAAAGGTCTTGTCTTGGGTGAATTAAGGATGAATTGATAGTAAGGAATAGGCTTGGAATGGTTTGGAAGGAAGTGGGGATCGAATTGGAGGTTATTTCTGTAGTTTCTGCAGAATGGAATTCTGGGAACGAGGACGTCGATCGATCGACATCAGGAAATGACGTACGTGATCGATCGACGTATAGTAAGTGAGGGGTGGACGTGTTTCAGATGTATGTAGATCGATCAATGTAGGATGAGTGAGATATCGACGTGTCTCAGATGAACAATCGATCGACGAAGGATTGAGTGAGAGATCGACGTGCCTTAGATGGACGTCGATCGATCGTTGTTAGGGTATGACGTACGTCGATCAATCGTGTCGGGGTGTGATGTCCACCAGTTTTGTGGAAAACTAAGGGAAGAAAGAGGGAAGTTAAGGGATCCTTTGGGGTGGCCTTAATGACTTCTTAGGACCTGATTGATGGCTAGTTAAGTCTTGGGAACACGACTTAGGATGGTGAATCAATGGGGGAGACTTTGTAAAGCATTTGAATCGGACTTTAAGGAGTATGATCTAAGGGGTTAAGAATGAACGTTTGAGGCTACGATAGGGTTCAAATGGAACGTGTGAAAAGAGTTGCTTTATTCCTCGTATCCTTAGTGTGAAAGCTTATGTGAGGTAGGTTTAAGCTTGGGAAGATATGATGAAAGTGAGAATGTGATTGAAGGATGTGATTGAAGAATGTGATTGATATGTGAACGTGCATTCTTGCATCATGGCACTTGCATTTGCATTATGATTTGATAAAAGCTGTGCCTCGGCACAGGGTATAAAGTTTGCGAAATGAGCTCTGATGCGTTACAAGGTACAAAGACAAGTTGTAACCATCACAGGGTATAAAGTGAGCTGTAATGTGTCATAGGGTATAAAGACAAGTTGTGGCACATTACAGGGTATAAAGTTGAGCTGTGGTGCGTCATAGGGTATAAAGACAAGCTGTGGCCCACCACTGGGTATAAAGTTATGTGACCGAACATTGTGACATGCATTGCACTATTTTGAAAAGAATTGCATAAGCATTTGTGACTGTGTGTGTAGTGCATGTTTTGTGTGCATCACGAGAGTCGTTATGGTATGATTCACTTGTAACTTGATTGTTATTGAACTGTTGAATGTCTATGAATTACTGCTCTTACGCTGTTATGCTATTAAATCTACACTCTTGAAATTATACAAGACATGTGCCCCATCAACCCTTGATTTAAGTATCACTCATGTCTTGCCATGTGATGATCCCGTATGTTTTATAAGCGGGTTACTTGCTAGTGTTTTTCGCTAAGGGTACTACCGTTGTGTTGCAGGTGAGCCTGAATATGATATGATTTTCATAGAGGATGATGGCGAGTAGGCTGAATGGGATTCTTAGAACACATGTTGGGAATTGTTCTAGATTGTCTTCTATTATTCCAGCTTTCTTGTACTGATTTGAGGACTTAGATGGCTGCGTCCATAAACAATCTTTGATAGTTACGTTGTCTTTTGATGTACAGATTGATGGTTTAGAATTATTTTACATGTGTTTCGCGCTTATTTCTCTTACATCATTGATGACATGTATTCAAGAGACGAGACGTCTTGTAGTCTTCTCAGTAAGCTACGACGGATGCACCGGTTCAGATCTGCTGTCCGGGTCGGGGCGCTACAGGTGGTATCAGAGCCTAGGCTTCAGATCTACCTCGGAGACCTAGGTTATGTCATGTAGAGTCTTAAGCTATGATTTTGACCTTAAGTTGATCTTTAGGTCTAAGTACATGATCTTAAATATAAGTTTTATTGGGTTGGGTATGTGCGAGCGCGATAAAACTTAATTCACCACCTGTTTTATTTTCTTCCGATTTACGAATTCCGCCTTGTACAATGCATATGGGCCTTCAGTATTTACTTTTGGAATTGCTGAATGCTAATAAGCGTTGATTTTGCAGACAATGCCTCCCCCAAGAGATAACCAAGGAGACGGTGGCAACGGAACGAGAACCCTCCACCACCACAAGTGATAGTACCCCAGACACTAATAGACACTATCACACTTATAGCACAAGGAGTTGCTCAGCAGCAACAACAGCCCCCTCCGCCACCACCGCCTCATCACGGCATCCGTTACTATACTGGGGAGATGCGAAAGATGCATGCCCCCACCTTTAAAGGGACCACTGACCCAGAGGTGGTCGGGTTTTGGTTAGACGAAGTAGAAAAGTACATTAGGCTGGTACAAGTGCCTGAAGAACTTAAGGTCGATGTGGCCATGCGTTACTGAGTGGCAGAGCAAATTCCTGGTGGAATGGTATTCTACCAAAGATGACTCCTCCCATCCTGTGGAGACAATTTTTTGAGGCCTACAAGGACTATTATGTGCATGAGACTGCCATTATGGAGAAGATGAGGCAGTTTGATAAATTCGAACAAGGCAGGATGTCTATTTCTGATTATGCTGATTGATTCCATGCCTTGGGAAAATTCACGCCCATGGTATTGGAAAATAACAGAACGAAGATGCTTAAGTTCGAAGAAGGTTTGAACCCCCGCATCCGGACGTCTATAGCGGGGTCTAGTCTTAAGACGTTTGAGGAGATGTTGGATGCCTGTTACCAGGTTGAGAGTGACATGCGCAAGTCTCAGCCTAGAGAGGCTCGTGATGAAATAAGCAAGAGGCCTAGGGATGAGAGACCTAGACGTGGGTCAAAATTTCCAGGAAGGGTCAGACAGGACCAGTTCAGAGGGCACCGCAGTTGAGTCAGTCTGATCGTCAGGCGCCCGGAGTGTGCCCACATTGTCAGAAAAGTCATGTTGGGGAATGTTGGAAGAAGACGGGAGCATGTTTTAAGTGTGGCCAGACGGGCCACAGAATCAAAGATTGTCCCGAGTGGAAGCAAAAGCCATAGGAGACGCCGGCCATCACAGCAACAGAGACTAGGCCCATGACCAATGCCAGAGTCCATGCAATGACGGACGGAAGTGCAGATCCCTAATTTGTTGGGACGAAGTTAAGGAAAGGATGATCATCGCGCCGGAGTTGGTTCGAACAGACAATTGGGAAAGTTAAAATCATAAGAGAGAGACTAAGGGTGGCGCATGATGCGGTAAGATTCGGCGGATGTTGAAAGACGACCCTTGGAATTCGAGGAAGGAGAGAAAGTCTATCTACGAGTCTCAACTGCTAAAGGAATTTCGAGATTTGGGATGAAAGGCAAATTAAGCCCGCGATATATTGGTCCATACGAGGTGCTGGGTAAAGTGGGTGAAAAAACATATCGATTAGCCTTGCCTCTGAGTTTGTCGTAAGTCCATAACGTATTTCATGTATCTCAACTGAGGAAATACGTATCGAACCCGAGCCATATCCTTGAGGCTCAACCATTGGATGTTAGAGAAGATGTCACATATGAAGAGCATCCAGTGAACATTATGGATAAGAAAGATCAAGTCCTATGCAAACGCGTGATTCCGTATGTCAAAGTTCAATGGAGTAATCATACGGAGGGTGAAGCCACGTGGGAGCATGAGGAGCAAATAAGGGAGTTGTATCCACACCTCTTCCAATAAGGTATGTCAGTTTCGAGGACGAAACTTTTTGTAAGGAGGATGGAATGTTATGCCCCGCACCCTCCGTAAAATAAATTAAAGATAAACGGAAATTAAATAGGTTAAGGACCATTAATAACAATGAATTAAGAATTAAGTATGAGAATTAATTGAGAGGATTAAATATAGGATTAAGTAGCATTTAATTTTAGAATTAAATATTAGAATTTTAATCGTTTAAGATAAATGAGATAATAGGATATGATTTAGAAACTCCAAATTTCACACTTTCCCATATAAAAACTGATAGAACGTCAGTTCCCTATTTCCTATCACATCGACCCCTTTCTTCTCACCCTAGCGACCCAC
>AP025058.1:7776632-7849341 GCA_036186865.1 Eustoma russellianum
ACAAAATATGTTGCCTTAATGACATAAAAATCGGCCAAGGTAAGAGTAGTATGCTGAAATTTTCAGCATGTGACATAAGAGAGGTATATGTTGAATACTTACCTTTTGTAGCTTCTCTCTTGGATTCATCAACATTGTATGATTGATCCTTGACCAATCAACATGCCAACAAGGCTCCACATATGCTCCAAATCAGCTGTAGTAACGTTTGAGTGTGTTTGTACATGTGATGAAATTTATTTTTGCTAACTTTGTAAAATAGTGCACATTTAATAATACACACATGTAATATTCCAATCAGCCCTTAATTTAATTTTATAGAACACTTTAAGATGTATATTATATGTAAAAAGTGTCTAGGTACGTGTCACATGATGTACAAGAAAAACGTTCCATGTTATGTGCGTAGAAAACCGAATTTTCGATATTTATCGATTACCCGATTTTTCTCTAATTTAAATTCCAACTTTTGCACATGATATATATATTATGTTATACATAATATATATAATATATACTTTAAATCTCAGCACTTGGCTGGTTTAAAGTGGTACCATTAACATGTGACAAAATTAAAATTGGAATCTTCACATTTTGGCCTAAATGTGGAGTAATTTGTGTGTGCCAACATGGAAAGTATTTTTGGCTGAATATGTCATGTATATCACGAAATTATCATCAATTTTTGATGTATATGGGCTGGCCATTTATTTATGGCAAGTACGTGACACGTTGGCGAAGTTTCGGTATTCGCCCGATACGACAAATTTCGGTTTAGAACCTTTTATCGTGTCGTATTTAATTTGTCATCACCATATCTTATATCATATGATATAAGACCTGAATATACTCATAAATATGAGTTAAGTATAGTGGTGTGACGTTAACGTACGTACGTAAAATATATAACGTGTCGGTAGTACGTTGGAATACATGTGTATGTGCCTTTATTTAAAAAATCTGAAAATATATAGTGTATATATATAAATGTGGCGTGTTTAATAAGATGGGGAGGAGGAGAGAACTTTCCTTCCTTGGCCTTGTTGCCTTTGTGCCTTTTCCAAATGAAGCTTCCTTTAATGAACTACTTAGTTTATTAAACTAAGTACTTCACTTAATGAACTAATATAGTTCATTAATGGTGGCACCTGAAAATAGTATAAACACAACAAATGTTTGCCATATGATGTAAGCTTTAATGCTTCATGGCTCGTTAGTACGGCAACATAATATATAAGCTAAATAAGGCAAGTAATGGCAAGTTATCATGCATACATGTACACATTTATATATGTATACGTTTATACATATATATAAACATTCAAATTGCTTATTTTGAAATCACTCAAACCCTCTTATCTCTACAATCTCCCCCTTTTGATGATTTTCAAAATAACTTGTGTACATGATTTAAATGCTATCTCTCCCCCTTGAATTGTGCGCAAATTTGAAATTTGAATTTCGAATTTCAAATCCGGCTCCCCCTTGATTTGTGCAATTAAGATCAATCAGTGTCACTCTCCCCCTTAAATCATGCTTTTCTCTCCATCTTTATTTTGGAAAGCAAATCAAAAGATGCCAAAAAAAATCATGCATTTCATCTACGTGCGTTCGTAAGGGTCATTGATTCAACCCTTTGAAAATGTCCCTTTTGGTACCCATATTTGGGTGACCTTTCTAGGTCTTCCAAAAGGTGAGAAAGGTGATGAGAAGGCAACATAATATATGTTAGGGACAAATGCGTTTGGCCTTTGGCCAAGAATCCCATCATGCATGTAGTGTGGTTTCTGATAAGCATTTCGTTTTGCATGTACGTGACGTGATCTAGATGCATTTTTGTGATATGAGTGTCGCGTATGCATCACTTGTTTCTTCTCATACCTATATGGCACATAATTATATTTTGCATGATGTGAAGAAGAAGCACATTGAGATGTCATAAGAAAAGGCCTATGCGTCTTCTTAGATGCCACATATGTCTTTGATGCATCTATTTTCTTAGATGGGATGAATTTAGTTGGTTTATTTTGTGGCCTACTTTTCTCAACGTATCCTAGTCCGGTTTTGTCACCATCATGCTTTTGAGAAGAAATGATGTGATCTAGCATGTTCGATCCCGTATCGAATTGTTTCACCTTTTTCTCTATATCCGCATTCCTTGATTTCAAGTTCGAAATTTCGGATTTCAATTCAGTGTTCTCGGATGTCAGTGATGAAATTTCGGATTTTAATGCATTGATGATGCATGATGACTCTTCTTTAGAATCGTTTAATTGAGCGACAAGATTTTCGTTAGAAGATTCTAACAATTTCTTGTCTTCAATTAATCGTTTCTTTTCTTTTGCAAGAGTCTTTGAAAACTTATGCAATTCCAAATATTGACTAAATAAATCATCATATGAACATTCAGAATCGGAATCAGAGTCGGAAGATACCTCATTTGATGCTTTAGATGTAAAGCATACTTGTGCCTTGTGCTCTTCCGTATCATCAGTCTCAGAGTCGGATGTGTCACTCCAAGTGGAGGCTTTGAATGCTCTTCTCCTTTGCTTAGGTTCTGAGACGAGTCTATTCTTGTTCCGATCATTGTCAGTGTATTTGTTTGTTCGCATTTCTTTATTAGGGCAGTCATATGATAGATGTCCAAGTTTGCAGCATTCATAGCACTTTATTTCTTTATTTTTATTTTTATGATCCTTAGATGAGGTGGACTTATGTTTAATCGATTTTCTCAATATTTTTCTTAATCTTTTAGCCATCGTGATTAAGTCCTCATCATCGGAATCTATGTCACTATCATCTACGACGTATTCATTTGATTTGAATGCTATAGCCCTATCATTATTAGAAATAGACTCAGAGTGTCTTAAGGCGAGTTTGTTTTCATATACCTTTAGTGATCCAATTAGTTCTTCCATTTTAATCAATTTGGTCTCTTTGCTTTCTTCTATAGCCGTTACTTTAGGGTCCCACTCGGATGGAAGGCTTCGCAAGACCTTTTGTACCTTTTCCTGCATAGTGAAGGCTTTTCCAAGAGACTCAAGAGAATTGTAAATGTTAGTCAAGCGTAAATCCATTTCAACAATAGACTCATTTGGCAATAATTTAAAGGACTCAAGTGTGGACATAAGCATATTAATTTTGGACTCCTTTACTTGGCTAGTCCCTTCATGTTTCATTTCAAGAATATGCCACATCTCTTGAGCACTAGAACAATTAGACACATAACTAGCCTCACTTTTACTTAGGCCGTTTAATAGTAGTTGCATAGCCTTAGCATTCATACTAAGTTTCTCTTTATCATCACTCGTATATTCTTGTCTAGATTTAACAACTTCTAGTGTGACTCCGTCTACGGTGGATGACTTAGATGGAACAAAAGGACCATCTTCTATAATCGACCAAAGATCAATATCTATTGCCATAAAGAAAAGTTTCATTCTTACCTTCCATTGAACGAAAGACTCACCGTCAAACAGAGGAGGCCTTATGGTTGACATTCCTTCTTGCACGGTGCTATGACTAGTGGATGCCATCTCACTGAATCGTTGGATTCTTTGAAGTGAGTGTTCCTGCGCTCTGATACCAATTGTAGGATCTGCAAGGCACCACTAGAAGGGGGGGTTGAATAGATGGTGCAGAAAATATGGTTTTTAAAATTTCTTTAAACCTAACCAATTCAAGTTCTGAAAACAGATTCTGTTTTCAGGACCAGTTTTAAAACGTTTTTAAAACTAGGTTAGAGGTCTCCAAAAATTATGAAATTTTGAGAGAACTTAGCCTCAGATGTTATGAGGGTCCCCTAAAAATTTCAAATTAAAATTCAATCTTTAACCCCTTCAAAAACCGTTGGTAATCAGATTGTGCAAATCTGCCAGAAACGGCAGATGGTTTTGAAAAATTAATTCCTATTTGTGTGAACGTCCAAATGATCTGAAAATTTGACCAATAACTCCTCACACACTATATTTAAATGGGTTGAAACAGTTTTAGAAAATTCTTTTGGTAAGTAGGTCAAATACAACCAAAGTCTCAACCTTTGCAAGTCTGAAAATCAGACTGCACTAGTCTCAGAACTTTTGATGTTTGACTGACCTATACTTGTCCAAAAGGGTTGAAACTTGTGCCAAATTAACCCTAGAACGTTTATGTATGTTTCTGGAAATTGTTACAATTTTTGAAAATCTTTTACTATTTTTACGAACGTGAACAAGATGAGTAACCAGTGCAGAAACTGAAAAGTAAATGCTGAAAGTAAATTGCACCAAGAATTTTATACTGGTTCGGTTATAAACAACCTACTCCAGTCTTCAAGGAATACCTTCCTTGGTTCACACTAATCACACACACGCAGTACACCTTACCGCAGGGTTGATAGAGTTACACATAACTCCAACCCTTTACAAACCTTGTATGTCGAGTACAATTCTCACGAACACCACCACCTTGCTAGAATGAAGATTGATCACATCTTGATCAATCTTTTACAAAGATGTATGAATGGTGGTTTATCTCAAGCCTATTCAAGATTGAAAGAATATGAATACAATAGGCTTACAAGAAGAAAGAAAGAAAGAGAGAATGTAGAAGAAGAAGAACTAGGCTTTTGATCACTTTGATTTTGCAATGCTTGGCCTTCTTTTGTTTGCTCTCATCTCTTTCTTTTTAACATGTCCAGGCCGTCCCCCTTGAGTATGTTCTCCCTCTTGAAAATTATCTTTTAAATCCTTGAGAGAGTGTAAGACATCATTGTGACAATGCTTTGCTTACTTGGCATCATTCCATTGGACCATCATTTAGTTGTTGCTTACTTGGCACCTCTTTATTGGCTCAATGTTGTCATCATTTGATGACATGGAAAATCTGAAATAATCACTTAATATTTGCAAAAAAATCAACCATTAAGTCATGCCATAAATCACAAATCCTCTCATAAATTGCAAGACACAAAATATCCTCCTTTTTCAACAAAAAATTCGGCCATTAGTAGCTTGCCATATTGAATTTTTTAGCATGTGCATTATGAAATAAAATTCAGATTATCTACCATTTTCTTTTGAAGTTTTATCATAAAAATGAATCCATCATATATGGTAAGTCTTGCTAACAATTGATGAATGAATTTGGACACAAAAAGCATGAAGAATTCGGCCAGCACACCTTCACACATGCTGAAAAATTTCAGCATGTGTGATATGTAAAATATCACACTTAATTACCTTACATAATATTCAAATCATTTCCATAACATCTTCAAATAATCCTTTAATAAAAATTGACAAAATATGTTGCCTTAATGACATAAAAATCGGCCAAGGTAAGAGTAGTATGCTGAAATTTTCAGCATGTGACATAAGAGAGGTATATGTTGAATACTTACCTTTTGTAGCTTCTCTCTTGGATTCATCAACATTGTATGATTGATCCTTGACCAATCAACATGCCAACAAGGCTCCACATATGCTCCAAATCAGCTGTAGTAACGTTTGAGTGTGTTTGTACATGTGCTGAAATTTATTTTTGCTAACTTTGTAAAATAGTGCACATTTAATAATACACACATGTAATATTCCAATCAGCCCTTAATTTAATTTTCTAGAACACTTTAAGATGTATATTATATGTAAAAAGTGTCTAGGTACGTGTCACATGATGTACAAGAAAAACGTTCCATGTTATGTGCGTAGAAAACCGAATTTTCGATATTTATCGATTACCCGATTTTTCTCTAATTTAAATTCCAACTTTTGCACATGATATATATATTATGTTATACATAATATATATAATATATACTTTAAATCTTAGCACTTGGCTGGTTTAAAGTGGTACCATTAACACGTGACAAAATTAAAATTGGAATCTTCACATTTTGGCCTAAATGTGGAGTAATTTGTGTGTGCCAACATGGAAAGTATTTTTGGATGAATATATCATGTATATCACGAAATTATCATCAATTTACCACAATGTTTCCTACATCAAGGTCGCTGAGCAGTTCTACTAAATCTGGATGGATCGAATTCTTCTGGCAGCTAAGATTGTGCCTTCCGTAGGTCGCTCTAAGTCTCTGACAGACTGCTTGGCATCCGGAGCGAAAAATGGAAGATAATCAACAATGTCAAGCATGTCATCACCATCCTCGCCAAATGCATGTCTGCTATCGATAACTGGTGTCTGGTGCATGCCTCGAAGGACCCACAGACTGTAACCCTCTAACGTCCATGCATACAAATGACAACCCCTCCGACTGAGACACGGTGAACTGTGGATAATATGCATCTTGAGTCTGCTAGGTGGCTTCTGTTGGAGGTCTCTATAGCAGAAGATGTCAGATACCCTCCTCCTTGAGCCCTTTCGATGCAATCTTCATGACGGTCCCGTCTCTGATAGATGTTGCTTGATGGTACATCCCAGCAAAACGGTTTGCCTACAATTTAAACAATAAAAAACAGTACAAGTTTAACTTACAATAATACAATTAAATGAAACAAAAGATATATGCATACCAGCTGTATGAGACTAGATGTGGAACCATAGGAACGGTCGTTGCCTACGTACTCCACACGAGGATGACCAAGCGTCAGAAATGTCTGAGGCCAGTACCAAAGCATGTATGGTGTGCCAGCTGTCAGTACACTAGCCTAGGGCATAACTATATTGATCTGGTGTGCTCAGTCATCCCACTATTGCAAGAATATGGCGTACGTGTCACGATCTGATGGATGGCAACCCCATGTCGACGACCTTGGGCAGAACCTCCTATATCAGCCCAAACTGCTTCATCACTCTGTGGGGTATGTGATGCTAGCAATGTGCCATAGTAGTAGTGGCACCCGAGTAGTCCATAGATGCTCATCCTGGATGTACACTGGTGGCAAACTCACAATAACCTTTGGACTGTAAGGCTCCCATAGGAAACCACCCTCCGCTAGACTGTTGAGTAGATTGCATGGAGAATCCACCGTGTGGTGAGGAACCTTTGTTATGCTACAGTCACTAAGCCACTAGGCTGCGTGGGGCACACTAGGCCTCATTGCCAGACTCCCAACACTGTGAGGATGGAAGACAACAAACCTCTCTTATCCCAGGACTACAACAGCTGTAATGGAGTTGTAATTTGATGCCCACCTGTCGGTGCATGAGAGTCCTTACATAGGTTCTGGTATAAGCATGCGAGAGTCCTTACGAGGTCTTGAAGTACGGAGGTAAACCAGGTGACATTAGGAGTTCTTTCGGTGGCATAACACACCTGACAGTAGTTAGAAGATGCGTGTCTTAGCCTTCTGCTGAATCTGCTTATCGGATGGATGTTCCGGTATGCTCTTATCGATAAACCACTCTGTGAACTTCTTCTTCGATACATGGTTGCACAATATATCCGACATATGGAGTCCATCCAAGACACTCAATGGACAGCTGGATGCGCTGCTGTGTACGAGAGCTCCCAGCAAGTAACGACATCATCGTCGATATGAAGGCCAAATAGCAAGGATACATCTTGAAGCATGAGTGTGGCCTCGCCTAAAGGTAGGTGAAGGACTGAATCAACTGTAGCCACCTCTCCACGGATGCTGTGGTCAAAACATGATCAATCTTAACCTTACTACACAACAACAATCCTCATAGCCACACATCCTCTATGTATGCCTTGCACCTATCAGATACCTCCTGGTCTCTGTAAAAGGATACTATTTTAACAGTATCCGGAACGTCAGTAAATCTCCAATCTCTGGCCTTAACTAGCTACCAACACCAGTACTACTAACTATAATTAAACCTAAATGTATTACATACAAAAATAAAAATAATTAAATACAAATATAAATGCAATAACGAAGCGAAATCCAAACATACCTAGGTTTCTTCAATTGAAACAAATAAGTAATAATAATTAAATACTAGTATATGTTAACGTAATTGATACAACTAAATAGCAATAATTAAATAATATATGCAGATTCATACAATCTAAACAACTAAGTAATGCTAATTAAATACTAATACACGTTCATGCAATCGAAAGAAGTATATAAAAATGTTTAAACGATACTATACAACTAAAAAGCACAAATTAAATATTAATATATGTTCATGCAATCAAAACAATTAAATGATAATGATTCTGTACTACTTCAAATGCATAAATAACAATAAATAAATTATAATAATTGAATTACAACAAATGAATAACATCAACTAAATTGCAAGACATAAATTACAATAAATTAATAACTCACAAGAAAAGAGAAAGAAAGCTTGTGCCATCTTCAGGTGTTTTGTGAGTTAGGTCGTGCCTATCTTTGAGTATGTTTAGAGTTGTGGGTCAGAACTTCGTTGCGTCCTAGAATTACCGAAAAGAGGTTTGAAGTGAAAATGAAAGACATTTATAGAAAACTGTGGTGTGACATACGGCGGTTCTGTCAAACCGCGGTGTGCTCGGTGGTTTTGACAGAACCACCGAATGCCAAAGGCCAAAATAGCACATTGTGGTGTGTTTCACATGGTGTTTATAACAAAATTACCGTGTATAAAAGTGTAATTTATTTCAAATATATAACAAAAATGGATTTTTTTAATAAAAAACGCTATAATTTTGAGCTTTCATAATAAAACTACTATATTTTTGAATTTTCTTAATAAAACTACTATATTTTTTTCTTTTTACCCACAAAATCAGTAGGGTTAAAGATGCAACTTTTAAGCCCAAGTTTCTCAAACAGATCCCTTGTGGAATCAAATTAAAATATTATCTTTTTTAAACTTTGAAGGCTATGAAGCGAATAATTGGGACACCAAAAAGCCCGAATTTTCTTCCACCTATGGAGGAAGATTTTAGAAGCAAAATGCCTGATTGAACCGTAGTCCCTGATTTATTAGAAGAGAATTTTATAATAGGAAGAGGCCGAAAGAGACGGTCAATTTAATTCTATCTTATAATTTGGATTTTGACAATAAAGTTCATCTTACAATAATGTTTATCCATTTATGTCTCACATCATAGAAGGGGACCTGAGTGACGAAAGGTTATAAATATCTCTATGCACTTTGGGTTTCTTATCTTTTCTTTTTGTCTTTGTGGTCACCAGAAAATAGTATCCCCGTGAATATTGAAGTCTCTATTTCTAAAATGGTTTAGTGTAACATTTTACCATTTTTAGGTTAATCAATAATAGGTGCAAATTTTTACATTATTCCTCTTTAAACTGAAGCCAAATATAATTGATAGACCGAAATTTGACCTGCTCAGAAAGGACAACATTCAACGGTGGGTTAAACGGTCAACGTAACTTAGGCTCAGCTACTTGACTGGGTAATCTCGGCCACAGTGCACCTCGGCCAAACGGCCACAAGGGCACCTCGGCCCTAAGGTCACATCTCGGCCTCGGCTTCATCGAGGCCGACAGTCGCAAGCCATGTGAACTGGTCATCATGATAGGCCGACCTATGCTCTGTGAAGTCGGTCACTTGCACCTCAGCAAGCCGACCCCGCGGCTCAGGCCGTCACGGACACTTCTGGTTACTTGTGGAAGGCTTAGCCTCGGCTCTAGAAGTTTACTCTGGGTAATTCTACCAGGTGAAACTCCTAGCCAGGTGTCCCAAGCCAGCTTACTCAGCTCAGCACAGTGCCACTTGGCGAGCATGCAGGAGTAAGAGTCATCAAAAGTGACCTCCCTGCATGTCCCGGTTTCTGGGCTCTGCCCATTCATTGGCTCAAGCAGCCATATAAAAGGCAGAAAACATGAGAGAGAAGGACAAGTGAAAATTCACAAATTATTTCATCTTTCCCATGGTGAAAAACAACCAGGTTTACCAGAAAACCCTCTCAGTACATACTATTACCAATATATAATCCTCTCCATAAATGGCCTCTACTGACTTGAGCGTCAGAGGGTATTACCCGGGGCCATAGATCCCGGGTCCTCTGACCTTGTTCCTTTGTGCAGGTCGGCTAACAGTCTACTACAAATAACTGACGGAGAATTGACGGCGTAACCCCCACCTCATACTTATTACTTGGTGATAAATCTGTCATCATCAAATTGGCGCTAGAAGGAGGGGCTTGAACCTTCCGTCAAATAAATTTTCATCAATACTGTTTAAGGATTTGAGTTAGTTCGGATGGGGAAAGTACCACGTGAAGGATTGGGGGAGTCTCCTAACCCTCATCGTCGTAAAGATGCTCAGTCTGGTCATCCTGGACAGGATTCCAGAGGACCTGAACTGGGAACAAAAAAGATACTTGGGGTAACGGTTGAAGAGCGGGATAAGGCCATGAAGTACGTGGCCGAGAACTTAGAGGTGTTCGAGGCCGTGGTAGAGCGGCTCAAGGGAAAGCGTCCGGAGGTTGAGGACATGGAGGAGGATCTCTATCCTCTCTATCCCAGAGAAAAGACTTATCAGCAATCTTCTCACGGTCCTCGAGGGTTCATGGCAGACGCCAGACGCAGTAGCGGTAAAGCCCCAACTGTGGAGTCAGTGCCTTTGCCTCGGCAGCGCCTTGGCGTAAGGCCCTGATCCTTCAAGAGTGTACGTCAGGAGGCTGACTCACATAGGCCGAGGAGCCGTCCTGGGGAACCTAAGCCGGAGTATATGAGGATAGTCCCAGAGAGTCCATTCTCATGGGACATCGCTGAGTACATAGCACCAGATAACTTTAAAGTGCCCAAGATGGACACCTATGATGGAACCTCAGATCCCATTGACCATCTCTTTCAATTCCAAACAGCTATGAGTTTGAAGAACGTGCCTGACCCGTTACGCTGCAAAACGTTTCCCATGTACTTGCGGGGGAAAGCCAGGAGATGGTTTCAGGAGCTCCCACATCAATCGGTTGAGTCATTTAGTCAGCTGGCGCAAAAGTTTAAGTCTCAATTTGTGTCTTGTGCGCCTTTTGTAAAAAATTCTTCACACTTGATGACCTTGAGACAGGGTCCCGAGGAATCAGTGTTGAAGTATATGCAACGTTTTTCGGATGAGTCACTACAGGTGAGTGACTGAAATGAAGGAGTGAAAGCAGCTGCCTTCATTAATGGTCTTCGAGCAGGCCGCCTCTTCTTTAGCTGGCTGAAGAGGGACCTACATCCTTGAGGGAATGTTTGGAGAAAGCTCATCAGTTTACCCGGGGTGAAGAGGCAAACCGGTTAAAGAAGGAGGCCAAGCAAGGATCTCAGCGTGAAAACCGGCCCAATTCGAAAGGAGACCAACGTGAGGGCAATGACCGAGATCGACGCAGTGCGTTTGATCGATTGGGCGGCCGAGGCAAACGAGGCAGGGAAGGTCTGCCCCTTTTAGCCTCCAAAGATAGAATCTTGACTGTGATGGAAAAGGATGGATTGAGGACGGACCCTAAACCCTTGGCAGTTCCCAGGGATAAGAGGGATCCTAAGTTGTACTGTCGTTATCATCGGGACGTCGGCCATGACACAGAAGATTGCCGACAGTTAGCTCAGGCGATTCGGAAGTTGATTGAGCAAGGACATGTGAAGCAATTTTATGATCCACGCTCACGTCTGCATAATAGTTTGGACTTTCAAAGTCCTCAAAAAGATAGGTGCCGACCTAAGTCCCCACCTCGGCGTCCCAGGTCGGACGATGACGAGGACGAGGACGACGTGAAGCTGCAGTGCAGCCTCAAGTTAACTCCGTGATATATACTATCTCAGGGGGGCCGCCTCAGAAAGGCCAGGGGGTCCCAGTTCGTCAGGGACTTCATCTGGGCCTCCCGCCAAAAAGATGAGGTTAGCTCGGGAATTGGTCTACGGACCAGAAGATGTTGTTCCACTAGACTCTA
Organism: Eustoma russellianum; assembly: GCA_036186865.1. Classification (NCBI taxonomy): domain Eukaryota; kingdom Viridiplantae; phylum Streptophyta; class Magnoliopsida; order Gentianales; family Gentianaceae; genus Eustoma; species Eustoma russellianum. The sequence goes on from AP025058.1 coordinate 7,788,427, forward strand.
ATAACACGGGTCTAGTGATAGATTTGTGCATACATTTGGCACCTGACAAAATTGTGCAAGTACGTAGAGTATATGTGGATACGGAAAGCGCTGTAAATGTAATGTATTATAGTGTATATAAACAGTTGGGTTTGGCAGATTCCCTAATGGCAGCAGTGGCTTCGTCTCTATACGGGTTTACCGGTACGCCAGTTCGGCCGGTCGGCATAATCACTCTCAGCGTTAGCTTTGGAAAGCCTCTCGCTTATCGCTGTTTGTGGATGGATTTTGTGGTGATCAAGGAGAGGTCGGCGTATGATATTTTGCTGGGCCGACCCGCCTTGGTTGCTTTGGAAGCAGTCGTCTCCCCCTTGCATGTTAGCATGAAATTTTCTACACCAGCTGGAGTGGTTACATTACAGGGAGATATCCTGTGGCACAAAACTGTTACGCAATTACCACCCAGGGGGGTGGGGTCGTCCAACAGGTTGTTTTGGATGACATCATTCCCCCAACTGAGGAGCGTCTGTACTCAGATGATGCAGTTCAAGAGTTCATCCTAGATCCACTTCAGCCCGACAACACTATCAATATCGGGACATGGATGTCCGCTGAGCTGCTGGCTCAGCTTCAGAGTTTTTTGAGGGAGTTTGCTATAATTTTTGCATGGACGACAGAGGACATGCCTGGGATCCCAACTACCTTAGCCGAACATCGGCTCAACGTGGACCCTCAGGTCAGACCTATCAAGCAGAAGAAGAGGAGCTTTGCTCCTGAAAGGAATAAGGTGATAGCAGAGGAGGTTAAAAAACTCCTTGCGGCGAAGTTTATTGCAGAGGTCTTGTATCCAATATGGTTGGCCAACCCCGTTGTGGTCCTCAAACCCGATAAGACCTAGAGAATGTGCGTTGATTATACCGACCTGAATAAGGCATGCCCGAAAGACTGTTACTCCCTACCAAAAATTGACAGGTTGTTGGACTCTACTTTGGGGTATGAGGTCTTTGATTTTCTCGATGCATTCAAAGGCTACCATCAAATTATGATGGCAAAGGAAGATCAAGAAAAGACTTCCTTTATAACAGAGTCGGGTACTTACTACTATGTCAGCATGCCTTTTGGTCTAAAAAATACGGGAGCTACTTATCAGCGCTTGGTCAACTCGCTGTTCCGAGATCAGATCGGCCGAGTTTTGGAAGTGTACATTGATGATATGTTGATCAAGAGCAGGTCTCTTGACCAGTATATCTCGAATCTTCAGGAAGTGTTTGTCATCTTAAGGGATGCACGTATGAGGCTAAACCCGAAAAAATGTACCTTTGGAGTATGTACGGGGAAGTTCCTTGGATACATGGTTTCTAAGGAAGGGGTGCAGGCCAATCCTGCCAAGGTTGAAGCCCTAGAAAGTATGCACCCACCTCGGAACATTAAAAGAGGTTGACAGGCATAATTGCCGCTTTGAGTAGATTTCTTTCTAAGTCAGCCGAAAGATCACTTCCTTTCTTTCGGATTTTGAAGAAACGAACTGCTTTCCTCTGGGATGACCAGTGTCAGAAAGCATTTGATGATTTGAAAGCTCACTTGGCCGAGGTGCCAATGCTGACATCTCCTCTTCCCGGGGAGACTTTGTACATATACTTGTCAACCTGTCATGACGCGGTAAGCGCAGTTCTGCTCAGGGAGCAGGATGCTGTGCAGAGGCCTATATATTTTGCTAGTAAGATTCTACATGGAGCTGAAGTGCGTTACCCCAATGCAGAGAAAATAATCTTAGCATTAATAGTGGCGGCAAGGAAGTTCTGACCTTATCTCCAAGCCCATCCTGTAATAGTAGTAACGGACCATCCTTTGAAGCAAATCTTGTCCCGGCCAGACACATCTGGCCGAGATGCCAAATGGGCTATGGAGCTTGCTGAGTATGATATTGAATATAAGCCACACACTTCCATCAAGGCTCAAACTTTGGCAGACTTCTTGGCCGAAGGGATATCTGTCGAGGAAGGTCATCCCCCAACACAGGGTTCGATCTTATATGTAGACGGGTCTTCTTCAAAAGAGGAAAGTGGAGCAGGTCTCCTAATAATCAATCCAAACGAGGAAGAGTTGGAATATGCCTTGCGCTTCGATTTTGAAGCCACCAACAATGAGGCCGAGTATGAAGCTTTGATAGCTGGGCTAAGTCTTGCCCGAAAACTAGGGGCCCAGCAAATAATTGCCCGGAGTGACTCACAGCTCATAGTCTCTCAAATCAATGGAGATTATGAGGCTAAAGAGGACAATATGAAGCGATACTAGACCAAGGTACAACATTTGAGTGGAATGTTTGAGCACTTTATGGTGGAGCATATCCCCAGGTCGGCAAATAAGCGGGCCGATGCATTATCTCGGCTGACCTCATCCACCTCGGCCACGATAGAGAAAAAGATTGTTGTAGAATTGGTAAAGCATCGTGCTTTTGATGGTAACGAAGTCTTGCAGCAAGACTACCACAACACATGGATGGATGAAATAGTTACCTATCTGCAACATCAAACCCAGCCGAAGGATAAATTTCAAGCTCGGCGTCTTCGCCTAAAAGCTTCCAGGTACGCTCTCTTTAATGATCAGCTGTATAGAAAGTCTTTTTCACAGCCTTGGTTGCGTTGCATACCTGAAGATGAGGGAGATTATATCCTCCGAGAATTACACCTGGGAATATGCGGAAGTCATTCTGGCGCACGTTCTTTAGCCCGCAAATGCTATTTAACTGGCTACTATTGGCCTACAATACGCAAGGATGCAGAAGGGCTAGTCAAAAATTGCCCATCTTGTCAAGCTCATGCACCGACTTCTCATTTGCCGAGCCATGAGTTAGCTGTTATTTCTAGTCCGTGGCCGTTTGTACAATGGGGAATGGACTTAGTAGGGCCTCTGTCCCGAGCTCCCGGCTCGGTCAGATTTTTGCTGGTAGCTATTGACTACTTTACCAAATGGATAGAGGCTGAGCCGCTAGCCACCATAACTGGAGCACAAGTAAAGAAGTTCTTGTGGAAGAATATAATCTGCCGTTTCGGCCTACAACAGGTTTTGATCTCAGACAATGGAAGGCAATTTGCCGAAGACCCTGTGAAGAGCTGGTGCCTTGATTTGCATATCAAGCAACGCTTCACCTCAGTGGCTCATCCTCAATCAAATGGCCAAGTAGAGCTTGCTAACAGGATCATTAAAGATGGTCTTAAAAAGCATCTGGATAAGGCAGGGACTAGTTGGGTGGATGGTTACCCAGCATTTTATGGGCCTATCGCACTACGCCATCTGCTTCTACAAAGGAAACTTTTTTTCCTTAGTATATGGCACTGAAGCCCTTATTCCTGCAGAGATCGGTTCTGCATCAGCTCGGATAGATTATTACTCTGCCTCAGGCAATGACCAAGAACTACGGTTAAACTTGGACGAGCTTGAGGAAAAAAGGGACCGAGCTCACATCCGCATGTCACAATACAAAAACTTGGTTTCCCAATATTACAACTCTCGCGTGCGTCTGAGATCTTTTCGAGTGGGAGACCTAGTGATGCGCAATAATGAAGTCAGTCATGCCATCCCAGCAGGAACTTTCAACCCTAAGTGGGAGGGTCCTTACCGAATAGTTGAAGTACATTCAGCTGAAGCGTACAAATTACAGACTTTAGAAGGCCGAACTCTTCCTCGAACTTGGCACTCTTCTCATCTTCGGCTCTTACATCAATGATGTAATTGTAACTATCCTGTATATCAAAACGTTTTCTTTGGAGCATCTATCAAGAATCAAGTGTTGTATCAGATGTCCAAGCAAATCTTGAGCACCATGGAATGCTCTTACAAGACCTCGGCAGGTCCGAGGCAAAAGCCCGCTAAAGGGTAAAACAAGACCTCGGCAGGTCCGAGGCAAAAGCCCGCCAAAGGGTAGAACAAGACATCGGCAGGTCCGAGGCAAAAGCCCACAAAAGGGTAGAACAAGACCTCGGCAGGTCTGAGGCAAAAGCCCGCTAAAGGGTAAAACAAGACCTCGGCAGGTCCGAGGCCCAAGCCCGCTAAAGGGTAAAACAAGACCTCGGCAGGTCCGAGGCAAAAGCCCGCCAAAGGGTAAAACAAGACCTCGGAGGTCCGAGGTCCAAGCCCGCCAAAGGGTAGAATTAGACCTCGGCAGGTCCGAGGCAAAAATCCATGAAAGAATGATTTGCAAAACCTCAGCAAGCCTGAGATAAAAACCCACCAGAGGGTAAACTTGTATAAACAAGCTTTAAGAACCCTCTTTATTTAAAGAGGCCGAGGTAAAACTTAACAATGTACGTACACCTCATCTGACCTAGCAGAGCTGGGTAAAGTTGCGCTGAAAGGTAATGTTACGAATTCAAGACTTGGGATTATAATTGTCGTCCAAGTCAAAGCTTGGTTTAAGCAAGGCGGAGTTCATTCTTAATCTATTCATGAATCAGCTCAGTAGAATAACAGGTTTATTCTATAATGTAAACTTTATTCTTAAGCTATGACATGACCGATCTGAGATCTCGGCATTGACAAGTTTGAAAAGAAGCAAAAACTCTAGAACAAAAGAGAACTCCAAGTTAGGAAGATTGAAATTTTCATTGATAACAGACAGTACAATCATTTCAATCTACGTACAAAGAGGCCTAAATTTGCTCCTCATCCTCGCGCAAGTCTACCCCTTCTGAGAACTTTAAAAACTGAGCTTCGAATTCGGCCTCGGCGTGAGGGTTATAGAGTTCCATCAGCCGAGGATCTTCTTTGTTCAGTTGGGGGCAGACTTCAGCGCAGATATTGATGGCCTTAGTATGGCCCATCTGCAGAACTGGGCCTTGCAACAGCACCATCTTCTCTTCAAAGAGCTCAGACTTTCTGAAGTCGGCCACCGCCTCAGCCTTAGCCGTCGAAAGTTGAAGAGCAAAGTTGGTTGCCTGCTGCTCTAGTTCCTTCTGCAGAGAAGTCATCGCAGCATCCTTTCTTCCCAACTCTGCCATCACTTGGCCATAACATGCCTCCAAGTCGGCATTTCTCTTCTCCAGCTCGGCTACCAAAGAGTTAGCCGTGGCCCACTTGAGTTCTGCCTCTTCCTTCTGTCCTTGAAGTTTACTGACTTCTGACTTCAAGGACGAGATGTCTTGAGAGGCTGCTTCGAACTCCTTGGCTTTGGCCGCCAGATGACTTTTGCAGCTCATCACCTCGGCTGATAAGCTCTGACAGTTGTACCTTGAGCTGTTTCACCAAAACCAAGTGTTGATGAGATGTCTGGATATAATGTATATATCAAGAAAAATTACTCCATACCATGGCTGAGTTGATGTTAATGGAGTTGACCAGACTGCCCCAAGATGCGGTAGAGAATCGCTGCTTGTCTACGGGCAGAATTAGGATGTTCATCCTTCTGGCGATAGCCGAATTCATCACAGTGTCTGCTTCATCAAACTCCCCCACCGTCAAAGTTTGCTGCTCTTGGGCAGGCAGCATCTCGGCCTCAGGGACGAGTACGTCTTCCCTCTGCCTCTTTCCTAGAACAGAGCCTTCACTCTGCTGAGCTTGGCCGAGATCAACTAGAGCCGGACTCCTCAGAGAGACCTCGGCCCCTTCCTCTGCCATAGTAATCAGAATTTAATAATGGCTTAAGGGAACAACTAAATTTACGGGCTAAGAAATGTGAAATACCTGGGGCGGCAGATTCAGCAGCAACTACAATTGGCTGGTTCACCTCAGCCTCAGCAACCATTGGCGCAGCCACGCCGGCCTCAGCAACATCTTTAGCTGGGGGCAGCCCCTGAGCAGCCTCGGCCCTTGCCTGTGCTGCTTTAGCCTTCTTGCGGGACGCAGCCTTTGCAATCTTGGCTGCAAATTCTTTTCCTTCAGGAGCCATGGAACCTACATGGAGTACATAAATTTGTGAATGGAAGCAGATAGAATAGAAAGGAATACAAGAGCATACCCTGAACTATTTCCAAGTTGTCTGGAGAAAGGGGCTTATAGTGTGGACCTGAAGCTAAAGAATTCAGGTCGGCCACCTTCAAAACTGAGTCATCTACCCTATGCCAGTCGATGACTATGGGCAGAGAATATAACTTGGCTGCCTCATCATAATACTCCGGGCTCGGCTTCATGTTATCGGCCTTACCCGACTTTCATATATCAAGCTGAGGCAGCCTTCCTAATGTAGAAGAACCTACCTTTCCAGTTCTTCTTGAAGGTAAGAACATGAATGACAAAATTGAAGTCCTCAGATGTGACTCTCTTGGTAAAGTAATACCAACTGTCAGAAGACCTACAGGAGAATAGACTCCTAAAGACTCTATGGTTAAAAGGGATCTCGGCTGCTCTAAGAAATAAGAGAAAACAGAGAATAATCTTCAGGCTGTTTGGCTTTATCTGAGGAAGCCTAAGGTTGTAAGAATGAAGAATCCTGAATAAAGAAACAGGAATGGGAAGACGGAACCCAGAATGAAAAGTACTCCTCATAGACCGCCTCATAACCCGCAGGAGGGTCATAGGCTGTTTGATTGGCTAAAAGGAGAATGGGGTCAAATTGCTCAACATCGATGTCATACATACCACATATCAGTATGACATCGACCTCGGACATAGTACAAAAAGCTTCTTGGACCTCGGCTGAAGGGTACCTCCGATGAACCACCCCCACCGGCAGAGATGAAACCCTAGGTTTAGGAACAGCAACAGCAATAAATGCGCAGTACGAAGCAATCCGTAACCAACATGTCATGGTGAAAGGACTGCCCATTAAATGCATTGAAACGATTAGCCTGCCCATCCTGACCAGCTCGGCCAGTCTAATCTGGGGGCATAATTGATAGACCGAAATCTGACTTGCTCAGAAAAGACAACATTCAACGGTGGGTTAAACGGTCAACGTAACTTAGGCTCAGCTACTTGACTGGGTAATCTCGGCCACAGTGCACCTCGGCCAAACGGCCACAAGGGCACCTCGGCCCTAAGGCCACATCTTGGCCTCGGCTTCATCGAGACCGACAGTCGCAGGCTATGTGAACTGGTCATCATGATAGGCCGACCTATGCTCTGTGAAGTCGGCCACTTGCACCTCAGCAAGCCGACCCCGCGGCTCAGGCCGTCACGGACACTTCTGGTTACTTGTGGAAGGCTTAGCCTCGGCTCTAGAAGTTTATCCTGGGTAATTCTACCAGGTGAAACTCCTAGACAGGTGTCCCAAGCCAGCTTATTCAGCTCAGCACAGTGCCACTTAGCGACCATGCAGGAGTAAGAGTCATCAAAAGTGACCTCCCTGCATGTCCCGATTTCTGGGCTCTGCCCATGCATTGGCCCAAGCAGCTATATAAAAGGCAGAAAACAGGAGAGAGAAGGACAAGTGAAAATTCACAAATTACTTCATCTTCCCCACGGTGAAAAACAACCAGGTTTACCAGAAAACCCTCTCAGTACATACTACTACCAATATATAATCCTCTCCATAAATGACCTCTACTGACTTGAGCGTCGGAGGGTATTACCGGGGGTCATAGATCCCGGGTCCTCTGACCTTGTTCCTTTGTGCAGGTCGGCTAACAGTCTACTACAAATAACTGACAGAGAATTGACGGCGTAACCCCCACCTCATACTTATTACTTGGTGATAAATCTGTCATCATCAATAATAGTCTATATATATAAATACATTCATATATATATGTGTGTGTCTCTCTCTCTATATAGTGTGTGTGTACGTGCATAACTTATATTGGACATGTTTTGTGTTTTATTTCACTATAATCAAACAATTTGCACCCTTCTTTAGATAGAAATCACCAATATCTCAAATTAAAGTTATTCAATCAATATATTGTGAAATATCATTTGATCGAGATAACTTGGTGCAATTTTCGTTATGTGTCATTAGAAAACAACCTCTGTGTGTTTCTAATACATGGATATAGTTGAGTATATCCAACCCTTCATATACTGCCATAGACGAGAGCCTCTAAAACAGTGGAGGTAATGTTGTTGTTGTAAAAATTCCTTAAATACTGGGACAAATGTTTTCCGTAATAAGAATGCAAATGTTATAGGAAATGATTGCTCATAAAATGTCTACATGTGGTTTTTCAAGTTTATCATCAAATTCTAGGGCTCAACCTCTGGATAGATGGTAGAAAATACCAAGTTAGTGTAAGGTGTTGGTAAAGTACTTAAAAGTATTTTAAATCTTGTGGTCCAACCTTGTATAGTATTATATCACCTATTGATAGGAGATTGGATGAAGTTTTGAGTGTTTTATGAATAATGGAAGGAAATGGGAGCATTCCAAACACTTTAAGCGCTTAATATAGGCGTTCGAAGTGTTCTGGAAGTTTCAGAACACTTGAAGTGCCTAATGTAGGCGTTTGAAGTATTTTGGAACACTTCCAGAACACTTCTAACGCCTTGTATAGGCGTTCCATGTCACATAAAGCGCCTGATGTCGTTTTGTACATGCGTTTGATGTCACATGAAGCGTCTGATGTCGTCTTGTACAGGCGTTTGATGTCACATGAAGCGTCTGATATAGACGTTCGAAGTGACATGAGGCGCCTAACGACTGTTCATAAAAGATGCAACTCTAGCACCAAATGACATCTCCTTTCATATTGAACGTCCATAACCGATCCAAGAGGGAAAAATCTGCAAAAAAAGGGTCTTTTGAACTTTTAGTTTGTGAACTCAAAACCTACAAATAGTGGGCTTTGCTATCTTCAAGAAATACATGAAAAACACTTGAAATACTCTTTAATTCTTGTAAAAAATTCTGCACCATTCTTCTTCTATCCTTCACTATCATTCTCTTCTAATAAACAATTTCAATACTTTCTCTCTAAGAGCAATAGAAAGGAAGTAAGCCGTTATATCCTGTGAAGTATTTGCTAGAAGTATACCTTGCTCTTCGGTATAGGCAAAATTGCTTTAAAGACAGTGACAATCCGTCACGTCTCGACTGTTTCATATTCTTGAGTTGTCATAATTCTCTACAATTTTCTAACATAAGGTAGCTCTAGAGGGAATTTCTAGTAGAGTGATGAAGTGATTAGGGATTGGAAGAAATACCAACGACCAGAGCACTTTTTAGCCCGAATTGGGTATGTTTTGGACACGTTTATAATGAAAAAGTATAATATGAAAGTTGATGTATTAAATTATTATTATAAATAGTATAAAATATTAAATATGGTATTGGTTTTAATCATTTCAATATCTTATTTGATATAGGCTAATCCATTTTTGTAAATAGTGTCACTAAAGTTATTTTACCGACAAGGTAAAAAGTATTTGACGAAAAACTGAATTAAAACTTTACTGAAACATTTGTTCTCATTATAATTTTCCACTACAACATAGTTCCAAACTACGGGAGAGGATCTCCTGACCCCCTTCAAAGGGGTATTAAATGACCCCCCGCCACGTGGCACACAGGGGGTGGTGAGGCTGGGTGGGAGTCACCCGCATCCAGCCTCACCACTCCCCATGTGTGCCACGTGGCGGGCGGTCCCAAAGGGGGTGAGGAGTTGGGGGGTTAGAGGATCTCAATCCCCAAACTACACTAACATTAAGCGGATGAGATCTGAGAAGGTAAAGTATGAGGCAAAATATGAGGCCTCCAATCACGCGACGCCACGTGTACAAAAAAGGCTTTTTTAGAAAAAGGAAAAAAAGTAAATAGCGGGCCCTTTTGTACACGTGGCGTCGCGTGATTAGAGGCCTCATATTTTGCCTCATACTTTACCTCCTCAGATCTCATCCGAACATTAAGAGACGAAAACTATGAGAGTGAATATAATTGGGTAAAAAGTAGTCCTAGCCATAACTATTGGATACTAGCCCTTGTGCTATTGTGCATATAAACCAATGAATGCTATAGTAGCAAAACATATTTTATGCTAGTTAGCGGTCAGGATCCCTTCACCGCTTTCTTCTCACCCTACTCATCACCACATGACACGTGGTAGCAGAGGTGGGTGGTGAAGCTAGATGAAGGTCACCCGCATCTAGTCTCACCATCCACCCCTACTGCCACATACCGCGTGATGACGAGAAGGATGAGGGAAAAATAATGTAGTAAATCCTATTCCTGACATTAATTAGAGACTTTTAAGTGTGTCGAAGAGAGTTTGTTTCCTTTTTTTTTTTCCTTTTACTTTTCTTTTTCTTCTTCGGTTGGTAATTGGGTTTTTTTGTAATCCATGTGCTCTTTTCACACAAAAAGATTCAAGTCTATAAGTCGGTCGTTTGTCTTTCACTTGACTAGCCTGGGAATTGAAGATCATAAGTAAATAACATTTAGTTCCATTTTTAGTAAAGTAAACGAACATACTCTTTTTTTGAGTTTAGAATATGTTGGAATAAAGTAAAATGACTCATTAAATTAGTTGCGCTTCTTATATTGTGAAGTAGCAATTGATCGACATAGCTTGGCGCAATTTTCATTATGTGTCATCGAAAAACAACTTATGTGTGTTTTTAACTCATGAGTATGGTTGCGTACATCGAACCATTTATACATGTCATAAACGGAAGCGTCTAAGACAATGAGCTAATTTTGTTGTTGTTAGATAAATAAATAACATTACTAGAGGAGAACGAAAATAGATTCATTAAAGAAATCATTTATTTTAAAAAAATAATCCCTTGCCTGCATTAAGATATTTAACTTTTTTTTACAGTAGATGAGGTCCAATAGAAAGAAATTGACAGCAAAGTTTCCTTTCATTTAAGAGCTTCGAGTTTCCACGTGGCATCACACAATTTACACAGATAAAACGCGCAAATTCAAAGAAATGGTCTTTCAACGAATTATAAAAAATATCTTGATAAGAGTTTTATTTTTATCATCATATTGTCTTGGCGCTTAATAATGTATAGTTACGTTGTATATAAAATTTTTCATCAATTATTAACCTCATTCTACATGTCACGGACTCGAGTTACGGAAACAATCTATTGTATAAAGTGTAAGATAAGACTACGTATATCAGATCGCGAAACGATTCGATCCTTTCTCAGATTCTGTGTAAATACGAGAGTCTAATCCAATAAAAACACTTTTATGCTAGATGCTTCCCAAGTCCGATAGCCGGCCGTCAGTGGTGGAACCGACCATTCATAAATGGAATTACCAAATTAAAAAGTGTCAATGAAGTTTTACTCTGAATGGTTAGGCTACGATTTTGGGATCAATCTATATTTAAAACAATTTCTCTATATTGATTTGATAAAAAAAATTAAATATATATGACTCGATTTAAAACAACACCTTAAAGAGTCGGTGGAAATTTTTTTGAAATATATTAGTTTCTTCAGTTTTGACTTTTTGTGTGGCATTCAAAACCATGATATGGACGTTTACATTTTGGATGACTTTTTTTTTTTTTTTTGCAATTTAAAGTCTTTACTTAACTTCTCAAAAAAAAAAAAACTATTTACTCAAAAGGATTGTGGTTGAAGTAATATCCAATTATAACTTCGTCCCTCAGTAAGGTTGCATAAACTGTGTAAATGATTACATTTTCTTTTAGGAAACGATAATATGCATCACATTAGTTGATATATGTATCTTTTGTATACTTAAAACGTATTAAATTCTCTTAATTTAATTACTGCGACAACCGGAAGGTCCACCGTCCATCTAGATTTTGAATTTCTTCAAATTACACACACATATATAGACAAACACACTATTTACCGAACTAAATCCATGTCCGAACAGCAAGAACAACCCCAAATGATGACTGGAGATATGATGGGGTTATGGTAAGTACTCCTTCCTGCACACATGAACGGCGCAACTCATTATATGCCATTTCCACCGTGGATCTCGGATCTCTCTTCAAAATCTCCTTCTTCGTGTCCGAAAAACTAGCCTCTGTTCTTGAATTTTCTTTGAGTAAATAGCAATATCTTTCGGAGAATCTATAGGATTTGGGTCCATGGAGTCTATGGTTATCCATAATCCCTAGAACTGATCCCATAACGCTTCCAGGGGACGGCTCCCCTGTTTGACAGTGTAACATTGCTTGTGAAGGTCAAAGATTTGTAATGGGTCACTCTCTGACCCTTATGTAACCGCTAGTCCGTTCCAAAGTGCTTTTGTAGTAGAATATTTTGATACATTGTTCACTAGGCTGTCATCAAAGTTATCAATTAGCCATGTGAACACTAACTGGTTACTCTGTTCCAGGTTGGGTATGAAGCATCAGTTGGTGGGGGGGGGGGTTGAGAAACCCCGCATGATGTGGGAGCTCTTCCCCTTACCTCCTAGTGCTATTTTCATTAATCTGCACCAGAGTGGGTAATTGATGCTGTTCAACTTAACTTTCAGCACCAAGTTGGCAGATGATGTTGGTGCAGATGGCGGCAGATTCAAACTGTGTTGAAGAAATCGTGAAAACTGTTCTGATATATCCATGTTGGCAGGGAAGTGGTGTTTGGTTTCAGAGGTTTCTGGCCGTGGTTCTGTGTTTTCTGGTGCATGTGACATATTAGTTGGTGTTTTCGCATGTAGAGAAACTGATGGGAGCAGGAATGACTTGATCTAGGCCAAGCTGAGGTAGAGTATGAAGGGCAATGATGATAGTGATATGAGCCTTAGAGACACAAATCAAACAGACAAGATACTTGATCTGAGGTGGGTTATGGCAGTGATGAAGAACTCTTCTGAGCCAAAGAATTCTTACGGTTATAGTTCACGTTCGATTGAGAAGGGCCTGCTCTGATACCATATGTAAACAAGTAAGATATGTAGAAAAAATCTGTATATTTCTCAATGAATATCATACACCACCGTACACTTCTTTTTATAGGACTTTGACACACTTATACAAGGAAACTAGCTAATTACAATTGAATTAAATGTAATCAAATCAAATACAATCAAATCTGTCTAATTGGCCTAATTCTCCACATGTTCCTTTTCTTCCGATAATCATTAGCCTGAAATTAGGGATTTCCAACAAACGGCTCATTGTAACTACCCCGCATAGCGACCCATACCATAACTTTCTTAGTAATTAATGACAAAACTTAGTAGATGTAATTTGAGGTTTTGTGAGCGTATGTCCGAAAATGGTTAACATATGATTTAGGTTCATATTGATATGATATAACACTTTTTGACTTTCTTTTCTATATGTTAATGGATATGTGTTAGCGCTGATCTGACCTGTAGAGTTGGGCTGAGCTAGGTAAGTCAGGCTGATTTGGACTAACCTGACCTGCTGAGTTGAGCTGAACTCGACAGTTCGGTTGGCAGCAGGTCAGTCTAAGTCAACTTGGGTTTACTGAGTTCAACCCAGCTCGACAGGTCAGGTCAGTCCAAATCTGCCTAGGTCTGCCGAGTTCAACTAAGCTCAATTGATCAGGTCAGCGGTAACAATATGTTATGGGATGTTTCACCCCACTTACCTCGGGGAAAGAAACAACGAAAAAAGAGAAAGAAAAAGAACACACAAACGACGAAAGGAAACACAGAAACTTTAATGGAGGCAAAAGCATATGGTACATTTTGTTTTATTTATTTATTTATTTATTTTTTTGCCTTGTTTACCTCATTACCATCAGAATAAAGATTCTCATTGGTTAAAATTTTTTTTGCTCTCGGTAGGACGGCCAGCGCATAAGCCGGAGTTACAGTAAAGTAACAATGAAAATGCAATTTAAAAACACCAATATCTCTCACCATTTGATTGTTTAACAAGTTGAAAAGACAAATTTTTTTTGACAAAATGAAGTTTATAAATTAGAGTTTTTCAAATTGTCGAGTATTGTATGTTTTTCTTAATTTTTTAGTAAAGATGTTTGTTTTTCTCGGAAAAGAAAATCAAAATCGAGTTTAAAAAATCTGACTGCCGAATTATCTTTAGCATTTTGTGAAAGAAATAATTGCTTCCTATAGAGGTCGTTGATAGTAATGTTCTTGGAATTTATATAGGGCCTTCCATATGTTTTGATAAGAGAAAAGTTATTAAATAAAAAATTTGTTTTTTTTTCCAAGAAGTAAGAGGTACCCCCATTAGTACAATTTACAGAAGTTTGACCAATTGGTGAATATGTTTTTAATCTGTCCCCTCATTTTTGGCTTGCCCTACGTTTTTTTGTGTTGAGCTTCTATACTCATTCTCTGAAGCCATACCAACTGGACAAATCTGGTCTGACATAGTAATTTTTATTGCTCACCATGTCCAAATCTAGCACCAGAAAGAGAAAAAAATAATGTCCCAACAGTAACTGTAAGTGGTTAATTTATCACAAGTGGTGTCTATCTTGTTATTTCCATCACTAAGTGAGACGGCCGATCAAGCAATTAGACAGCATCAGTTTCCCTAATTTGAAGAACAGTACATTATTAAAATATGTATAAGTATGTTTGATATTGAACTAGTATCAATTAAATTGCTCTATTCTAATTGATATTTTCAACGCTTTGTTTATGTTCATATTTTTAGATGCAAAAGGTCATACCCTGATCTCCAACGTTTATATCACTTCAGCCTTAAAGAACTTCGTGAAAGATGTAAATCAGATCGCTCAGTGGCATCCTAAGTGAGAGGCTCAGGATTTGGTGTCTACAGCGTGTCTGATCGTAAACCCGTTCCGGTATAAGGAGCTGATGTCAGGGCCTAAACACCTATATTCCGGCGACCAATATTCGAACTGACAATCTTAAATGCAATTTATCGACCGAGTTCTAACTGAGTTATGTTTTGAGTGTGTTTATGTTCATATTATTGACATCATTCATCATTGTTTTTTCAATTGATTTTTACAATTGAACATTACATCTTTGTTAATATGACCAACTATTCTGAATATTGATCGAAAAATCTAGCTAGAAATCCTAATACTTTCATTTCCTCAACTTGTGAAAGTATTGGATTTCCATATGCACATTACATGGAATGCTCAACGTAGGCCATTTACGTGCATTAGGCTCCCGTGTTTGTGCAGGGTTCAAAGAGGGGCCGGATCGCTTCGCGATCTGATGTGAGCAGTCTTACCCTACACTTTGTACAAGAGAATGTTCCATGTACAGCTCGAACCCTTGATCTCAAGGCCACAAAACAGCAACCTTACCAGTTGCTCTAAGGCCCGCTCTCGTGACACAAATCTAGTGTGAACTTCATGACCTCGTTACACACAAGTCATTCCATTCACATGTTTAAGTAACTTGTACCAAACTACTTCAATGATCTAAAAAGGCAAGACTTGTGGCAACGTTCCACATCATGGGATATCTTAACTGTCTAATCAAGTTAGCCAACCAAAAACGCTTAACTTAAGCTTTGTCTAATGTATGGTTTAAGATGGTTAGGTTACACAGAGACAGCACAATTCCATTGCCTTTTGCCAACGCTAGAAACAGTTATTAACAGTTGCATGTGGTTTACATGATTGATTGGAATTTCACATGCTTGCTTGCTTTTGCCAACCATAGAAACAGTTATTAAGAGTTGCATGTGGTTTACATGACTCACTAAATTTGCTGCACTTCTTATATTGTGAAGTAGCAGTTGATCGATACAGCTTGACGTATTATTATAAGTCAACTTTTATATGTTTCTAACGCATGAGTATGATTGCGTATATCCGACTCCTCGTACCCTGCCATAGACGGAAGTCTCTAAGGCAATGAGTAATGTTGTTGTCGGTGGCTTTGTTAAGCAAACATTGGCATAATCTTTTCATGTGCTCTTTAACGCTTCTTTTTGGGTAGCCATCTTGCAATTAAGGATTTGCACATGGTACTTTTGCTAGTTAACTACATAAAGGTCTTGTTACGTACCCCTTAGCTTGATTTGGAGGTAACCACGTTAGGTTATTAAAGACTTTGGAGTTCACTTAAACTAATAATATATTTTAGTTTTCATATTTCCAAAATAATAGTGGTTGGTATATTTATTTTAAAAATAGAAAATAACGTCGACTTTTAACATACGTCACTATTGAGAATTTGGACTGATCAACTCCTGGGCGTTATTACACTTCTATGTAAAAATTCATGTTTGAACCTTAATGCTATTTCTTTATGTGTGTAAAACTTTTATAAAAATGTCAACATCAATAAGATGGCATACCTTTAAATTTCAAAATGTATGCCTTTAATCGTAAAAATGTCACATCGCAGACACGAAACTAATGCCAACGCCCCCACCACCCACCCGGACAAAGTTAAACAAGCAGAAATTTTTTTTTTCCTTTGCCAGATCATTAAATAAGTGCCTTAAATCATCGTAGATTGATCGGATCACATTGTTATAGAAATGATTGAGAAATGAAAGTATATTATTCCGATTGAGTGTAAAAATGATGTTTTTTTATATAAGAGAGCAATACATTAGCCTTCAACCGTTATAATATGCTTCCTGACATCGTCTGACCCACTGCCAACAGTTATATTTGAGCCAACGGCTCTATTCTACTTAATCACTAAAGCACCGACTCTTATAATGTATAAACTACATTTGTGTATGGGTATCTATAGTATATGTGTATATATGTTTTTACATGTGTATTTTAATATGTATTTTTACGCTCTTCCTCAAGGTTAGCATATATGTTTATACGACCAAACTTGAGCGCTAGTATTTGGAATGCTTTTGTAGAAACTGGCTTGCTAAACACATCTGCTATTTGACTGCCTGAGGAGATATGTTCTATTTGTGATAATCTGGTCTTCAGTCTTCTCCCTCATAAAGTGTCTATTAATATCAACATGTTTTAACTTATCATGTTGAACTGGATTATCTGCAACATTAGTTGAAGAAGTATTATCACAATGCATCCTAATTGGGAGAGAAACTGCTTCCCTCAGTTCTTTCAAGACTGCTAATGTCCCAAATTTTGTCTCTACATTGCTTCAAGCAATCACTGGTCGTTTTTTCCTTCCCTGGGTGACTAAATTTCCTGCAAATAAGTTTCATATCCAGTGGTTGATCTCAAATTTACCCTAGATTCTGCCCAATCTGCATCACTGAGTACCTGAATATCCCTATTCTCATGTTTCTTAAAGTATAAACCTTGACCCAGTGCTGCTTTTAAATACTTGAAAATTCTCAAAGCTGTCTTAAGATGTTCAGTAGTAGGACCAGGCATAAATTGACTCACAAAGCTAACTGAATTAAGATATGACAGGTCTTGTATGTGATAAGTAAATTAGTTTTTCAACTAGTTTTTGATAGCTTAGCCCATTAGTGGGTGTCTTATCCCATAGTTTATGAACTATTTCTTCTAGGTAAAAGCAGGTTTACCACATATCATTCTTGTTTCTTGAAGTAATCTAGAATATTCCTTCTTTTGATATACCTACATCTTCTGTTATTTTGCCTACTTCTATTTCAGGAAAATATCTACTTTCCCTAGGTCTTTGATCTGAAACTCCTTAGATAACTACTCTTTTATAAGTTTTATATCCTGCAAACCATTTCCAGTGAGTATAATATCATCAACATGTACAATATATCAGTTCCACTAAGTTTCATAAATAAAGTATGATCACTCTGAGCTTGTTTAAAGCCATGGTGTATAACAGCTTTGGTGAATGTCCTAAATCATGCTCTAGGTGATTGTTTGAGGTCATTCAAAAAATTTCTTCAATCTACATGTCATGTGTTAAGTTGTCTCATTTTTAAATCAAGATGGGATATTTATATATACTTCTTCCTCTAATTCTTCATTGAAAAAGGCATTCTTAACATCTATTTGACATAGATCCATGTATAGATTAATTTCCAGTGAGAAAATAACTCTTATGGTGTTTAGTTTAGCCACATGAGCAAAGGTTTCTATACAGTCAATTTCACATGTTTATGTAAATTATTTGCCACTAATATAGCTTTGAACTTGTTTAATGTCCCATATGTGTTGTACTTAATAGAAAACACTCATTTACATCCTACTGGTTTGATACCTTTAAGGATATGTAATGACTCCCACGTTTCATTTATAACAAGTGCATCCATTTTTTTCATAAACTTCTATTCTCAAGTGAGGCATGCTAAATGCTTGCGGAACAGTTTTGGATATGGTTTGATCATCCAAAGAACCTGTAAAAGCTGTGAACTATGGACTAAGTCTCTCATATGTTAAAAAAATTGTATAGTTGATATGTAATGCACTCTTTCACGCCCTTTCTAATGGCAATGGTTCTGTTATCAATAAGAGAATCTGAATCAGAGAGTCTGTTTATAGATGTAGATGGTTGAACATTATTCATCAAAGGTTGTCTCCTTGTATGTACCCTATTTATAGGTAATACTTCTCCTAGCTAATCCTCAGTATTTCCAATATCTCCATATTCATTCCCTCTACTACTCTCTCTATTTTCTTCTATCTGAATATCATTTCCAGGTGGTGGAGTCTTCATTATATCAATTATATTGCAGTAAATCTCTTGTTCAAATACAAAATTATTTGAATTAAGGCGCTTGGAATAACATGAATGATCTTCATCAAATGTAACATTCATTAACAAACATTTTTTTTGGTAACAAGACAATAGCATTTTTACCTATTCTGAGTACCTGAATATCCAGGAAAGATGCACTTAGTACACTTATATTCTAGTTTATTTCTCACATGAGACTGAATGTGAACATGTGCAATGCATCTAAATAATATGAAAGGCAAAACAAAGATTAGGTTAGTATTAGGATAATACTCAATTAAAGCCTGTTTAGAGGTTCTATAGATAACATCTTAGACGGCATCATGTTGATCAAATAAGTAGCAATTCTTCCCGATAAAGTTGTAAATCATTCATTGAAAACATGATTGTTTTAGTTACTACTAAGATATGTCTATTATTTCTCTCACCTACTCTATTTTATTGTGGAGTATATATGCATGATGTTTGATGATATGTACAAGCTTAAGTCATGAAGTCTCTAACAGTTTTGTCTAAGCACTCACCATTATCAGATCTTAGTGTCTTGATAATAACCTCAAACCGATTCCTTATCAAACTTACAAAGTTCTTAAAAATCTGAACTACTTCTCACTTATGTTTTATTAAGTAAATCCATGTTATTTTAGTATGATCATCTACCATTTACTTTGGCAACCCTAGAATGTATCCATATGTTTGAATGAACTAAATCAAAGGGTTGAGTTGACTTATAGATCTTAGCAGGATACCAGGTCTTGATATGTTGAGCTAATTGACAAACTTCACACTGAACATTTTTTAAATCAACTTTCATAAATAAATATGGCACAAGCCCTTTTAAGTACACAAAATTTAGGCATCTCAATCTCTTACGGCATTGCAAAATCTGGCATTACTTGGCCTTACACTAGAACGGGAATAAGTGTTTGACAAGCTACCTTGTTTCCTGAATGGTTTTAGGTCTTCGACTTGCAAAATAAAGAGTCTTTCTTGTTTCTTAGCAGTGCCAATCATATCCTTCGTAGTTTTCTCTTGAAAACAACACTCAGAAGTTGAGAACCATGCAAAACAACCATTATCTTGTGTTATTTTTCAATTGATATTAGATTGAAATCTAAACTTGAGACATATAACACATCATATCATAATACATTATTAGTTAGTCTAGCTATTATTTTTCCAATAACTTGTAATCGTAAGCCATTTGCTACCCTTACTGACTTAGAACTGGCAAAGGATTCATAAGAAAGCACGAGTTTTTATTATACGTACAAAAACTCCTTAATCAATGATCCAAAAACAATCCTTACCACTTTGAATGTTACCTAAACCGGCCACTGTTGCCTGAATCGGTATGTGTGATGACTTGTCGTTTTCTTAGCAGGTGAAGTAAAGCCACAATCTGACTTTGTGTGGCTAAGAATGAATTTCCATGGACTGGTCCATTATTCCCGTTGCTGCTTACTGACTTGGCAGTATAAGTCTTTGTGGATCTTCAAGGGTTGTTGGCTAGTTTAGGTGGTCTGACTTCTCCTGGTTTTCCATGTAGCTTCCTGTATTCATCAATCATATGCCTTAAATTATTACAGTATATACAAAAGGGTCTGTTATTGTCATGCTGATTACATGTTTCTAGCCTTCTTGTACAAATGCATAGATGGCCATCAACTAGGCTCGCAGTCCAAGTCAGATTAATAGATGAATCAGTAACAGTAGGTCCTTTATTCACAAAAAGAGCAATGCCTTCAGTAACTAGAATAGGCAAAGATCCCATCATGAGTTTCATTTTGCTTTCTTCATGCCTTGTTTCGGAGAATGCAATCTTAAGACTTGGTAAAGGTTAAGTACCAAGGATTTTACTTTTAACAGCATCAAAGTCCTTGTGTAATCCAATAAGAAACCTAACGAATCTTTTTTTCTCAATAATATTCCTATAGAGCTAATCATCAGGCTGACATGTCCACTAATAGACTCCAAAGATATCAATTTGTTGCCAGATTGTAGTTTGTTGTGTGTGGTATTTATCAACAGGCAAGTCTCTTTAATACCTTGACTATGAGCCTCAAGTTTATATGATCCAGATGTGTTATTCTTTTTTGAATATATTTTCTTTGCAGCTGACCATATCTCAGCAACAGTAGCATAAAGAATGAAGTTATCACTTATATTGGGTCATTGACCCTATAATCCATGACAATATCATGGAGTTTTTAGATTTCTAGACTCTAAACTTTGAGTTTGTAGGGGCAGGAATGATCACATTTCCAAAGAGATAGTTTTCATTGCCTCCGCCTGTGATAAACATCTTTGTTCTCTTTTACTTTCTGATTACAATCACAATAGGGGTACCATCAAAAGAAGTGTTAGAAGAAGTATTAGACCCTCCCCCTAAAGGTTGTTCAAAGGTGAAAGTAGCTTCAATGATTTCAAGATGAGAAGCCATAATATACTGTCTTTTTGTGATTTTATTGCTTTAACCGCTATAATCTGCTTCTTGTGGCACTGGCTGGACCACTGGCAACGGCTACATTTGAGCTAACGGCTCTATTCTATATGATTTACTAAATCAGTGACTCTTATACTGCACAAAATATATTTGTGTATACGTACCTACCATGTGTATATGTGCATTTGACCGTACAACATGTGCATTTTACTGTGTATTTATAGAATCGTATAAAATACAGCAAGAAGAAATACAGGAACAAATAGCAATCAATGTGGATGCCTACGAGCTTGAGTCATTTACATTAACTAGCTAACCTACTGCTTAAGGGCATTCAATTTGTTCACATGACATTAGGTCAATTATGACATTCTCTAATTCATAAAATAGAAGCTTTCATGAACCATGTTGAATTGGCTCATCAATAAGTGGCATTCATTGAAAGGAAATGTCAATAAGGGATATAATAAAAGTAGAAAAGTTATACACAGTAGGACCCATGAGAATGTAAATTATAAACACCAACCTTTCCAAGTCAGAGGTCTACTTCTCAGGTATTACGCAGCTTAATTGCAATCGGCTCCTGGATCTATCGGGCCTATCCAAAGGCAGCTTCCCAGTCCGCTATTTGGGCATTCCCATTGCTGGGAATGCCCTTCAGCTTGCTCATTTTGGGACTTACATCCGGAAAATTGCCTCCTTTGTGGCCTTGTGGAACTCTAAGACTCTTTCCTATGCTGGCCGAGTTGAATTGATTAAGAGCGTCCTTTATGGTGTTCATGCATTTTGGATGGGTATCCTCCCAATCCCATCCAATGTGCAAAAGCAAATTGAGAAAATTGCTAGATGTTTCCTGTGGGGTGCGAAGGATGCGAACACAAAAAAAGCTTGGGTCTCTTGGAAAGCTATTTGCAAACCAAAACTAGAAGGTGGCTTGGGTCTCTTCGACTTGTCAGCTTGGAATAATGCTTTATTAGCAAAGCACCTTTGGAATTTACATTCCAAAAAGGACACATTATGGGTTTGGTGGATTCATCATTATTATGACCTACACGACGGAATTTGGAAACTTAATATCAAGTCTAAGAGCTCACCTTTGTTGAAAAGATTGATGAATATCAGGGATTCCATCCGTAGTTTATATGGCCCTAAGGAGGTCTGCTCCGCGGTCCTTGCATCGTGGTCCAAGGCGGGAATGTTAGGAAATCAACCGAGATCACTGCAAAACGCGCAGCGGAAAAACAAAACTTGATCTCCGATTTCCTACCAAGGATCCATGTTGTTCGTTTAATTCGACAAAAGAAATCAAAAATTACCTCCGTAGATTCGAAATCTGTAGATGGAAGAGGTGCGAAATCACAAACACCCTCTGTCGGTATCCACACGAACGCTTCTGCCAGGAGTGCTAGCTCTTCAAACGGCGCGGCTGAAGAACTCGTTTTTCACAAAAACGATTATAGGGTTTCTGTTATTTTCGTGTGTATTTCGTATGTCTCTATGTACGAGATACATAGATATATACACATTTATGGATATTAAAAACCGAGTCCTAATCGGTTTCGTTGATGCCAATCAAAATCCATATCAGATATGGATTCTGTCAGGATATTCAAAATCCATATCAGATATGGATTCTCTCATTATTATCCGACAGCATATATATATACACATATAACCACAAAAACGAAAATAATAATAATATTAATAATAATTAATATCCAATATTAATATTATTAATATTAAAACGATAATAATAATAATAATAATTAATATCCAA
Organism: Eustoma russellianum; assembly: GCA_036186865.1. Classification (NCBI taxonomy): domain Eukaryota; kingdom Viridiplantae; phylum Streptophyta; class Magnoliopsida; order Gentianales; family Gentianaceae; genus Eustoma; species Eustoma russellianum. The sequence continues at coordinate 7,811,029 of AP025058.1, forward strand.
TATTAATATCATTAATATTATAAATCTCAGCCATACGCATTCTTGTGTGTGACCCGATAGGCCCATATTAATTGGCAGTTAATTGAATCTCTATTAAACCAACAAGTCGTAATTGGCCTCTAGCAAGGCATTACGACTACCCAATTAATACGAGTAAAGTCCAACTAGCCTAATAATAGTACATGCATTAATCCCTTTGTCACACGATATCTAGTTTAAACATAAGTCATGGTCAGCGTCATACTTATATTGTTCAAACATATGATTACTCGATCTCTAAGTAGACTGATAAAACAAATGATATTGATCACACTATCAAATCATTTGAGCACGGCCATGCATTTCACAGTCTCACTAATCGAGGGGCCCTAAGATATCACTCTCAAAAGAGGGACAAATTCTATCTTGATTGTTCAATATCCTCTACATAATTTCTATCACATTCAATCATGACCTTTATTATTATCCAATTACGGATAACGTTTGATCATGTCAAAATATAATAGTCCTTATGTTGGAAACTATGACAATCTCAAGTCAAAGGATTAAAACATGACTATCGTGAGATTTACTTATGACGCTAATCCATGTAGTAATCTCATGATGGGTCTATCCAATACACTGTTCTCTAACAAGTATCTATGAGATTGATTCATATCACCATACACATAATCATCTCATGATTATCAAATCAATACTCATACTGATTATAAATTATTTTATCTCTATAACAATAATGAATCAGAGACATATATCAAAATTGTGTAACATACTAACCAACAATAATGATAATAAAACCTCTTTTATTAATAATAATAAATGCATAACATAAATATCCAAATCATGGCCTAGGGCACATACACTAACAATCTCCCACTTGCACTAGGCCTACAAATATCTGAGACCCATAGATCTAGTATGCTGATCATGCTTGACCCGTGAGAGAGGCTTAGTCAATGGATTCGCTATGTTATCATTTGTGTCAACTTTGCATATCTTGACATCTCCTCTATCGATGATGTCTCGAATGAGATGGTAGCGTCTGAGTATATGTTTAGATTTCTGATGAGACTTAGGCTCTTTTGCTTGTGCTATGGCACCATTGTTGTCACAATAAATGTCCACATGATTTGCAATGCTAGGTACCACTCCTAGCTCAGTGATGAACTTCTTCAACCAAACTGCTTCTTTAGCTGCATCTGATGCTGCTATATACTCAGCCTCTGTTGTAGAATCAGCCACAGTGCTTTGTTTTGAATACTTCCAACTAACAGCTCCACCATTCAATGTGAATTCAAAACCGGACTGCGATCTGAAATCATCTATGTCGGTTTGGAAGCTAGCATCTGTGTAACCATTTACAACTAACTCGTCATCCAAACCTCCATAAACCAAGAATACATCTTTAGTCCTTCTGAGGTACTTAAGAATATTCTTGACAGCTGTCCAGTGACCTTCACCAGGGTCAGCTTGATATCTACTTGTTGTGCTCAATGGATATGAGACATCTGGTCTAGTACATAACATGGCATACATGATCGATCCTATAGCAGAAGCATAAGGAATTTTATTCATTCGATCTCGCTCATCAGATGTCTGAGGACATTGATTCTTGCTAAGATGAATGCCATGAGACATAGGCAGGAATCCTTTCTTGGACTTTTGTATGTTGAACCTCTTCAACATTTTATCTATGTATGTACTCTGACTCAAGCCTATTATCCTTTTAGATCTATCTTTATAGATCTTGATACCAAGGATATAGGTAGCCTCGCCCAAGTCCTTCATTGAAAATGAATTCCCTAACCAAGCCTTAACCTTTTGCAAGGTAGGGATATCATTCCCAATAAGCAATATGTCATCCACATATAACACCAGAAACACTACTGCACTCCCACTAACCATCTTGTAAACACAAGGTTCATCTTCATTCTTGATGAAACCAAAGTTCTTAACTGTTTCATCAAAACGAAGATTCCAGCTTTGAGATGCTTGCTTCAATCCATAGATGGACCTTTGAAGCTTGCAAACCTTCTTTGAATTCTCAGGATTTACAAAACCCTCAGGTTGTGTCATGTACACATCCTCGAGTAAATTTCCATTAAGGAAAGCAGTTTTGACATCCATTTGCCATATCTCATAATCATAGTATGCTGCAATGGCAAGGAGAATTCGAATAGACTTAAGCATAGCTACTGGTGAAAAGGTTTCATCATAGTCTATACCATGAGTTTGCTTGAAACCTTTAGCCACAAGCCTTGCTTTGTAGGTTTGCACATTTCCATCCATGTCAGTTTTCTTCTTGAAAACCCATTTGCAACCAATAGTCTTAATACCCTCTGGAGGATCAATTAAAGACCAAACTTGGTTATCAAACATGGATTGTATCTCAGAATTCATGGCTCCAAGCCATTTATCTGAATCTGGACCTGACACAGCTTCCTGATAGGTAGTAGGTTCATCTTGATCTATGAGCATAACTTCACTATCATCAGTCACAAGAAATCCGTATCTCTCTGGCTGACGATGTATCCTATCAGATCTGCGTTGGACTTGTGTTACATTTTCAGGCTCCACAACTGTTTGTGGTTCTGAAATCGTCTCTAAAGACGGTTCAACGATATCTTGTGGAACTTGAGTTTCCTCAAGTTGTACTATACTCCCACTTGTTCTCTTGGAAAGAAACTCATTTTCCAAAAAGACTCCATTTCGAGCAACAAACACTTTGTTCTCTGAGGGAATATAGAAATAGTACCCTTTAGTTTCTTTAGGATACCCCACAAAAATACATTTGATAGATTTTGGAGCTAGCTTATCTGACATTAATCTTTTCACATAAACTTCACAACCCTAAATCTTAAGAAAAGACAAACTGGGTCTCTTACCAGTCCACATCTCATATGGTGTCTTTTCAACCGCTTTAGATGGTACACGGTTCAAAATGAATGCAGCTGTCTCCAAGGCATAACCCCAAAAGGATAAAAGAAGATCTACTTGACCCATCATAGATCGAACCATATCCAATAAAGTCCGATTTCTCCTTTCAGAAACACCATTCCATTGTGGAGTTCCTGGAGGAGTCAACTGTGAAACGATTCCACAATTTCTTAGATGTTGGTCAAATTCTTGGCTCAAATATTCACCACCTCGATCTGATCGAAGGGTTTTAATTGTCTTACCAAGTTGATTTTGTACTTCATTTTGAAAAGTTCTAAATATTTCAAAAGACTCGTGCTTATGTTTCATTAGATAGACATAGCCATACCTACTGAAATCATCAGTAAAAGTAATGAAATACTGAAATCCTCCTCTGGCACTAATGCTGATTGGGCCGCATACATCTGTATGTACCAAGCCTAATAAGTCATTAGCCCTTTCACTATGTCCAGTAAAAGGGGTCTTTGTCATCTTTCCAAGCAAACAAGACTCGCAATTTTCAAATGATTCAAAATCAAATAAATCTAATAATCCATCTTGATGGAGTTTAGATACGTGCTTCTCATTTATATGGCTAAGGCGACAATGCCATAAATATGCAGGGTTTAATTCATTTGGCTTAGTTCTCTTTGAAGATATGTTATAAATATTACCGTTATTGGAATCATCAAGGTTAAGGACATAAATGTCATTATAACTACTTGCAATACAATATTTTTTTTAAATGAAGTCGAGCTATTATTATTGAAAATCCTCCGTTATGGTGGAGGGAACCATATTACATGAAATGTATCATAATCAAACAGAAAGTGAAGAAAAATTATAATTGCTAATCTCCAATCATATATGATATGCCGCATTAAAACCTTGCAAGGTAAAACCACCCTTGTGGATAAAACCCTAGCGAAGGAAAAAGCGTACATATTTATATGATTGGATTCCATTAGCATGAGAATTACAAAGGAGATACTATAAATCGACAAAAATGTGCGCTCCCAAATTGGTAAAATCTCGTGATGGCATTGCTGTTTGCAGAGTGGCGATATCCGGATATTGCATTGAGGTGTAGTGCCCTTAGTAGTGTGCCAGCAAGTCCATAGCACTCGCAAAAGAAACATTGACATGAGTAAGCGAACACAATATGAATAATAACGCATGATCTGCTGACTAAACGTACCCGGGCTTCCTGTGATCATGTAGAACACAGGCAACAAAATAGTAATCCAACAAGTAATCCATGTACTGTCATCCGTGGCATGAGGAGGGACGCAACAGATTTTGTTGTATAATGTGTGAACTCCATGCTCCAACAGAAATGTTGCTCGAATGATTGGCAGTGTGTTAACATGCAACGCAAAAATTAGCCCATGCAGTAAATAATAGCAAATGTAGATGAATAACGTGATAACGAAAACATACCGACGTTGCCCATGCCATATCGCAGCATAGGCAACACAATTATATCCGTGCCAATCCATTGGAAGACTTATGTTGTTAGCGAATGTGTGGAACTGATACATCCAGAATTATTGCTGCTCGCACCTCACTGGGCAAAGAACGCATAGAAGAATACACTGTGAACCCAGCAGAATGGTAGCCATATCGTGCAAGCTGATGCGCTGCCGCATTCGTCTCTCTTGGTGTATATGAAATAGTTGAGCTATTAATACAAAGGAAACCAATCGCGCGTTGTAAATCAGCCGCAAGCTGTCCCGTATACTGTGCCGGCAAAGATAAATAGTGAAGCAGAAGTCGACAATCCGTCTCAATAATTAACTGATCAAACTGCATTGCGTAATATATCAACGCGTATGTCAAAGCTAGTAACTCCGCTCGCAGTGGTGTAGAACATGGAAGAATGAAGCATAGTGCTGAAATCAACTGTCCCCGATGATTGCGCAGCACTGCACCTGCTGCTGCGCTATGTCTCCCAACTGCTGCATCAACATTAAGCTTTAGCTTACCTGAAGGTAGCAGCTCCCATTTAATAACTCTATGCCTACGAACCCGAATTAGAGGGGAGAAATTTGCAGCCACCAAATGAGGCATTGTCTCAGTAAACTTACTACCATTAGTGACAGAGCACCACGTGAATATATGCTCTCTGACCTTACGGAACAGCCCAGCATAAGAAAATTCATGATCGCCAAAACGAATACTTGCATATTCCTTCCAAAGTACCCATGTGACGAGCGAAGGCACTATGACTCGCAGCTGACCGCGCATATGTGCGCGAGACGAGGATCTCCACCAACGCAATAGATATGTTAAAATGGTGGTGGAATGAGGTAACGGTCCTGAAAATAAAATCGATATGTCCATCCATATTGGCTTGATCCGAGGGCAATGTAAGAACACATGATCTCTTGAATCATTATCCACTCGGCAAAAAACACACTGTGAAGGATAAATATTCTGCCATGCTCTGAGATTATCCGGGATTGGCAAAGCATGCCTCCATAACCTCCATAAGAAAATACTACATGCATGTGGAAGACGAGGCCACCATATAAATCGAGAGTGATCCGCATGATCTACAGTGAATGTCAACTGCTTGTATGCCGATTTTATTGAGAATTGGCCATTAATATCTGGCTCCCATCGAAAACCATCCAGTGTAAATTGTACATGAGCTTGCATATAATCATTAATACGGCATACTCGCTTCCAAGTAGGAGAGTCATAAATGTGAGAGTAAATAGCAGAGCGATTACCATACTTACTCCGCATAAACTGACCCCACAAAGTTAGTGAATGTTGATATTTCCACCAAAGTTGACAGTCGTATGATTCCTGAAGATGATGAATACTACGCAACCCTAATCCTCCATCCTCTTTTAGCATGCATATAGAATTCCAACTACGCCAATGATGTCGCCCACTCCATAAAAATTTAGACATTCTAGTGTTAAGGGATTGAACAACACTTACCGGAAGTCTAGAACTGGCTATTATGTGCAATGGCATAGAACATAAAACATGACGGATGAGAGTCAACCTGCCTGCCATAGAGAGCAACTTGGACGACCAAGAATTAAGTCGCGCATCCACATGCAATATCAGCGAGGAACAATATCTTGCCCGATTTATACCTTTATACAGATAAGATCCAAGATATTTTATGGGCAAAGATGCAATACGCATACCTAAAATCTGTGATACTCGAGAAGATGATACCCCAGCACCCACCACGACTTGACTTTTATGCAAATTAATTAACTGTCCAGAGGCTTGCTGATATGCTTCCAAGAACTTTCGAAATTTTTGCATGTTTTGGCGAGATCCATTAAGGAATATGACCAAGTCGTCTGCAAAGCCTAGATGCGATACCGGCGGCGTTCTTCCTGCATTAAATCCCACTAAATGACCAGCAGAGATTAACGCGTTCAACCCTCGTGAAAATCCTTCTGAAGCCAAGATAAATAACAGTGGAGAGAGCGGATCGCCTTGTTTCACCCCTCTTGTAATTGAAAAAAAACCTGCTGGCCGACCATTAACTAATACTGAACAATGCGATGACGCCAAGTTATTCATAATAAGACGAACAAAGCGGGGATGGAAACCGAACTTCTTTAAAAGCTGCTGCAAATAAGTCCAACACACTCTGTCAAATGCCTTAGCCATGTCAAGTTTAATCAACACGTGTCCACCACGAATGGGCCTATCCAAAATATGAACCATTTCCTGCGCTAGCAGAATTTGCTCCGTTATATCACGATTCTTCATGAAACCCGCTTGTTCCGTAGAGATCAACTTTGGTAATAATGAGGATAATCTCGTCGCTATTAGTCGTGTTATAATCTTGGCCATGAAATTTGTCAGACATATTGGACGGAACTCAGCAAATTTACTTGGATTTGCAACTTTCGGTATTAAAGTAATCAAGGAGGCAGAAAGCTGACGTGGCGTGCGAATGCCAATGAAAAATTCCTGTACTGCCTTCCAAACGTCCAATTGTATTGTCTGCCAAAAGTGTCTATAAAAGGAGCCAGGAAATCCATCTGGACCAGCGGCACTAGTAGGACTCAAATCCCACACTGCCATCTTGACCTCTTGCAGCTCTGGAACCATTAGCAACATATGATTCTCTTCTGGCGTGACTAAAGAAGGTATGTATTGCAATATAGAATGATGCAACGTTGTATCTTCAGCGGTAAACAAACCCTTAAAAAAACGAACCGCTTCCTCGCGTATATTCTCTGAAATTGTGACTTCTTCATCATTGTCATTGATAATCCTTAAGATTGTTTGCTTCCTACGCCTCTCTTTAACGGTTTGATAAAGAATTTTGTATTAGCATCCCCATCCTGATACCATTTAATATTGGCCTTCTGCTTCCAAAATAATAATGCTCGGGTTTACGCCAGTCGCAACTTTGCAATCGCATGATGATAGTGCGCCCAGGATGTATCCGAAGGTTCCGCATCATAAGCCCTTTCACATTGATTAACCACAGATTCCGCTGCTACCACTGCATCAAATATGTTGCCAAATACATCTTTGTTCCAACTACGCAGTTTTTGCTTAAGAGATCGTAATTTGGTATAAAATCCCCACATGCCACCAACTGTAGGAAAAGATTGCCACTGAGAGTTCACAAAATGATAAAAATCTGGGTGTGTAGTCCACGCTTCAAGATATCTAAATGAAGCAGCGGATGTAGAAGTATCCATGTGACAGTCTAACAATATAGGGGCATGGTCTGAAGTTGCCCTATTTAAATGCTGACAGTTTATGGCAGAAAACACGTCCAAAAAAATTAAGTGAACATAAATAACGATCTAGCCTCCTCCAGACTCGGTCTAAGCCGCGTCCATCTGACCAGGTGTACATTGAACCCTGTGGTGAAAATGTCTGAAGAGATGCAGATGTAATAAAGTTATTAAAGTCTTGCAAGGAGCGAAGTGTTGGCGTTGATCTACCTTTGTGTTCCTCTAGCGTTAAAAAAGCATTAAAGTCACCACCCAACAACCATGGAATGTCCATTGTACTATATATATTCAATAAATCCTCCCACAACAATCGCCTTCCAGTAACTGTATGTGACCCATATACAAATGTTGTCCAAAATAAAGTACCTGCAGGCAACCAACGAAATTGAACTGAATGATTTTGTATTCCCACACGCTCCTCCTACAGGCTAAGAAATGAAGTTTGCCAAAATATCCAAATAGAATCATTATTGACTGACAATGCCTGTGAAAATCCAAGCTTTAACCTAAATGATGTTAAAAGTGAAGATCTTGACTTTGGCTCAATAACCACCAAAATGTGCAAGTGATGACGTTGAACCAGCATCTTCAATCTGTCCAAAGAGGTTCTAATGCCTCTAACATTCCATATGATTATCTTCATTGAGAGGATAGCACGTCAAAAGAGTTGGAGAGAGCCGCTCTAGACCGAGTTAAAGGAGGAGAAGATATTTCCAGTTGCCTGTGTTGTCGACGTAACAGTCGGGGGGGCACCTGGAATTGTGCCTCTTCGCCTTCAGATGTGAGCGCAGGCGGAACATTCTGTGGATTATAAATGACCAAAGGGAGGCCCACTGGCTGGTCAGATTCTTGGTCATCAGTCTGCAAACTATCAACCATTTGTGGAGACATATTATGTTGATCCACTTCTGTATCAGAGGCTGAGTGATCAAATGCACACGGCTGGATGGTTGGAAAGATAGATTCATCTATACTTTTGAGACGAGAGATATCTTGCACCGGTGACATTGTATCTACCACATATAAATCGGGAGACATTAAAGCCGGAGCTGCGACAGTATCTGTTGGCATGTAGTCGGCTAGACTTATTTTGCCAGTCTTTTTGTGGACAGTGCTCTCACCATACACATCTTTCTTTGGGGTCCATCGTTGAGGCTTAGGTTTCGGCTTCTGCACCACTGCCGCTGGTGCAGCCGATTTCTCAGAAGCTTTACCCTCTTTGTCATCTTTGCCGCAAGTGTCAGACAGATGGCCCAATCGAGAGCAGCTAGAACAATACAAAGGTTTATCTTCATATATTACAGTTTGTGCAATGCAGCGCTTAGAAGTTTGTATAAATACTCGTGATGGTAAGTCTTGAGACACATCAATTTCAACACATAATCTCGCCATAGATGGCCTGATTCGCTCAGTGGTGGCAGTGTCTAATTTCATTGGAGTGCCCAACATTCTCCCTATCTGAAACAAAGCATTCGGTTGCTGAAAATGCACTGGTAGACCTGGGAATGTGACCCAGACGGGGACGATCGGAACATCAATTGTGGGATCATACTCAGGAGTCCATTTGGTGACTCGCATATATTTCCCTGAGATAGTCCAGCTTTGCCGCGCAAAACATCGTAAATAATCTTGCTCCTGCGCAAATGTCATCAGAATATGATTACTGTCTAATAGTCCTGTACGTACCTCGCCGGAAAAGCCAATTCGGTCTATGGCCGCTCGAATAGTTGCAATGGGTGGACGGCCATACCAAAAAGTTCCCACCAATGAAAAACAAAACGGAACAGACAACTCTTCAACCTCTTCATCTGTAAATGAAATCATTGGGTTGCCTTTATACTTGTGAATCTCCTTTGGCTGCAGCGCAGATGCCGAAGATTGAAAAAAAGATGCATAGGTTTTGGTTTTATCAGTGGTTTTCGGATCGTCTGAAGGCATTGTCGAATGCGAAAAAACAGCGGATGAAGGAGATTAATGTAAAAGAAAAAGAAAAAGAATGAGAATGAAAGCAATGCCGGATGATTGTGAATATAGATGGTTCTGAAAACAATTTAAAGATGGCGGCTTTCAGCGCCGCCGAATGTCGCCATGCTTTCGCCAGAGGAGAGCAGCCATTTTTACATCTAATATATATATCTACTTGCAATACAATAAAGCAAGTCATTTTTATCAAAAATAGAACACTTCTTATTTTTAATTAAAAATGAATAACCTTCATCATCCAAAACAGACACTGAAATAAGATTCCTACTCATAGTAGAAACATAAAAGCAATTGTTTAAAATTAACAAAAGCCCATTGGGCAAGACAAGCTCATAGGTCCCTACAGCTATAGCAGCAACTCTTACTCTATTGCCAACACGTAGGTCCACCTCGCCCTTCTTCAGCATCCTACTCCTTTTGAGCCGCTGCATATTTGTACAAATATGGGATCCACATCCAGTATCTAATACCCAGGAAGAAGAAGTAGATAAATTAATTTCTATAACATAAATACCTGAAGATGTAGTCGCACTACCCTTCAGCTTCTTCAACTCCTCCAAATAAATGTCACAATTTCTTTTCCAATGCCCAGGCTTGTTGCAATGGAAACAAGTCCCTTCCTTATGAACCTTTGCCTTGGGTTCAGGTTTCGATTTAGTTTGCCCCTTTGACCACTTTGCAACTTTTGTAACTTTGGCAACTTTTGCCTTACCCTTGCCTTTGCCTTTCTTTTTCATTTGTTTAATATTGACACTCAATACATGGGTAGGCTTTTTGATGTTCCCCTCAGCAGTTTTGAGCATACTGTGTAGCTCAGGAATGGACTTTTCCATATTATTCATATTGTAGTTCATAACGAACTGAGAAAAACTGCTAGGCAAAGAGTGTAGGATCAAATTCGTGGCGAGTTCCAAACTAAGGGGATATCCAAGTCTTGCAAGGTGATCTATATAGCCTTTCATCTTCAGAACATGAGCGCTAACAGATTCACCTTCAGACATCTTACAGTCAAAAAGTGCAACAGCGGTGTCGAACCTATCCTGCCTAGCCTGTTGTTGGAAAGCTTATTTGAGATGCACACTCATCTTATAAGCTTCTAAGTGTTCCAGATCTTTCTGAAGTCCTGGACACATAGTTGCCAACATTAGACATCCTATGTCATTGGAATCTTCAACATGCTTCTTATACTTGTTCTTAACAGCAACAGAAGCATCAGCAGGAGGGGGTTTAGGGACAGGGTCATCGAGCACGTAGGACTTCTTTTCTTGCTTGAGAACAATTCTCAACTTTCGAAACCAATCAACAAAATTAGTCCCACATTCTTTTAGTTTTTCCTTCTCAAGGATAGATCGCAGCGATAAGGTGGAATTGTTATTAGCAGCCATTTATGATCTACAAAACATGCAAAGTAACACTTTATTAATAATGAGGTTAAAAATTATAAAACTCTCACTAAAACATAACCCTCAAAAGAAATATTTTAGTGAGCTAAGATCCATATTTGACTTAATTCTAAACTCAGCTTTGGCATGACGCTTAAAATTAAGTTATTTAGGTAGGTAACTTCTTTACCAATTACATCTCATGTAACTCTTAGAATTTATGGAATAATGACATCATATATCATTGTATGTTAGATTCCATCTAATGCCTTGGGCCCAAAACCGTTTTGGTAGCCCAATTAAGTCTAACCAATTTTAAACATATGAGTAGCACTATTACTCATCCTACGTAGCTAGGAATGTTTAAAGCACATTGCTTTGGCAATACCTACTTTAATACAATCCCAGTTTTAATAGGTGTTTAAGACATGGATGGCATCAAGACTTAAATTATTAATGAGGGTTCAACTTAGTTTATGTCTTGCATTGCATATCATTATATCGTAGCATCCTATATGCATATATAATATATCATTCACGCATCTCATACAAAATGATAAATATGTAAACGTGACATAGCATGGCCAAACTAAATATGATCTTCATGAGACCAGATGAAGATCATAAAGGAAACCCTATGTGAAAGACATCCTATTACAACATTTGCAATAATACATATCTTCTTGTCTTGAGCCCGTGCCTCCATCTCCATGGAATCCACTCGTCCTTGGTGTGTGTCGCCATCACCATTTTGTAGCTTGATTATTCATTTATTACAATAACAAAGAAAAACCTAACTACTTGTATAATAAAATACAACAAAAACTACAGTGGCACGCAGGCCATAATAACCCAAAACAAAAATATGACTAAGTCAATCACATAGGTCCTGAGGCCATGCTATGCACCATGCAAAGACATCAACAATTATAATATATCTTACATAAACATATTATAATAAATATATATTGACATTCTTAATGTCACGGTAACAAACTATAGGGCGTACGCATACGGCGGTCCCGCTAGCCGGTTAGCGGGCGGGGTTCCGAGGGGCAACGCCCCTGGGCGGGGTCCGAGAGGCAGAGCCCTTAGGCGGGGTCGAGGGGCAGCGCCCCTCGGAGCCAAACAGAAAGTATCAATCGCATTGATAATTTTCTTTTCGAAACCCTAACATAGACGCGTCAATCATATTAACGATCTTACTGTTTTGATTACGTGTAAAGCCTTATAGAAGCATCGATCGAATCGATGGCTGTTATTCGCATACCTTAAAATAGAATATCAATCAAATCGATAATCTTCATCCCAAACCAGAAATCAGAATCATCATCGAATTGATAATCTGTCTGTCGAAACACGAAAACAGAACCATCAATCGGTTGTTCATATCGATATAAACATAATCGTTTTTGATCATCTCATGAAAAACGAAAACTTTATATCACATATAACAATCCCGAATTTTAACATCTGATGAAACTGAATAGAAAAAAATCGATCCGCTCTCACCAGATGAGATTCGAATAAGGTTTTACACATATCGTGTGATTATATCTAATATAAACAAAATCGGTTTTGATCATCACATGACAAACGATTACCGCCGTATACTGATCATCTCATAAAAACGAATTGAAAAACACCATTCTTTTCTCATCATATGAAATCCGAATTGTTGTTTTATACATATCATGCCATACGAAAAACAGTAAACATATAAGCATGATGTAATCGATTTAAACGAGACAACAAGTGTCTCTGATACCACTGTTAGGAAATCAACTGAGATCACTGCAAAACGCGCAGCGGAAAAACAAAACTTGATCTCCGATTTCCTACCAAGGATCCATGTTGTTCGTTTAATTCGACAAAAGAAATCAAAAATTACCTCCGTAGATTCGAAATCTGTAGATGGAAGAGGTGCGAAATCACAAACACCCTCTGTCGGTATCCACACGAACGCTTCTGCCAGGAGTGCTAGCTCTTCAAACGGCGCGGCTGAAGAACTCGTTTTTCACAAAAACGATTCTAGGGTTTCTGTTGTTTTCGTGTGTATTTCGTATGTCTCTATGTACGAGATACATAGATATATATACACATTTATGGATATTAAAAACCGAGTCCTAATCGGTTTCGTTGATGCCAATCAAAATCCATATCAGATATGGATTCTGTCAGGATATTCAAAATCCATATCAGATATGGATTCTCTCATTATTATCCGACAGCATATATATATACACATATAACCACAAAAACGAAAATAATAATAATATTAATAATAATTAATATCCAATATTAATATTATTAATATTAAAATGATAATAATAATAATAATTAATATCCAATATTAATATCATTAATATTATAAATCTCAGTCATACGCATTCTTGTGTGTGACCCGATAGGCCCATATTAATTGGCAGTTAATTGAATCTCTATTAAACCAACAAGTCGTAATTGGCCTCTAGCAAGGCATTACGACTACCCAATTAATACGAGTAAAGTCCAACTAGCCTAATAATAGTACATGCATTAATCCCTTTGTCACACGATATCTAGTTTGAACATAAGTCATGGTCAGCGTCATACTTATATTGTTCAAACATATGATTACTCGATCTCTAAGTAGACTGATAAAACAAATGATATTGATCACACTATCAAATCATTTGAGCACGGCCATGCATTTCACAGTCTCACTAATCGAAGGGCCCTAAGATATCACTCTCAAAAGAGGGACAAATTCTATCTTGATTGTTCAATATCCTCTACATAATTTCTATCACATTCAATCATGACCTTTATTATTATCCAATTACGGATAACGTTTGATCATGTCAAAATATAATAGTCCTTATGTTGGAAACTATGACAATCTCAAGTCAAAGGATTAAAACATGACTATCGTGAGATTTACTTATGACGCTAATCCATGTAGTAATCTCATGATGGGTCTATCCAATACACTGTTCTCTAACAAGTATCTATGAGATTGATTCGTATCACCATACACATAATCATCTCATGATTATCAAATCAATACTCATACTGATTATAAATTATTTTATCTCTATAACAATAATGAATCAGGGACATATATCAAAATTGTGTAACATACTAACCAACAATAATGATAATAAAACCTCTTTTATTAATAATAATAAATGCATAACATAAATATCCAAATCATGGCCTAGGGCACATACACTAACAGTTTTTTGTACAAAGAAGGCTTATGACGCACTTAGGCAAAAGGGAAATAAAGTTAGGTGGTCCAACATGGTCTGGGCATCTTCTAATGCGCCCAAGCACTCTTTTATCCTCTGGTTAGCCGTTTTGAACCGTCTTCCTACAAGAGATAATCTTAAATTCATTGCTACGGACTTGAGTTGCCCTCTTTGCGGATTTGCCTTGGAGTCAACTAATCATCTTTTCTTCGGTTGTCATTTCTCAAATCAACTATGGGACCTTATTTTGCCTACTATTGACATCTCTACAAGGTTCTCCACAATGGCCTCTACGTTAGTGTGGTGTCGGAATCACCTTCGTAAAAAGAGTGTTAGATCAAAGTTCCTCAAAGCGATGCTCTCCTCCACGATCTACCATATATGGCAAGTTAGAAACTTAAAAGTTTTTGAAGATCAAGCTCCTAATGCCCGGGATGTTGCGCATAAGGTTACTACTTTTGTATTTAGACTTATGTATGGAATAGTTAGCTTTTTATGATCGTATGTTTCACATCCTGAGTATGCCCAATGTATATGTAAAGACTTGATCTATTTTGATCCTTGGTTAAATGCAAATATTTACATTTTAACCAAAAAAAGATATTTGGCAGATAAAAATTGAAAAAGTTAAATACATCCACATGGAATAGAAATTATACATGCATATGTTCACATGGCTACCATATTAAATTGAATTGCCTTTGTGAATTTTGTAACTTTTTCATATGGTCCAGATATGTTTAGAGCAGACAACTCATATTGGTCCACGTCACAGGACCTAACAGTTAACTTCTTGTCGGGACTTCATGAAAAGTCTTTTTCGAGCCATTGTTATTATTTGCGTTTTTTTTCCGGAGATATTAATTTATTTTAGTTACCTACATGCATGGGCATCTCATCATGAAGTGTAAGACGCGATAAACGGAAGGCGAATGATTCTTCCACCGAAACTATGCACCCCCTTTTCTTTTCTTTTTCAACTTATGTCACGTGGAGACAGATGTCAGGCTGTATGCCGCAGGATATTGGCTGGTAGGAGTCTGCCTAAGCATGCTACGGCCGAGTTGGAGTGCTACCTGAATAGTTCAGTTGGGAATTCGAGGTAGAGGTAGCCTCTGAGGTGAGTTCGGAGTGCTCTGCCGAGCTGATATGAGCAGGCTGTTCTAGGCGGGCTGAGCTACTGCATGATGATTCTAACTGAACTTCGGCCTTGTCGAACTGAAAAGAGTGACCGCCGAGCTTATCCCCTTGGCAGATTTGCCCGAGACTTAGGCCTATGACTTTACAGGAGGAACTAGTCTGTCCGAGCTTGACTGGTCAAGGTCTGCTGAGGGAGTTTATCCTCCAGGCCGAGCTGGCAGAGCAAGTCTGGCCTGGCCAGATATCTGGACTTTTCACTGGTGGAGCCCATTAACGTTGACTATTGTTGACTAACGGAAAAAAGCCTTGTCGTATTCAGCAGTTATTTCTAGGTTCATCACGGCTAGAATACGATTCCTAAATTAAATGAATAAACAATAAAATTTCACATTAAAAAATAAATAGACGAAATAAAAAAAACTGCTTTTAGTTCCATGTATTATTCATATTTTACATCCTATACGCAGTTTATTCATGTATATGTGTGTGCGCATATGCATATGTAACGATATATATGTATGTATGTATGTTTACACAAACGTGTATATATATGTATGTATGTACACATGTACATCTGTGTTCATGTAATTACATGCATATACAAATAATATGTATACGTATATATCGTTAGTATAGTTTACATTTGTTGATTTTAACTGAACCCAAGCTGCGGCCTTCTCACCTGGAATATACTCGGATGCAGCTTGGTTTTCTCATGCATGTTCTTATGATGATGATAATATTTTGATCTTTTGGCGTGAGTCTTTTTTGGAGATTCTTGACACTCGTTCTACCATACAAAATATGTCTCTCAAGTTGCATTGGCTAGCTAGTGGACAGGATTTTTGGCTCACAACTGTCTATGCTCGGCATACGGTGGTAGCTCGGTGCCCGTTATGGGATGATCTGACACTTTTTCAGACAAGGCCCGATTTACCTGGGCTGATTGGTGGTGATTTTAACACTTTTATTTCTTTAGATGAGCATAAGGGAGTTTCAACGCCAGCCTTACGGACACTGGCTGACTTTAATCAGTTTGTTGAATCCTGTGAGTTGTTGGACCTACCCTTTCAAGGGTCGCGATTTACTTGGTCAGATGGGCGTGGACTGGGTAAGGTGTGGCATCGCTTGGATCGATTGCTTTGTACACATGGATTCTATAATCTCTTCGGACTGAGCCCAGTTAAGCATCTACACCGAGCTACATCCGATCACTCTCCTCTATTATTACAATATACATCATTTGATCCTCTAGGTCCTTCGTCTTTTCGATATCTTGATGTCTGGCTGACACATGACGATTTTGATGGTTATGTGCGCTCAAACTGGCGGACATATCCAATAGTTGGGGGCATGTATGGTTTCTACGATAAGCTACACCGACTAAAGGCTGATCTTCAGACACGGAATAAATGTGTATTTGGTAATATCTTTAGTGACCTACTGAATGTCTACTCATGAATCATATCATCTTGCTAACGCCCGTCTTCTGGTTATACAATCTCCCGCATATCTTTATTGGAAACAGAAAGCCAACGTTAAGTGGCTCAAGGAAGGGGATGCTAATACCGGTTATTTCCATCAAACGGTCAAAACAAGGAGACAACGACATGCTATTGTCTCGATTTGCAGGCAATACGACACTGAGTGTGACATGGCTCAGTCTATTTAGACTGATGCCGTCACTTTTTTCGAGCACCTGTTCTGTGGGAGCCTACATTTGATCATGACACTCTCTTGAGACATATTTCCCAGGTTTTGACTGAGGCAGATAATGAAGGTCTCTTAGTACTACCGCAGGTTGACGAAGTTCAGAGAGCAGTGTGGCATTTAAGCCCCTCTAGTGCATCCGGCCCTGATGGTTTTCTCGGCTGCTTCTACAGGCTTTTTGGGATTTTTTGGGCTTAGATGTACTACTCTCAGTGCAAGAATTTTTCTTGGGTATTCGAGTCCCAAGTACAATGGCAGCATCCTTGATATGTTTGATTCCTAAGGTTCTCAATCCTTGTTCTTTTGCAGATTTTCGCCCCATACGTTTGACCAATTTTCTCTCTAAGGTGGTCACTCAAATTATCTCCTCTAGACTCTCCATATTATTGCCTCGGCTGATATCTCCAATACAAGATGGATTTATGCCGGGCCGAGGTATTTCTGAGCAGGTCCTGATGGCGAAAGAGATGGTCTATGTTTTAGATCGTAAGTGTCGCGGTGGACAGGTTATGATTAAGTTGGACATGGCCAAGGAATTTGATCAAGTTTTCTTGTTATATCTGGAGCTGTTACTCCTTCATTTTGGTTTTCATTCTCGGTTTGTCTGGCTCATCATGAATAATTTGGATTCTACACGTTGTTCGGTATTGATTAATGGCAAACATTGCGGTTTTTTAGGCCATCCAGAGGGGTGAAGCCGGATGATCCCTTGTCGCCCATACTATTTATTCTAGCGTATGAGGGATTCTCTAATGGACTAACGGCTTTATTCTAGACTGGCCACTTGATGGGTTTCAGGAGTGGCCGAGCTCTGTTGATTTCACATCTTGGCTTTGCGGATGACTTGTTGATCTTTTTGAATGGTACTATTGGAAATTTGCAAACGTTCAAGACTTCTTTGGAGCAATATCAAAGGGCCTCGGGGCAACTAGTTAATAATCACAAAAGTCAGTTAGTGGTCGGTGGTAGTGGCTCTTCCCAGCTCGTGGTTGCGGCTCTGGGCATGCGAATTTCTACGCTGCCAATTAAATATTTCGGTTCATATCTCTTTAAAGGTATAAATCGCTCTCGATATTATGCAACATTGCTTGATCGTTTTGATTCTCGATTGACAGGCTGGTCGTAGTGAGTCTTAAGTATGGCAAGTCGACTGACACTTATTCAGTCGGTACTCTTCTCTATGCCTTTGCATATTATGGCTACTCCACGACTCCCAAAAAGTGTGCTTGCAGAATTGAATCAGAAAATGTCCTATTTTTTATGGCGGCAGCGGCATCATTGGCGGGCATGGACCGCTATATGTTATCAAAAGACGGAGGGAGGTTTAGGCGCCCGTAATCTAGAGGCATTACAAAAGGCATACGAATGTAAGTTGTGGTGGACATATCAGACATCGAATTCGATTTGGACGCAATATCTTCGGCATAAGTATGTATGTTGAGATGGGTTGCAAGCATTTATTTATGATTCCCGTAATTGGAAGCGATTGTGTCGCATTAATTATTTTTATACTATGCGTGTTCACGACACTTAGGACGGCCTATCTTGGTCAGTCGATGTGCATGGGCAATTCAGTCTTCAGAGTGCGTATGAAGCTTGTCGTCTGTAGGGAACCCATTTCCATTAGCCCGATATATCTGGTGAAAAGGTAATCCTAGTGAGGGACAAATGTTTTTATGGAGATTATGGTACAATGTAGCACCCCGCCCGAGACTGGGGTCTCAGCATAGTGCACCTGTCGTATCCTGCTATGAGAGGTATAAGGTGTCGATAACATTTATGTGCACATCGTCATAACATGTATCGATTAGCGGAAACAAAGTAACATAAGTAGAAATAACATCGACATAAGTACATACTATTACATCCGAAATAGTATCATCAGTACATCACTGGTACAAAAGATCATCAGTACAGAGCGGAATAACAAAATACAAAAGATGCCACTGCTGGCTACTAGTCAGCTCTCCACACCTAGTCTCGAGGCTCATCCTCTAGGAACTCTGGCTCGGGTTCCCATGGGTCTGCATTTAAAATAAAGGAGTGAGTGATAACGAATCGCTCAACAAGTATTTCTACCTAGATTCGTCAAATGGATCATGCATTGGGGCCAAGGTAGTGGAGATAGTACAGTGAAGCATAGAACAGATATCATATGTACAACATGCCAGGAAGTAACAGTTAAGAAGTCAATAAAGGTAACAGAACAGTAAATCCAACAAATATCATGTAAGAGAAGAACCTTCAATAGAAAATATCATAGTTAAGTAGCATCGTAAATTATATTGATTCTTTCTTTGATCATCCTTATCTTAGCATATATTCGGTATCATTCTTGTGTGCAGTCTTTTAGATTTTATTTCTTGCGGTTCCTTAATCATATTAGGCATCGTACTTTGAGAGTCATAACTTAGGCACTAGGGTTTATGGGATATGATCGTGATGTATGCATTGTAAAAATTTTGAAAAAACCTTGCATTTCTTACGTGCATGAACATGACATGACATAAATCGGCTATAGCACTTCTCGTAACTTAAGAATGGTACCCATGACATATTGAATGATTCCTCGAGTAGCCACGAGTAACGTCTATGAATCTCGATGGTCCAACCAGGTGTTATATCATACGTACATAAGACTGATGGTGATGCGTTATAACAGAGAACCCAAGTCTCGGACGCGGTGCTACACCCTGGAATAACTTATTCTGCCCCTGACATCCTCCCCCAGGACCAGACATCAGGCAGCTCTCCATATAGAACGTCGTAGACGTAACTGAAAGGCAGAGATCCCTTGTCACGGACAAGGTGTTGCACTCAGCCACATATGTGGATTCATTTGTCTCGTGGTACGATCCTTTAAATCATGAAAGCCTAAAGAACATTTCTTGCAGTAACATGTTCATAAGTAAAACTCATATTCTTTGAAAATTATGATGACAACATGCATGAGGGAATGCTTAACATAGGTCTCTAGTTACTTTGGTTCCTAAGTCTTTCACTCTTAATAGGTCTCATGTGAATTTACTGTGTTGCCCTGAGAGGGTGATTTTGGGTTAAATGACCTTGAAACAATCTTTGCTAAATATCTTGTCCCTTTTCTGAGTTCTAGCATGTGATTATTCTTGATTGGAATTATGTAGCATATTTGTCATAGGTGTATATTTACTTCATCTTTATGCAAATAGCTTATCTTATTATAGTTGGGCCAAATGGCCCTTTTGGCTGATTCTTATCATACATGTATATCTTAATTTCTTTGACTTGAGGTGTATAACAATTATGCTGATTGTCTATATGTTATACATATAACACTTATATTTAGTTAAGTGTGTACAATTACGAATAATTTATTTTGAATATACCCACCAGCCTTCGGGCTGAAAGTTCGTATAGGTTCCTTTCTTAATTTCTTATTTTATCTAGTGTTATGTTCATGCTTGTCCTTTAAATAGAATATGATTACTTCACATATCATATACTATAATGTTATTATATGATTATTCTTGAATGAGGCTATTTCATGATAAGGTATCTATTTGGCTTTTTTGCCAAAAATTACCTTTCATATACATTTTGATTTCCAAGTTTTTATGAAAAATTCAAGTGTGCTAATTTTCATACATCATGCCTAGATTACATATAGTCATATAGGTATTTTCACATAGGTGTAAATCCTCATGTAAATGCCAATTATGGCTCCATGGCCGAAACTTATCATGCACAATTTCTTGGAATTTCATCTTGATGCAATTGTTACATTTATGGCAATTCTCCTTTTATTTAATCATTACAAATTTACATAATCACATAAGTACATTCAAATGATAATTTGTACACCAAGATGGCACTCCTTGGCCTCTTAGCCGAATGTTGGGGAGGGGCATGCCAACATGAAATTTTCAAAATGTAGTATGCATGCATGATGTCAAGATGATAACATGTACTTTTATATCCTACCTACCATGATCACTTTTATGATAATACATGATGAACATCAAGATCCATGATTTTTAACATGCTCAACTTATGCAACGTCACTTCATACATGTTTATGAACACAAGAACTATGATCATGATAAAAGTGACATGCAAGCACATAAAAGTGTAACTCCCATGAAATCACACCTCCTTAGACCATAATCATCAAAATACACATCATGATGATGGTGATGAATTCATGGTCCTTGATGAAGGCTTCAACCGCCCCCATCATAGACGGAAATGATAGATTTATGTTGTTGATCAACTAAGATGATGTCCTTTGTAACATGCATTGTAGTGTAGTGTATAATACTCCACAATCGTGATCACTATCATGAAAATACACTCTCTTATACTTGAATTCAAAGCGTTGATGGTCATTTCAACATGCATCTAGGAAGTTGATGATTTAAAGAGGCTCTTAGTACACTTACTAAGAAAGTGTATTCACTTGCCTTCATTTTTCGTACAAGGTGTGACATGCATCTTGATTCTTCCTTACTAGACCATGGTCGTCCCACGAGGGCTGCCCATAGCATGATTTTTGGCCATGCATGTCCTCTTTGAATGTCATTTTAACCATTTTCATGAATCATACAAGAACCACATACATGCATACATAATATAGTCATGTAAGCACACTTTCCGTAACTTTGTAAGAGAAGCTTCATTTTAGTTGATGCATGCATGATCCATTTCTTAGATATGAATATATAAGACTTCCTTTTTAATATACTTGAAAAAGCTAAGAAGAATACTTGTCTTGGATATTTGAATCTTACACTAAATAGTGAAAGATTTCTTCTTTGTCCTTGGCTTGAAAGTACACGGCCTAGGTGGCCATGTGAAGGGCAAGGTTTGTTAGTTTTGAAGAAGGAAAGATTATTAGTGCTCTAGTACTACTCTAAATGATTCTTACCTTAGATGGCTTGAAGATTCTCACTTTGGCTAGCTAAAGAAACTCCTCTTCCTTCCTTAAGGTGGTCACAGGTTGGAGCCTAAATGGAGGACATTAGTAACCTTGGTGGGAAGAAAAATGAGGAAGAGAAGGGTAGAGAGGGAATGGGTGTTATTTACCTTGATGAATCTTTGTATTTAACTTGAAAGTGGCTTGCAAATGGAAGAATCATATTCTTCCTTGGCTTGGAGAGCTCTCGGATGAAGAGAGGAAGGTTGGAGGAGGAAGAGTTGTTCTAGTGAGACAAGGGAGGATGATGGAAGAATTTGAGATGAGAGAGGGAGTGATGGATGAAGAATGAAGTAAAATGTAGGATGAATTATGTTTTTATGGATTGAGAAAGCCTTGGCCAGATGTGTAGCTGGGGCAAATGATGGGTAGTTCTTGGATGAATAAGTTAGTGGGATGGAAAAAGGAATTGCATGAAACCTTAGTGGGTGTATGTCTTACATGGTGTAAGACATGATAATAATTAGAGAGAAAGGAATAAAAGAAAAGAAATAGAAATTTTGGGGACAAAATAAGGGGTGTCCAGTTGGGTGGGGGGTGGGGTGCAAGTAGGTGGTGAAACTACCATTCTATCCCTCTTTTATTTACTTATGTGTTGTTTTATTTTACCTTTATTAAATTCCTAAATAAAACTTGTATTATTCTTTACTTTACACAAATTAATTAGTCTCACACTTATTAGGTTAATTTAGTAATTTCTAGGATTTATTTAAAATAGAACTTAGACACATGATACCACTTTATGATATCACAACGAGATTTTTTCTAAACATGTAACGGGAGTCGGGGTGTAACATTTAATGCCTTTCCTATACCGGATAATACTTGTGTCTAGATTGTGGCTTTTCCTACTTGCTGTGTTTTTTGTCGTTGCGAGTCAGCGATGCAGAATCATATTTTCTATGCATGTCCAGTGATCCAGGCAATATGGCTTCATTCATCTTTATTATTTCATGGCCCCCTCCCACTGAGTTGACTTTCAAACAGTATTTACGCGGGTGGTGGTGCCAGGCACATACTACCACTATGACCGGCCAGCTCTCCGCGGTTGTCCCATTGCTTGCTTCTTAGGCCATCTGGAAGGAATATGCCACTATTAAATTTAACAGAGAGGGTTTTTTATTATATCGAGCTTTGGGAGAGTATTCGAGTTGGCGTTTTTACATGGTGTTCATCTATCTCTGGACGTAAGTTTGCCGCTTCGCTTCAACCTTTGTTGGATGCACATTATCCGCCTCTTTTACGTTCCAGACATATACGAGTTATTCGATGGCGATTACCTCCCCCTGGTAAGCTAAAGCTTAATGTAGATGCTGCTGCATCTGTAGAGGGGCGGCTGGAGGGACAGTCTTGCGTAATGATGAAGCCCAGTTGATCCAGGCCATTTGTTTTCCTCTGCGGGCATTGCCGCCACTGCATGCGGAGTAACAAGCTCTGCTATTCTCACTTATTTTCTTTGCGTCAGATTACTCTGTTTTACATATTGAGATAGATTGTCTGTCGTTGTTAACGTTAATTAATGACCCGGTCATATTTTCAACACGTTTGGGTATGGATTACGAACGTCTGAAGTGTTGAGAAATATGTTTGGATAATTTTTAAGGTCATGATTTTAAGTGGTAAATACTTAAAAATGTCATACATGGTGTTATAAATGATTAAAAGTTGAAAAAGTGAAGAAAAATCACATCGATCTCTCAGGTTGTTGTACTTTGATCGATCGATGTATTTCGATCCCTCACATCGATCAATCCATGTAAGGTAGAGAAAGTTCAAGACCTTACTGTGAGACATCGATATCTAAACCCGAGACACATCGATCGGTCGACGTATATCGAATCCTCACTTTGATCGATCGATGCAAGTCAGAGACAAACTCTAAAATTCACTGTGAGACATCGATCTCTGAAGCTGAGACGATTTGATCGATCAATGTCGAGGGTTTTTAGAAATATTTTTCTAAATATGATAAAATGGTTGATTTCATTTGTACATGTTTTATATATGTTCATCATGTTGTTATTATGTGTTTTTGATGATTATAAATGTATTGTGACTAATGTGCCTTGGAAGTTTCTACAACTTACCAAAAATGGCAAAATTGGCATTTTGAGTTTGTGTAGGTACATGACATGGTAAAAATATTTCAAGGACACATTCATTTCTTATTTATCATGACAAAGGTGTTATTATACTATTTCTGACCATCGGGGTCATTTCTGGAGTTTTCCCTCACCAGGAGCATTTTGGTCATTTTACCCTTGAGGAAAGTTCCGGTATTTTTACTCAAGGAATCTCTTGAGTATATTATTATCTTCATTCTGAAGTTCATTTTTGATTCATTCTGAAGTTCATTTTATTTCTCTATTTGATGACATTATTGATAGTAGCGGGATATGTGATGGTATTCGATGTCACATTCTATTTCTTCATGAAGACCTTCTTATATATGTTATTGGAGGCTCTCAATCATCATTTTTCAGATATTATAAGCTGAAAAACGTCCATAAAAGTGTGGAAATGATGGTGTATTCATTTTATGACTTGGTGACAAGTGAACCAACCAAAAATAAGCTAGTTGGCAACTTCGAAATTTCAAAAAAAAGGTACCAACAGTCATGACTGAGGTTTGATCAGATTTTTTGGTCAAAAGGCAGCCTCACATGCCCTATTATCTTGCCAAGGAGTTGAGACAATCTTGGAGGAGTTATGCCATATTATCCTCGCATATTATCTTCATACTTTTCAAGACAAAATCCAAGTGTAAAAAAATCGGCCATGCTGAATTTCAAGGTGTACCAATCATGTGTCTCTATGTTGCCAAGTGCGCAAGGTGTTTATGTGGCCAACCAATAATGTGAAGACACTTAAGCATTGATGATGAAGATATTGACACTTTGAAGTTCTTATCTTCAAGGGCTATTTCACACTATAAATAGGAGGCAAAGGTGAAGAAGAAGAATACACACTTGAAAGCAAAAAAGTTGAAGCTCATGGTCTTGCTATCTTCTCCTCTTCATTCTTGTTCCATTTTTTGTGTAGCCAAGGTATTCTTGTTATATTAGTTGAGTAGCTACACGCCTCTTGTGTGACATTTGTAAGATTGGTTAGCCAAATTTATAAGGCTACACCAATAGGGTAAAGGTGTTGCAATCAAGATTTACATAGATGTGATCA
Source organism: Eustoma russellianum (assembly GCA_036186865.1). Taxonomy (NCBI): domain Eukaryota; kingdom Viridiplantae; phylum Streptophyta; class Magnoliopsida; order Gentianales; family Gentianaceae; genus Eustoma; species Eustoma russellianum. The sequence continues at coordinate 7,836,254 of AP025058.1, forward strand.
TCCAAGTCTTGAATAGGGATGGCGTTTAACCCAATGATCAAGCTTGGTTTGTTGTATTTGTGTTCATTTCATAGTGAAATCCAAGAAAAGGTGTTCCTTAGGACTAGAGTAGGTCGCATTGACCGAACCATGATAAATCTTTGGTGTTCTTCTGTTCTTTCCACTTTTCTGTTTTCTACCCGTTTTCACTGCAGAGTTCACACAAGTTTACACGTCTTGAAAAAATAGCAAAACACTTTCAAAATTTGTGATTTTTGGTTGATTTATACCTCAGACTGTTAGCTTTAATTTGAAACAAGATTCATTTGATTTGAGCAAAGGAAAGTTAGTCGTTCAGTCATTGTAATATAACTGCTCCATTGTGGCTGTAATCTGACCAGTTTCAAGAAAACTTGAATTCTGTTTTCATCAAAGATAGTTTAAGGTCCGGGCCTCTTGGAAACATAAATTAGACATCCTAAGGAGTGTTTTGATATAAATATCGACCTTTTTGGCTGAGTATTCAAAGAGAAACAAGTTTTCAATGTTTATCATTATTCTGTCCAATTCTGTCTAGATTGACCATCTAAATTTTTTTATTGTTTGAAGGGTCAAACGATCTTATTTTTATTTGATTTTTGGAAAGAGTCTTGTCAAGACATTGAAGTTAAGTTCTGAAAATTTTCAAAATTTTTGGAGCTGTGTATACTGAGTTTTGAATTTTACAAAAACAGGCACTAAATCTGAGGAGGTCTTAGATTCTATTTTCAAAGGAGATTTTTGTTAAAGGGTAATAGTGTAATTTCTGCTAGCCACTATTCATCCCCTCTAGTGGTGTTTACAGTAGGTGCATAGTCCAACATGAAGCTTTTTCTGTGCCTCACACGAGCCACCCTATGTTATTTACCCTGCGAGGGTAATTTGGTAGCACATTTTCTTGCACAACATGGAATCATGCAGCGACACAAGTGCATATTCATACAGCATATATTCGTCCATAAGGGTTATATGGATACAACATTCACATGCTTTCTCGCCTGCATCACTTTGATGCAGACGGCCAGGTATGTTCTGCACTATGCTTATTTTATATGTGCTTCCCAGTTTTTCACCTGCCTGATGTCATATATCTCTTCCTTGCTGAGGTTTGTGGTTCTCCTAACTGGGTACATCGATGACTGCACTCTAGGCGACATATGCTGGAATAAATTACAATTACTGTTGTCAGGCCTATCTTGGCTACGGGCAACCTGGGTATTCATTTGTCTTTTTTCATACTTCTTGTCTTCTGGTGTATTCAGCATTTCACATTCGTAACAATTTACATGTTTTATTTTTTGAGGTACATCATCATTCTGCGGCGATGGCTTCCTGTTTTGATGACTTGTCCGTGGTTATATCTGCCCTCCTCCTCCAGGCCCTGCGACACCACTTTCTACATTGAACTAGATTGTTTTTCTGCAAATTTTTTCCCTTATCGTTTATGGTTATCTTTGTCTTTTAAGGGTTTTACGATAGTTCCTTTATGGTTATATTTGTTTTTCTGCTTATTTTGGGAGAGGCTCCCTCCATAGCTAGGACCATTTATGTAACCACGGTATTCTTCTACCACAAGTAAGAGATCATATATTAATAAAACGCTCGGACGGTGCCGCCCGTCCTTCACCAATATATATATATATATATGTATATATATATATATATATATATATATATATATGTATATATATATATATGTATATATATATATATATGTATATATATATATATGTATATATATATATATATGTATATATATATATATGTATATATATATATATATATATATGTATATGTGTGTGTGTGTGTGTTTGTATATATATATATGTATGTGTGCATGTGTATACAAACATATATATATACACACGCATATATAGGTACATATATATATATACGTGGGTATGTTGTTTACTTCTGTATCCTTTTGGCCCTCCTCTATTTTCATATGGTCTAATCATTTATATGTTTTATTTGTGCTGCACGGGGATCACCGGACGCGAGACATCATGCCACCCGCTTTTCAAGCGTACGCGCTTTCTCTAGTCATATACACACTTTTATCATTTTCTTATAGACTCTTGTATAGCTACTTCTATCTTTTTTTCCTTTGGGAGAGTCTCCCGAAGCTAGGACGCATTTATGTAACCACGGTATTCCTCCGCCATAAGTGAGGGCTTTAATCAATAAAACTCCCGATAGTACCGCCCGTCTTTCATCCAAAAAATATATATATGTACCTATATATGCGTGTGTATATATATATATGTTTACATACATATATATACACTGACACGTATGTATGTGTGCATGTGTATACAAATATAATTAAACTGCAACAACATATTGGTACATAGTGGATCGGCAATTTTACTTACACGCATATATATATATATATGTAGAGAAGGAGAGAGAAACATAGTACAAATATATTGATATACACATACATATATATAGATTTACATATATATATATATATATATATATATATATATAATTGGGGAAGAAAATCGAACTCGAGACTTAGGAATGTGATAAATGCTACTCAACCGCTAGACTTAAAGGTTTTTCGCTACCACACACACACACACACGCACACACACACACACACACACACACACATATATATATATATATATATTTGTTTACTCTCTCCAGTAGGATATTGAGATTTTTCTTAGGGCAATGTGGCTAAATGACATGAAAGCGACTTCGGATCGCCTTTCGCAGCTTCTATTGCATGCAGCTGTGTCCATAACAGAATCACGAGAACCTGTGCCCATTGTACATCAACGTCGACCACGCCGAACAAAGGCTGAAATGCCGTTACCTCCCCCATCTGCACGTGTAATGCATTCTGCTTCGCCATCTTCTTCAAGCTTCTCCTCATTACCCTCTCAATGACTTGTATGATTTGCAATGTTGGTGGATTACGTACATCCTTGGTATGTTTGAAACGTCTTCTTAAACATCACAAGATCACAGTATTAGTTATCATTGAACCAAAGATTTCGTCAGCTCAATTAACGCGGTTTCAGCTTCATTTTTCCTTTTCTCATTCTATATCCACATGACGGGATAAAATATGGGTATTTTGGTAGCATTCATCTTTTCAACTGAGTGATATTTCTCATGGTGAACAAGCTTCACACCTTTGATATTTTTTACCGACCACATAGCAGTATCTTTCTTTTACTCTGGTATATGGTTTGCATACAATCACTGATCGTAGACGATTATGGTTGGAGCTTCAACATATATTTTCTCAGCGATCATCATATTGGCTTGTGGGCGGAGATTTTAACACATATTTATCCATCGATGAACATAGTGGCTTATCTTCGCCACACTTGCCATCACTTGAGGAATTTGTAGATTGCGTACATACTTGCGAACTAGTTGACCTGCCATATGAAAGTTCTCCATTTACGTGGATTGGAGGACGAGGATGGGGCTTAGTTAAAAGGCACCTTGATCGCATTCTCTGTTCGTCTGAATTATATGATCAGTTCCCAGGATTAAAAGTGAAACATCTACAGCGGGTTTCTTCAGATCATGCACCCTTGCTTATTACTAAATTCCAAATGCAACAAACTGGACCTAAATCATTTCGCTTCCTCAATGCGTGGACAGAGCATGAATTCTTTCTTCCTTTTATGCAAGAGCGATGGGCAACATATCCCATTATAGGCGGCATGAGGGGAATCTATGATAAATTACACCGTCTTAAGAAGGACTTGCTAAAATGGAACCATGATATTTTTGGGAATATCTTTGACAGATTGACCGAGGATGAGAATCGAGTGACTAGAGCGCAGGACTTATATGAACAAAATCAGATGCTGAATTTACGTGCTCGATTAAATGAGGCTCAAACACTATATAAACGTGCAGAACATTATGAAAGGATATTTTGGGAGCAAAAGGCTCGAGTAAAATGGATCACAAGTGGAGAAGCCAATACAAAATATTTTCATAGTATTGTTAAAGATCGTCAACAACGTCAAACTATAACCAGCATATATACAGTGGGGGTGATCATTGTGTTGAGCAAGATGCTATTCAGATGGAAGCAGTCTCATATTTCTCTAAATTATTCTCAGTAGAGTCAACTTCAGGGATTGAAGAATTCCTACGATACGTCCCACATCTGATTACCTCCGAGATGAATGAACAATTAATAGCTATGCCAACAATGGAGGAAACTAAGAAGGCTGTGTGGTCGCTTGATCCACACAGCGCTGCAGGCTCGGATGGTTATAATGGTTTCTTTTTCCGGCATTGTTGGGATATTGTAGCGCTTTATGTACATAAAGCAGTGCAGGATTATTTCTTGGGTTTTAATATACCCCGTGCGATGGGTAGTACGCTGATTGTGTTGATACCGAAAAAAGATTCTCCGCGTACTTTTGCTGATTTTCGACCTATCAGTTTATCTAACTTCATGTCCAAGATTGAGACTAGAATACTGACGACTCGCTTGATTGATATATTGGCTACTATAATATTGGAGGAACAGGCAGGTTTTATGCGTGGTCGTGACATTTCGGAACATATTTTATTAGCCCAAGAAATAACACATATCTTGGATAAAAAAGTTAGGGGAGGTAATGTCATGATTAAACTAGATATGATGAAGGCATTTGATCGTGTTAGCTGGGAATTTCTCCATAAACTGCTTCTCAAAATAGGTTTCCATTCACATTTTCAGCGACTAATATTCTCACTTGGAAGGTACTCATATGTCTGTTCTTATCATAGGCAAGTCCTGTGGTTTTTTCCAACCTACACACGGTGTTAAGCAGAGAAACCCCTTATCCCCGTTATTATTTATCCAAGCATCAGAAGCATTTTCAAGGGGGCTTAAGGCACACATACAGTCGGGTGATATAGTGGGTTTCTCAGTGGGTCGAGTTTGCCTGCAGATATCCCATTTGGCATTTGCAGACGATCTACTAAAATTTCTGAATGGTTCAGTCCGTAATGTCCAAAAATTTCACTGTTTTCTAGACACGTATCAGGAGGCATCAGGACAACGAGTCAACTTTCACAAAAGCCATTTTATTCCATCGTCTTACGTCTCCTTGAGAACGACAGAACGAATGGTAGTGGTGCTGGGGATGTCTTCGACAAGTTTAGCCATTAAATATTTAGGAGTTAATCTTTGCAAGGGGCGTCTGAAGCCTCAACATTGTTTAGAATTATTGCAGCGAATTGATATAAAACTTCAAAGCTGGCAAAACAAATTTTTGTCTACAGCAGTTAAGTTGATTCTAATTAAATATGTGTTAAAGGCTTTACCAGTTCACATTCTTTCAGTTTTATCACTACCCAAGAGTATTTTCCATGCAATTCACCGTCGCATCTGTAATTTCTTCTGGGGTTCGGCGGATACACAAACTAAGCATCATTGGGTTAACTGGCACAATGTTTTCAAGCCTTGTGAAGAGGGAGGTCTTGGGATAGGACAACTTGAATATTTGACATTGGCTTATTTTGCTAAATTATGGTGGAATTATCATCAGTCTCACTCTCTATGGGGAACATTTATGCAATCTAAGTGTGGAGGTCGTTGTCACTCCCGGATCACTGATTCTCCGTGTTGGAAGCGCATTTGTAAAATTCACCATCTAGGTCTGCCGCATGTTGAAGGACTTAACCAACAGTACAGATGGCAACCAGCAGACAACAGGGACTTTTCTTTGAAATCGGCTTACACGTTGTTTTGCCCCTTAGGGATTAAGATTTTGTCTTCTAAGTTTATTTGGCATAAATTTCAAATACCAAATATGCGTGTCTTTCTGTTGAAGTTATATAATGGAGCGCTCCCTATTGAAGATAATATTCGCAGGAAGAAAATTACTGGTCCTTCGTGTTGTCCTTTTTGCTGGAATGAATCAGCAAAAATGACACGTATTTTTTTTTTGAAATGTCACGTTATTACAGAGGTTTGGTCACAGTATGCATCTCTCTTAGATGCCCCACAGCCGAGCAATTACAATCTGCAGCAATGTAACTTGGCATGGTGGAATTCGACTAGTGCAACCTCTTTTAAGGGATGTCTTCGCATTGTTGCACCATGGCTCATATTATGGAGTGTTTGGCGTATGTATACTTCCATTGTATTTGGAGAAGAGACTTGGAGTTACCATAAATTATATGAAATGATCAGAAATCAGATGTATCATTGGAGTGCTACGCAGTCAGGCACCAAGCATGCTCAGAATGATCCTTATTTGATATCTCATGGTCTTTCACCGACAATCCGTTTGCACAGGCCTCCGGTGGTGCGCTGGCTTGCACCATCTCCTAGACGTTTCAAGTTAAATGTGGATGCAACCCATGGATCAGTTTCGGCTGCGGGTGGTGCTGTAGTGCGTGACTCAGCAGAAAATTTCCGGGAGGCTTTGGTTTTTTACGTTCCAGTTAACACAACTTTTTATGCGGAACTTCAGGCGGCAATGTTGGCGATGATATACTTTGTGCAACGTTATCTTGCTATTGATTTGGAAGTTGATTCCATAGCAGTGGTACAATATGTTCGCACCCATCCCTGGGATCGATTGACTACCTTTCTGCAATTAGGCAATGGCACTATTAGTTCTATACCACGTTAGGATAACATGGTGGCGCATCTCCTTGCTCGTCATGGTCAGTTGCATACTGGAGTACACATATTTCGTACATCCAATTCTTTGCCCACCTACATTAGAGCAACTCTTCTTACTGATGGCACAACGGCATATTTACGCTCTTGAGGCGCTCATTTCACTATGGTTGTATTACTTGGATCGTTGCCTGTGTCGTGCTGTGACACATGCAACCCGGGTAACTATACTTGCTTTTTTTTGGAACACTTTTTTCATTACATTTCACAGCTTATCTCATCTACTTGTTGCCTGTATCCTTAGATGCAGGCAACTTGGGTACTTACCTATCTCTCTATGGATCTTACACCTGCTGCTTATCATACATGATAATAATCTACATGTTTTGTCTCTTTTGCATGTTTGGATGGTGGAATATTATCTATGGGAGGACCATTTCTTCACGCACACCCCTACATTGGAGTAGCAAATCGGCATTATATACTCACGGGATGGTGATCATTACTTCTCTTATTCTGACAATATCAGCTCCTGACCTCTCACTTTTGGATGCTACAAGATTTCAAAAGGAGCATGCACCCATTGCTACCTCTTCGCTCCTAACCCATATATGATGCAAGTCGTCGTACAAATATATATGCTTTTTCATTTACCAAGCTTTTTCCACAAGGTTGGTTTTACTTGGAAAGGTTTTAATGGGGCATATCATATACGACTGGCGATTGTCAGTAATGTTTGCTTTACATTGGCAATTTTCATTTCATGAACTTATGTTTGTAATATTGTTTTCCTCCGTCATAAGTGAGACGTCTTAATAAAATATATATTCGGCTAAAAAGAAATATATATATATATATATATATATATATATATATATATTTGTATATACTTATTCGTCATGTCCTTTTTCCATTCCTGCACACATAATTGCTAGCTCATGGCTCTCTAAGAGTATTTTGGATTAAGTAAATCGTAACATGGCTAATTTTTTATAGAATGGCCGACATCACTGGAAGGCCTGGGAATTGGTTTGTAGACCTGTTGACACCGGGGTCTTAGGCATTCGAAGTCTCTCAGCTCTTCAGCAGGCTTATGATTGTCAGATTTGTTGGAATTATCATAATTCTCATTCATTGTAGTCAAACTATTGTCAGGCGAAATATGGCAAACGAGGTTCTATTTATGCGCATACCTACGATTCCGTGGGCTGGAAGCGTCTCTGTCGAGTCCATGGGTTTATGTGTCAGCATGTTGAGATCACAACTGATGATATGAATTGGTGTTAGCAGATCCACATGGTCAATTTTCCCTCAAGTCCGCTTACAAAACTGTCACTCCTTCTGCGCATCATGTTCCTCATTTTTTATATGTATGGTGGCCGGGTGCGCATTCGGAGGGTCGCTTATTTCTTTGGAAACTGTGGACTCGTTCGCTCCCCTTTATTGACAATTTGTGTAAATGGGTCTCCGGTTTTCCCTCGCAATGTGTGTTTTGTATGCGCGATTCAGATATCCATTAGTCCACTTTGGAAGGAAATGGCTTTTCTTTTTTCGGGCCCAATGCCACAGCATTCATCTATCTATTTGAATCTAATGCGCTGGTGGAATTATTCATCTTCTCATACAATGAAAGGTCAGTTGCGGGTCATAGTTCCTATGTTAGTTGCTTGGTCTATTTTGAAGGGATATGTTGCTATTCATTTTGGAGAGGATACTTTTTCTTATCGCTGGTTGTTTGAAGTTGTTCGTACTAGTGTTTATACATGGTGTGCAACAACTGTATCAATTGGTTGCTCATTCTTTCTCACAGTCTTTGAAGCCTCATCGCATCCGGGTGTTTATTGGATGCTTCCACCATCGGGTAAACTAAAATTAAATGTTGATGCAGCAGTCGGGAGATATGCCACAACGGGTGGAGCTATTCTGCGAAATGCTCAGGGTGTTCTCGTGTCGGCTATCTGTTTTCCTTTGTCTCTTGCTAGCCCTCTGCATGCTGAATTGCATGCTCTTACATATGTCTTAATTCACTATGCTCGGATTTATGATGAAGTGATTGTTGAAACTGATTGTCAGTTGCTCCTCTCTTGCATGCAACGGATTCTGCAGTATACGGGCACATTTGCATTGGTCATTCGAAGAGCCACTACATTTTTATGCCTGAATAATTCTACGTTGCAATATTTCCCTAGAGAAGCAAATTCCACAGCACATGGCCTCTCACACCATGGCTTACGATCGGTAGAGTTAACTTTGTACACGTCATTATATAACAAGCCTTGCGAGGTTCGCGGGGCAATTTGCTTGGATGTAAGTGTTCCTTCTCTGCGGTTCTCATGATGTCGTCTCCTGTTGGGTTGGCTAGCTAACAATGTTGTTGCCTGTGTCACTGGTTGATACAGGCAACCTTGGTATGTTTTTGGCTCTTATTTCCCCTACTTTTTCTTCTTACTAAACTTCTACGGAAATGTTATTTTTAATGGATAACTACAAATCATTCCTCATGAGATTTGAGGCTAGGTACAGAAGGCATGGAGGCAATACGAGTCTCGCTTTTGCGTTGGCCGGCTATACATTGCGTTGTCTGTGTTCAGAGAGAATACAAGCAACACGAGTATGTGTTCTGTTTCTATATACTTGGTCTCATGCGCAAATTGACCTTTTCATTGTTCTTAGGTGGGCAATTTGGACAGGGTCTTCATATGGCACGCGGCTGTGGCCAATCACGGACATGTGGGATTTTACTGACAATTCTACTCGGGTTTGCGCACTTTTATCCTGGAGGCAATTTCAATCCTGCACATACATGGCACCATACGCTTAATCATAATTCGTTACATTCATAGATTGATGTATAGGCTGTTTCTTTATGTATTTTATCCCTTTTCCTTATTGCATTTCAGGTTTTGCAGGTTTCTATGTATTCATTCCATGCATGATACAGAGGGAGAGTCTTCTGCTTTATATGTAATCACGGTATTCTTCCAACACAAATGAGGGCATATTATTAATAAAATCTCCGGACGGTACTGTCCGTCGTTATTAAAAAATACATGCACATATGTACGGTGTATACACACGTATGTATATATAATTATCGATGGACAGATCCGACATCCTCATTTCTTCTTTACCGAATGAATGTTTGATTTATTGATTGCTTGGTGCATTTCATGCCATATTGATTGATTGGGATTCAATTTATTCTAGTTTTAAAAAGTCAAATTTTAGATCTCGGAGGTTCTTATTATCTCAGTTTTATTGAGCTGTATAGAGTACGTAAATCAGAAACTCAACGGCTTCCTAGATTTGTAAGACGTGATCAAGAATCCACACAAGATGTCCACTGCAAACTGAGTCAGCAACACTTTAACCTAATTAGACAAGATACCATGGTCTAAGCCATTATTGATCCATATACAGTATTGTGCCCACGCTGTGTGTCTCCCGATTCGAACATGCAAGTTTGATATATTGTTCTGGATCTTCGTATTGGCCGCTCTTTCGCAAAGTTACTTATTCTAGTTGTAAAAAGTCAAATTTCGTGTTTCGAAGTCCCACTGTTTTAGCTCTATGAAACTGTATGAATGATGTAAATCAAAAACTGAACGGCCTCCTAGATTGGTAATGCGTGACCAGAAATACACTAAGTGTCTACTTCAAACCAGTGAAAAGTTACTTATTCGTTCACAATTTGGGACACCCATATTTATTTGATTCGTCGTACGCAAACTCCATTGTGTTTGTTTATCAAAATATTCTTTACATAATAATTCACCATCTTGTTTTACTTATAGACGGCAATATCATTGTTAGTAAACTCTTTCAACTTTGACAGCCAAGAAATATTCATGAAGTAACTTGTAATCTACCTCACGTTGCTTGCTGATTAATAATGTATTTGTATAAAATATTGTTATTGAAGTTATTGACTTAGAGGTAGACTCATTTTGCTATTTGCCCAATTAAAATGCACAATTTTATTAGTGTACTTTGGTACGCAGTTGTACCAACTTAACATGTTGCTAATCTAAAATTTTATGATATATTGAATGATTATATGAGTGGCAACTATGTTGAGATACGATTAAGATTTAGTTTAGTTATACAATTATTATACATCTTGTAAATTCGTTTTATAGTGTATCATGGAGGTCGCTGTTCTTACTTTTTAAGGTTAAATTACACTATTAAGATTAACCCAATTGACTAGATTGCACAAAAAGCTTAGATGTTTAAAACTTTTAGTTAATTACTAGAGGTCTTAGAGTATAATGGTCATATAAAAAGTTGGGATATACTTGTTATGGTTGTTTTTATTATAGTAACTTGATTTTACTGCAATGAAGACGAGCATGTGTGATTATTAAACTTCAAAGTAAAAAAAAAAAATCAACTTAGAATGAATTTTAGAAATAAAAGGATTTCCCCCACGCCACATGGATGATTCAGTGGCAGCAAGAACATACACAAATATCAAAATTGTTAAACATATAAACAACTTATTTGAAATGACCTTAGTCGTAAAGTTCATTGTTTTGTATCTACGAGGGTTTAATGAGTATAAAAAAATAAAAACAAAATTCGAAGTTCGTTAACCTATGTTATTTATTTTTTTTGGGTTGAAAACAACCTGTATTAGTTTGATAATTACAAACTTAAAATTAATTTATTATCGTGTAAATTAGGCCTAATCAATCATAATTATTTTCTCCTGTGATCAACCCTTATCGTCAAACTAGCTAAACGTGGATAGTTTGATTGCTTCACGCACTAAAATACTTATCAGTAGATGTCTGACTGGGGTGCATCTAATTTAGATTTTGAATTTTTATGGTCTCTTAGCTTAAAAAAAAAAGAACAAAAAAAAAATTTCTTCGTCATTGGTCGGTATGATTTGTTTTTTCCTCACCAATGTTAGCATTGTAACTTTTTCTTCGATGTGTAGTAGTTTTAACTGTAATTTATCTATTGGATAATGGTATTGTTTGTAAATTCTGATTTACTCCTTTAAAAGAAGTTTTCGGTGCGTTAACATCCTGCGTTTACGCAGAGTCTGAAGAAGGACTAGATCATTTGGCGATCTGTTGTGCACAAACTTACCTACACTTTGTGCAAGAAGTTGTTTCCGCAGTTCGAACTTACAAGAGACTGTTTCCGCGACTCAAACTCGTGACCACATAATCATAAACCAGCAACTTTACCAATGTTGGAGAATTTAAGGTTGGGCTTTGGCCCATCGTTGGGGATTGAAGATTTGGGCTTTGGCCCGTTAATGAGTGTTGCAAAACTTTGGTTGAGCAACGTAGTTTGAGCTTAATGAGTTTCCGATAATGAAATCGAAAACTAATGAATCCTTAATTATCTACGTAACGAGTAGTTAATGTTAGGATGTGGAATCACTCAATTATGGTATTGGGTGAATGTGAAATTAATGCTCAAAGTAGATGGAAATGTTACGGATGGGTGATGTGTCACCTGTGTGGAGGAATGCCACGTTGGAAGTGTCCATGTGGCGTAAAAAGCATCTGACGGACATCGATCGATGACATCGATCGATCGATGTCACTTCGAACGATCGATGTCATCGATCGAAGTGGATCAGAGGGCTTCGATCTCTTGTTAGATCGATCTAAGTGGAACAGAGGACATCGATCGATGACTTCGATCGATCGATGTCTCTTAGATCGATCAATTTGATCGAATGAAGTACTCAGTCAGACATCAGTCGATCACATCGATCGATCGATGTCACTTCGATCGATCGATGTGATCGATCGAAGTCTGACAGCGGGCAGATTTGTTCTGTTTGTGCAGGTTTGATTCAAACTTAAATCAAACACTTTCCTCCTACAAAAGATAAGATCAATCAGTTGTGATCTAACGGTGGTGGAAAAAGCAGCTTTAATCTAACGGCCGAGATTTAAACTGTCTTAACCGCTTAACCGAATATGGTTTCTGTCTAACGATCCAGGTTTAAAACCTGCTAATCTATCTTCGATCCAAAGGCTGAGATTAAACCTTTCTAATCTAGATAGGAGGTTTTAATCTAACGGTCTAAATCAAACTTTGGTTTGATCCAACGGTCACGGTTCCTTGTTCTCCAACCGACTCCCCTATATAAAGAGGGCTAAGGGTGTTCATTTGAGAGACACCTTTTGCTCTTAGCATTTCAACGCATTCTGCATTCGTAGCACGTGAGTCTTGCATATTGTCCGGGAGAAGTCAGGACACTCTAAGCGTTCGAAGGAGTTCAAGTTCAGCAGTGCCGCTCAACTGAACAGGTACCCGTTGTATCCTGGGAGACGATTGCTCACACCGGTTGGGCACAGTATACCGGAGCAATACGTCTTAAGGACAGAGTCTTCGACTCGCCCCGGGTTTGATTTATTTTGTTTCATATGCACACGTTGTACGACTGCGTCTTGGTACAGGATTGATTGTTTCCAACAATCTTAAGACGTATTCC
>AP025058.1:7849351-7867048 GCA_036186865.1 Eustoma russellianum
GCTCTAACTCTGTTCAAGGCTTCAATGGTGCTCACTCCGTGTCTGCACCTGAAGGAGCTCACAATGTTGCTGTCGGGCCGCAGATCAATACGGTCCCGTTGGCACCAACTGGATGGCCACAAATGAATCCGGCTGCCACTGCTGCTCAGGTGGAGAAGCCGGAGAAGTTTGCTGGTAGTTTTTTCAAGAGGTGGCAGCAGAAGATGCTGTTCTACCTCACGGCGCTGGGGTTGGCCAGAATGTTGTCCGAGGATCCACCCGTGGTTGAGCCTGTGGAGGATCAACAACAGAATATGCAGAACGCCTTGGGTGCTGAGGCCTGGGCGTATACAAATTTTTGTTGTTTGAATTTGATTCTGGGCTGCCTAGACAATACACTATATGGCATGTTTTGTACGTTTAAAACTGCAAAAGCTTTGTGGTTGGCTTTAGATAAAAAGTATCGCACAGAGGATGCGGGTACGAAGAAATTGATAGTTGGGAAGTTTCTCGACTATAAAATGTTAGATTCCAAAACTGTAATTTCGCAGGTGGAAGAAATACAGATGTTGGTTTCTGAAATGGAAGAGGAGGGCATGACGCTCAGTGAATCTTTCCTAGTTGCGGCTGTGATTGAGAAGCTGCCTCCTTCGTGGAGGAAATTCAGGAGCTATCTCAAACACAAGCGAAAGGAGACGAAGATGGAGGATTTGACAGTCCGTCTTCGTATTGAGGAGGACAACCGTTGCTCCGAAAGAAAGCCATCCATATCTTCTGGTCAAGCCAAGGCTCATGTTGCTGAGGCAAAGAACAAGAAGAAGCATAACACTTTGAGTGTGAACTCCAAGGGCAAAGAAATTGCAAAGAAGTTCACAGGTAAGTGTTATAATTGTGGTAAGCCAGGGCATCGAAGCAGTGAATGCAGGGAAGCCCAAAAAGAATCAGAATCAGAATAAAGCGAAAGCAAATCTGGTCGACGCAATGGATGACTTGAACCTTTGCGCAGTGGTGACCGAGTGCAACGCAGTGGGAAACCCACGGGAATGGTGGGTGGACACAGGAGCTACTCGACATGTGTGTGCGAACAGGGCAATGTTCAGAGAGTACGTGCCCGCGACAAACAATGAGCAATTGTTTATGGGAAACTCCAACAGCTCGAAGATCGAAGGATCGGGCAAGGTAATCCTGAAACTGACTTCAGGAAGGGAGTTGACTCTGCAGAATGTGCTGCATGTTCCTGACATAAGGAAGAATCTGGTTTCTGGCGCGCTGATAGTCACGCATGGATTCAAGCTTGTTTGAGGCAAACAAATTTACACTTTCTAAGAATGGGGTGTATTTGGAGAAAAAGGTATCTTTCAGATAACATGTTCAAATTGAATGTTATGACGATTGTACCAAAAATGTTGCGCCCACTGAGGCTAATAAAATGGTTTCCTCTTCTGCTTACATGCTTGAGTCTTCCTATTTATGGCATTTTCGTTTGGGACATGTAAATTATAAGTCAATACAACGAATGATTAGTCTTGACTTGCTACCCAAACTGGACTTTAGTAATAAAGAAAAATGCCAAATATGTGTTGAAGCGAAATTAACAAAAGCGCCATTTCCTTCAACGGAACGAAACACTGAATCGTTGGATTTTAATTTCACACAGATTTGTGTGATTTAAAGTTTGTGCAAACAAGGGGTGGTAAAAAGTATTTTGCAACTTTTATCGACGATTGCACACGATACTGTTATGTATATTTGCTAAGTAGCAAAGACGAGGCCCTTGATGCTTTTCAAGGATTATAAAAATGAAGTTGAGAATCAACTTAGCAAACGAATTAAAGCAATTCGTAGTGATAGAGGTGGCGAATATGATACACCGTTTAATGAATTCTGTCAGAACATGGCATTATTCATCAAACGACTGCGCCATATTCACCTCAATCAAATGGTATTGTTGAACGCAAAAATCGTACTCTAAAAGAGATGATGAATGCTATGTTGATAAGTTCGGGTTTACCTCAGAACTTATGGGGGGAAGCAATTCTCTCAGCCAACGTCATTTTAAATAGAATTCCGTCCAAGAAAACGGATAAAACCCCATATGAACTATGGAAAGACTATAAGCCTAGTTACAAATACTTGAAAGTGTGGGGGTGTCTGGCAAAGGTTGCTATACCTAAACCAAGACAAGTTAAAATCGGGCCTAAAACGATTGATTGCATATTCATTGGTTATGCAACGAACAGTAGTGCATACCGTTTCTTAGTGCACAAATCGGACATTCCTGAGATACATGAAAATGTTGTCATGGAATCAAGGAATGCAGTGTTCTTTGAAAATGTCTTTCCGAAAGAAGGACAAAAACAGTGAAGAAGCTAGCTCAAGTAAGCGAGTGCGTGAGGCGACTTCTCAAGGAGATGAGGAACCTCGTCAAAGCAAACGAGCCAGAATGCCAACTTCGTTTGGACCAGATTTTCTAACCTATGTGGTAGAAAATGAGCCAAGGAATTTTTCCGAGGCTATGTCAACTCCAGAAGCTCCATTCTGGAAAAAGGCAATTAACAGTGAGATAGACTCAATTCTTCAAAACCACACTTGGGAGTTGGTTGACCTTCCACCTGGAAGTAAACCACTTGGTTGTAAGTGGATTTTCAAGAAGAAAACTGAAAGAGGATGGGTCTATTGGGAAGTATAAAGCCAGGTTAGTAGCCAAGGGCTATAGACAGAAAGAAGGCTTTGACTTCTTGACACCTACTCACCAGTGGCTAGGATCACTTCTATAAGGATGCTAGTAGCCATTGCTGCAGTCTATGGTTTGAAAATCCATCAAATGGATGTAAAGACTGCCTTTCTGAATGGTGAGTTAGAGGAAGAAATTTATATGGAACAACCCGAGGGGTTTGTCGTTCCAGGACAAGAAAGGAAAGTATGTAGACTTGTTAAGTCTTTGTACGGACTTAAACAAGCACCCAAGCAATGGCATTTAAAATTTGATCAGGTAATGTGTCAAATGACTTTAAGATCAATGAATGCGACAAATGTGTGTACATTAAGAGCACACAGAGTGCGTATGTGATAGTATGTCTCTATGTAGACGACATGCTTATCATGGGCAGTACTCGTGACATCATCTTAAGTACAAAGAAGATGTTAACAGGAAACTTTGATATGAAGGACATGGAGTTGCCAATGTTATTCTAGGAATTAAGATTTCTAGGGTGACTGAGGGACTCATACTGTCACAAACTCACTATATTGAATCAGTTCTGAAACAGTTCAATATGGATGATGTGAAACCGGTAAAGACCCCGCTCGACTTAAGTGTGCACTTAAGGAAAAATCGAGGGGAGCTGGTGGCTCAGCTAAGATACTCTCAGGGTGATCGGGAGTCTGATGTACATAACGAATTGTACAAGACCAGACTTAGCATGTTCGGTAAACAAGTTGAGCAGGTTACAAGTAATCCAAGTAATGATCATTGGAAAGCTCTTAACAGAGTGATGAGGTATTTGAATACACAATGAATCTTGGATTACATTACACGAGATATCCAGCGGTGTTAGAGGGATACTGCGATGCAAATTGGATATCAGATAGTAAGGACTCGAAGTCCACCAGTGGGTACGTGTTCACTATTGGTGGTGCTGCGGTGTCGTGGAAATCCACGAAAACAAACCTGTATAGCTCGGTCCACTATGGAAGCTGAGTTCATAGCGTTGGACAAAGCTGGGGAAGAGGCTGAGTGGCTTCGGAATTTCTTGGAAGATATTCCGTGTTGGCCTAAGCTGATCGCTCCTATTAGCATACACTGTGATAGTCAGTCAGCTATAGGACGTGCTCAAGCAGCATCTATAATGGTAAGTCACGACACATACGTCGGAGACATAACACCATTAAACAGTTGATCTCTAATGGCGTGATTTCCATAGATTATATAAATCAATGGAGAATCTTGCGGATCCTCTTACAAAAGGCTTGCCTAGAGATCAGATGTCAAGATTGACAAACGGAATGGGATTGAAGCCCATAATGCATGAATCTTTGTAATGGTAACCCAACCTTGTTGACTGGAGATCCCAGAATCTTGGTTCAATGGGACAACTAAGTTATGAAGGTTCAGTTAGCACTTGCTCATTCCGTCTGATAAAAGTGCTGTCTGCAGAGATTTCAGGGTAAGCTAAGGCTTTTAATGATGTCCTATATCTTGATGCGTCAAGTGGAGTATGGCAGAATACTCTTGATAGGAATCACCTATGTAAGTGTGAAGTGGGGCCGCTTCTATGAGAAAGTCTAGGAGGCAAGATTTCTCTAAAACACTTTCTGAAACCAGGTTGTTCATGGCCAAAACGAACACAACCATGAGAACCAAAAGGGTGTTAAAGAAAATATTGTGTGAGTGTCATTGTCTTGGTTCACAACAAAGGCTGACTAGTTCAAGACATCAAGTCACTACTTAGCCGAGTGGATCCGATGATACATCACTAAGAAAGGTTTCAAAGCCAGAAGCTACCTCTTCTGATGCAATATTTTCTTGTCTGACTTCTCCTCAGAGTCTGCATATGCATTTGCATTAATTTCCATTCATGTGGGGGATTGTTGGAGAATTTAAGGTTGGGCTTTAGCCCATCATTGGGGATTGAAGATTTGGGCTTTGGCCCGTTAATGAGTGTTTGCAAAAATTGGTTGAGCAACGTAGTTTGAGCTTAATGAGTTTCCGATAATGAAATCGAAAACTAATGAATCCTTAATTATCTACGTAACGAGTAGTTAATGTTAGGATGTGGAATCACTCAATTATGGTATTGGGTGAATGTGAAATTAATGCTCAAAGTAGATGGAAATGTTACGGAATGGGTGATGTGTCACCTGTGTGGAGGAATGCCACGTTGGAAGTGTCCATGTGGCGTAAAAAGCATCTGACGGACATCGATCGATGACATCGATCGATCGATGTCACTTCGATCGATCGATGTCATCGATCGAAGTGGATCAGAGGGCTTCGATCTCTTGTTAGATCGATCTAAGTGGAACAGAGGACATCGATCGATGACTTCGATCGATCGATGTCTCTTAGATCGATCAATTTGATCGAATGAAGTACTCAGTCAGACATCAGTCGATCACATCGATCGATCGATGTCACTTCGATCGATCGATGTGATCGATCGAAGTCTGACAGCGGGCAGATTTGTTCTGTTTGTGCAGGTTTGATTCAAACTTAAATCAAACACTTTCCTCCTACAAAAGATAAGATCAATCAGTTGTGATCTAACGGTGGTGGAAAAAGCAGCTTTGAATCTAACGGCCGAGATTTAAAACTGTCTTAACCGCTTAACCGAATATGGTTTCCATCTAACGATCCAGGTTTAAACCTGCTAATCTATCTTCGATCCAAAGGCTGAGATTAAACCTTTCTAATCTAGATAGGAGGTTTTAATCTAACGGTCTAAATCAAACTTTGGTTTTGATCCAACGGTCACGGTTCCTTGTTCTCCAACCGACTCCCCTATATAAAGAGGGCTAAGGGTGTTCATTTGAGAGACACCTTTTGCTCTTAGCATTTCAACGCATTCTGCATTCGTAGCACGTGAGTCTTGCATATTGTCCGGGAGAAGTCAGGACACTCTAAGCGTTCGAAGGAGTTCAAGTTCAGCAGTGCCGCTCAACTGAACAGGTACCGTTGTATCCTGGGAGACGATTGCTCACAACGGTTGTGCACAGTATACCGGAGCAATATGTCTTAAGGACAGAGTCTTCGACTCGCCCCGGGTTGATTTATTTTTTTTCATATGCACACGTGTACGACTGCGTCTTGGTACAGGATTGATTGTTTCCAACAACCAATGGTTCCAAGATCCGTCCTCAATGTACCCCTTAAAAAACGATAGAATGCTAGACAAAGAGAAGAACATAGATAGATATCTCACGTATTTTGCTAAAGGCTGAATAGACATATACCTTCCAAATTACAAATTATTAAAAGCAAATAGATTAATACCAATTTTCTTTACCACAGCAAATTCGAAATAGGACTAGTAAAACTTTACAAAGAAAAAAGGACGCATGTCAAAGGAGAGATATTTTCAGTGAATTTACTTCTAAAATATAATTAGAAGATTCTATTTATAATACCAACCAATAACAATTTTTAGAAGTTGACGACTAAATTTAATTGTGACTAATTATCTCAGACTTATGTCAGCATTATATTCATGTTCCTACACAAATTTGGATTTGGATAGCATTGACCATGCATCTATGCATGAATCCTTTGCTCTTAAGTACATGACCCTTATATACATGTATGAAAAATATCCCATACTTAATAATTGAGTATATGAAAAGGCGTTTATGGTGTATTAGTTTCTCTCTTGCGTAGGGTTCGAAGAGGGTCTGGATCGGTTCGCGATCAGATGTACGTAGTCTTACTCTATACGTTGTGAAAGAGTCTGTTTCTGCGGGTCTAGATCAAATGACTTGAGCTGAGGTATCAAGGCCGAAAAGTCTTGAGGTTGAAATCTTGGCAAGTGCATAGTTCTTTTTACTTAGAAAAAGAATATATATTTTCATGTAGTAATAGTTCTTTATAGCTAGAATTGAAATTTATATTTCCATATATTATAGTGAATTTGTATTGATTATCTCCCTAGAAAGTAATTTACATTTCCATCTGTTGGTAGTCCTATATACTTGGAAACAAAATTTACATTTCCGTGTATTATAGAGGGTATGCATTGATTTATTCCTTGTATAAAATTAAAAGTTGAATGAATAGAGAATTTTCAACGTAAAAGATAATTAACCTTGAAATAGTCTTTGTATTTTTTCTGTTCTTTTTTTCGAGCATATTATTTTTATTTTGTCATGGACCATTACACAGCTACACAACAACAACATTACTCCATTGCGTTAAAGACTCTCACTTATGACGAGATATAGAGGGGTTGGATGTACGCAACTATACACAACTAGAAACCCATTAATGTTATCCACAACCTATTAATGTTTTAACTTGTTGATAACAGCATACACAACTAGAAATCGATTCATAAGTAGCATGATATGAAGTATGAAAACGTAACAAATAGATATTAGACAAAACTTCATGTTATGCTTTTTGACAATTCACATTATTAACTTTGACTTTGAGACGTTTTTATGTTTTTAGACTTCATAACTATTCACTTGACTAGAAAGTTGTGATTTCGTTTCATGATTTATGACATTTTAATCTTGATCTTTTGGTTCTGGACCTATTGTTGTGTCAATGATACATTGTAACAGTAGTCGATATAAATACATTAAAATTGAAATATATATGAAACCTGAAAAAACCAGAAAGATACACGAAACGACCCGAACACGAGCTGAAATATTTGTACATGCCAAATTTATGGGTAAACCTGATACACGACACGAAATCTGACATGTACAGATTTAAGTATCTACTTCCGTACGCGCGAAGAAAATGGGTCAAGTTGAGTTTGATATACCTGAAACTTGAAAAACACAAAACACAACATGTTTGTCGACTTTATTCCAAAGTTATCTCGAAACCATATCTAGATGACTTAATAAATAAATAGAGACAGGCATAAGGGTAAATGCACACCTAATGCTCGGGGTTAATAATTATGTACTATTTATTATAGTTGGTTTGCATCCCAACAGAACTGTTTACTATTTACTTCAATCCATAAATAGCTTTGCCTAATAAAATGACTTATATCTAACTAGTATAATTCTGAAATGGAACCCACTTTTTTATTTTTTTATTTTTAAAAAAAAAGACATTTTCCAAAATTCTACCTAAGGCAGAATCTTTAATTTCAGGAAAAAGCTAAACTTTTCAAATGGTCATATTCGCTTTCACTAATTGTTGGCCTCCGTTTTTATAACCGACGTGGCCACACAAGCACCTTGTGTATAATTACATATAAGTAATTAAGCAACTATAAGTATTAAGTTTGTACTGGTTCTTTTCACTTATCTTTTCCCCTTCGTTTCCCAAGCAACAAGTGCCTAAATCGTTTGTACAACAAGATCAGAATATAGATAGCGACGTAGCGCCGAGTTCAGATAGTTGGTGTAGGTGAAAGACGACCTCAGGTATACTGTGTGACATGAATTTTTAAACTAAATTAAAGGAAAATTTTATAGGATGGCAGTGCGGCCGGTAATGTCGTATGAAACAGACTGATGGGTCATCAAGAGGACACAGCTGCAAAAGATGGAAGTGGCATAGATGAGGATGGTAAGGTGGATGCGTGGACACACAAGGTTAGACCGGAAAAGAAATGAGGTATTTATGGAAAGGTTAGGGGCGGCTAGTATAGCAGATAAGATAAGAGAGCAAGAGGAGACAGACAACTCTGTCAGAGCAGTTGAAAGCCTCATTGTACAGGGGAAGAAGAGTAATGGCATGTCCAAGATGACTTGGGATGAGCGGATTAGGCATGACCTACTAGATTTGCACCTCTCTGGTACATGGTCCAGGATAGGAGTTCATAATGACAGGATTAATGTTAAAGGGGTTTAGATAGGATATAGAGGCATCTTAGAGTATGCTTAGAGGCTTAGATGCTCTCTACACTTTAGGTTGACTTTGCACTTTTTTGTTTTTATTTTTGTCTTTCATTATTTGTGCATATACACGGTTATGACTATTTTAATATTGCAAGCTTTCTATTTGTGTTTACTAAATTCTTTCAATAGCACAATAGCACACATATTTCTATTATTATGTCATCTATGTAGGCATGTATAGAGACGAAGAGTCGTACTGGAAGCAAACTCTATATCCCTTGTGATGGAGGTAATGTTTGTCTGCCTCTACCCTCTCCAACCCCCTAGAGATAGCTTTTGTTGTCGTTGGAATATCTTAGGTATGGTTGTAGTTGAACATGTAATGACTTCGACAACAACAACAACAATCATACTCAGTATATCTCAATAACAGCAAAAGCTATCGATAGGGTCTGGGAAGGGTAAGTGGCAGGTAAACAATACCTCCATCCCAAGGGATAGAGAGTTTGCTTTCAGCGAGACCCCCGGCTCTATATATACCTGTATAGATAGTATAATAATATGAATATGTACTACTGAATGGATTTTATGAAATATAAATAAAAACATTACGATATTAAAATAGTCAACAATAGATATGCACAAATAATTGAAATGTAAAGACCAAAACAAAACAAGCAAACAAAAAAGTGCAAATCAACCTAAAGTGTAGAGACTATCTAATTCTCTACATATGCTCTAAGGTGCCCCTATATTCTGTCTACCCTTCCTTCGACATGGAGCTATTACGCTGAAAATATTTTTTTTATGTCACTTGTATTATGTAAATTTGATGCTCTTGAGATACGAATCCTGTGAATTATAATCTACTTTTTGTTCTTAAATGTAATTACTATAAATGGAACATGATGTGAGTTATGTAATTCAATTATTTAGGTTATGCATTTATATTTAATTTTTCATACTTGTATCTACTTATATATACATATATAAAAATTCAATGAAAGAAACCTTTGACTACTTGCCTTCTCTTTTATGATCTTATTCATACTCTGTAATAGGATAATGGTCTAAGTTACTTTATTCTTGTAAATTATCTCATGTACACGTATTTAGCACTTTACTTTCTCTCCCATGCCATAATTTAAACGTCATTATATGTAAATTTCTTAAATACTAATTGTTTATACACTGTAGCGCCCCGCCCCCAAACTCTAGCATCGGAAACAGTGCACCCGTCGTATCTTACTAAGGAGAATACAAGACGACGAATCAATTTTCAACATGTCCGAAAGATGTAGAAATTTTTCTCGAGGAAACGAAATACCATACATTAAATTCCATGGATAAAAGAGAATATTTCAATAAAATACTAAATCAGTAATAGCAATACATCACTGTGCCAACAGTCTAAACAGGTATGTCTGATGAAATCCCAATAAAATGATAACAAATGACTGCACGGTCTCCTCATGTCCTAGATGCGGCCATCAGTCTGTCCACTCCACCGTGTCAGCCCCGTCCTCAACAACGACATAACCGTAGGCCTCTACCTGGAACGGGGGGAAGTAGGGGTGAGTGACGGAGAAATCACTCAGTAGGCACATGCCTCCAAGTAGTACAAGACGAGCATCCAAAATGATATAACACATAGCACATAAAACATGATATCACATAAGCATATAAAAGAATGCGGAAAGTAAATCACTCTAGGTAAAGAATGCGCAATATCGTGATGCATGTCCGACGATGCATGTCACACGCAACAAAGTCATGTCACACAGAATGCCGATATCAATACCGTGCAATGCATGAACCTGGGTCCTACTGAGTGGCTGCGGGTCGTACCCACCCAGAGTCGCCATACTGAGTGTGCGTGGCCGCGCCACCGTACACCATCCTGAGCGTCCGTGACCCGTACGTCATGACCCACCATAAATGCAATGCACTTGCCATGAATGCAAAAACACAATCGCCTGAGGCCCCTGGCCCATCCTCACCATCCTTCGGCACTCAAATCTAGGTTCAGTTATTGCTCGAATGCTAACTCAACATTGTTCGGCATCAAATCCACTTTTCCACGGCTTGTATACCTTTATCGTGCATTTTCTATATTTTTCCTCATTTCCCTACTTATTTCTATTTATTTCCTAATTATCCAAATTAAATAAAGTATCACAATTACTGAAATTTAATGAAAATAACCTAATTTCAGCATTTTATAAATTCTGGAATTTATTTATAATTTTCTGAAATTTATTTATATTTTTGCTGTAACTATTTCTATTTTAAACAATTAGATAACATTAATACAACTTCAGAAATCAAATTTTTTTTATTATATCCTGCCCCCAGGTCCATTCGCACGCGTAGGTCCGGCCCGCTAAGGGCTGGCCTGCGATACCAGCTTCTCTTTTTTTTGTTATCCGGTTAATTGGGCCGACAGCAGCTGGCCCGGTCCGTTGGCCATTCGGCCCGGTCCGCTTTGCCGCTAGCCCCCCTTTTTTTTATTACCGAGTTAAATGGGCTGGACTGCAGCCGCCAGCCAGAGGCCCATTAAGGGCTGGTCTGGTCTGCGCGCGCTGCAGGCCGGCCCTAATCGATTATTTCTGTTTAATATTGCATCCAGCGACGCCAGGGGCGCGTGTGACCTCACGCCCGTGCGTGAAGGCCACGCGCGGCCACTCTGGCGGCGCGTGAGGCGCACCTCTGGCCCCCGGCGTCCGTTTTTTTGACTCCGATCTATATTTTTACCTATTTCCAGTCTATAGGAACCTATTCTAAGGCCAAATCAAAACGAAAAATCTCTATTCATGCAACAGTTTTACTATTTTTGATTATCAAATTTTTCCCTAAAATCAAATCCAAGTCACGCAAAACAGTATACGCATTCAACAGTTTCCACAATCATCTATCTTGCACAGATTCAACAACATGATATAGATTTTAACAATTAAAACAACAAACACATAATATATTACCAAAGAATGCTTGAATTTGTACCAATTGGAGGCAGAAAAGGGAACCTACTTGGATATCAGCAATTGTACGATAAAACAACAACGTGAATAAGCCAGGGATTGATTTGCGCGTCTCTCCTTCTTCCTTCTTCCTTCTTCTCTCTTCTTCCCTCTTCTCTCTTCTCTTCCTCTGCTGCCTTCAGCCTCCCTAAGCGTCTCTCTCTTACTCCTTCTTCACTTTTATTTATTTTTTTTGTGCTTTCCGTTTCTTTCATTCCCAACCCCCTGCCTCTTTTAATTCTCCCAATTGCTGAAATCAAGGGGGGGCAGTTATTCCCCCCCACTAACACACGTCCCTTTTTTTTTATTTGCTTTATTTTTTTCCAATTATTCTAATACCTTTATTTAAATCATTTATTATTATTTTGCGTTTTTTTTGAAAACCGGTTATAACATCCTACCCACCTTACAAAAGTTTCGTCCTCGAAACTTGACATTATTTAAATCATAGTGCCCAAGAAGATTCGACGTACCTTAATCGAAGAGTTCATGGTAGCGTTCGCACATCTGGTCCTCTAGCTCCCAAGTCCTTTCATTTTTCCTATGATTGCTCCACTGCACCTTGACATATGGAATGATTCTTCTTCTCAGCTCTTGGTCTTTGCGGTCTATGATCCGAACAGGAGTCTCTTCATATGATGTGTCCGGTCTGATCCTCAAAGGCAGTGCATCCAGTACGTGACTCGGATCCGGGACGTACCTCCTCAACTGGGATACATGAAACACATTGTGCATTTGAGCTAGCGCCGGTGGTAATGCCAAACGGTAAGCTAGCGGACCAATCCTTTCGAGCACCTCATAAGGGCCAATGTACCGAGGCCTCAATTTACCTTTCAGACCAAATCTCGCAACACCTTTCATAGGCGATACTTTCAGGTAAACCTTTTCTCCCACATTAAACTCCAATGGACGCCTCTTCGAGTCAGCCCAGCTCTTACTTCTATCTTGAGCAACCTTAAGCCTTTCCCGAATCAACTTAACCTTCTCCTTGGTTTGCTCAACCAGCTCCGGACCAGTAATAACGCACTCTCCAACTTCATCCCAAAGGATATGGGATCTGCACTTACGCCCATAGAGCGCCTCAAATGGTGCCATGCCAATGGCGCTATGATGACTGTTATTGTAGGAGAACTCAATCAATTTGATCATACCGTCCCAGTTCCCCTTGAAGTCGATGGCGCAAGCTCTCAACATATCCTCCAACGTCTGTATGGTTCTCTCTGACTGCCCATCTGTCTGTGGGTGAAACGCAATACTCAATCGTAACTCGGTCTCCATCCTTTTCTGACATGATGACAAGAACCTAGAAGTGAACTTTGAGTCACGATCAGAGACAATATTGACCGGAACGCCATGTAAACTGATGATGTTATCGATGTAGAGCGTAACCAATCTGTCTAGGGTCACAGCATTCGGCACATGTAGGAAATGAGCGGACTTAGTCAAGCGGTCTACAATCACCCATATCATGTCACTACCATTCCTTGTCCTCGGAAGTCCCATCACAAAATCTATAGTTACGTGCTCCCACTTCCATTCAGGGACCTCTAAAGGCATCAACAAACCCCCTGGTCTCTGGTGTTCTGCTTTGATCTGCTAACATACCAGACATTTCTCAACAAACTCTACTATGTGCCTCTTCATTCCACTCCACTAATAATGCTTCTTCAGATCATTATACATCTTCGTAGTACTAGGGTGAGTAGACATTTTCGAGTTTATGCGCCTCCTTCAATACTGCTCTTCTGAGATCCTCAACCTCCGGAACACACAGCCTACCCTGAAACCACATACTGCCGTCGTCATGGATCTGAAAACCATCAACCTGACTAGTCATCATCCTCTCTTGAATCTCGCTAAGTGCTATGTCTCCCTTTCTGCGCCTCTTTGATCTGCTCAATCAAAGATGGAGTGATAATCAGCGCCGTTAGAACATTGGCTGTGGAGTCCAAAATGTCAAGTCCAACTCTGCCATATCTGTCTCTAACGGTGTCTGTCTGGCAGGGCTAGATTTTCTACTCAGAGCATCCGCGACTTGGTTCGCTTTCCCCGGATGGTAGCTGATAGTCAAATCGTAGTCCTTTAAAAGCTCAAGCTATCTCCTCTGACGCATGTTCAGCTCCTTCTGGGTGAATAAATACTTCAAACTCTTATGATCCGTGAATACTTCGCACTTCACTCCATAAAGATAATGACGTCAAATCTTAAGTGCGAAAACTACTGCAGCTAACTCCAGGTCATGCGTCGGATAATTCTGCTCGTATGGTTTCAACTGTCTCGAAGCATACGCGATGACCCTGCCATTTTGCATAAGGACACATCCGGCAAAGAAACAGTTAGGCCACCATTGTAATGCGTATAATTCAACTTTGAAATCATATACATTACCTAGTCCGTTCTTCGATGCATCGCTACATATGACAAACCCTTCTGAGCCTGAGGTTTGAGCAAGAATAGGGGCCGTTGTCAATCGTCTCTTAAGTTCTGCAAAGCTCTGCTCGCATTCAGCGGTCCAGACAAACTTTGACTTTTTCTGAGTCAATCTGCTCAAGGGCACTGCTATCGATGAGAATCCTTCAACAAACTTCCGATAGTAGCCGGCCAAGCACAGAAAACTCCTCACTTCAGTCACATTAGTCGGCCTAGTCCATTCAATAATGGCCTCAATCTTCTTGGGATCTACAGAAATTCCCTCCTCTGAGACCACGTGTCCCAAGAACACAACGCTCTTAAGCCAAAACTCGCACTTACTAAACTTAGCATATAGCTTCTTCTTCCTGAGAACATCCAGAACCTACCTCAGATGCTTTTCGTGCGACTCCTCATCCAGAGAATAGACCAATATATCATCGATAAAGACCACCACAAACTTATCAAGCTGGTCCCGAAACACCGTATTCATCAAATTCATGAAGGCTGCGGGAGCATTAGTCAGGCCGAATGGCATCACTAAAAACTCATAGTGACCATATCTAGTGCGAAAGGCAGTCTTCGCTACGTCCTCGGCTTTAAACCTCAAATGATGGTATCCAAATCGAAGATCAATTTTGGAGAATACCTTAGCGTCCTGAAGAATGCCAAAGTTGCAAAATTAATTGGAAAATCAATAATATGAATTGTGAGTTACATTGACTAAAAGGGGTACCTTTAACTAATCGAAGAGGTCCTCGATTCGAGGTAGAGGATACTTGTTCTTGATGGTGATCTTATTAATTTCCCGATAATCAATGCAGAGTCTCATGCTACCGTCCTTCTTCTTTACGAACAAGACCGGAGCTCCCCAGGGTGAGACGCTGGGTCGAATGAACTTCCGATCTAGTAACTCCTGCAATTGTTCCTTCAGCTCCTTCAGTTCAGCTGGAGCCATCCTGTACGGTACCTTCGATATAGGTTCAGCACCGGGCAGCAAATTAATCTCGAATTCTACCTCCCGACTGGACGGTAGTTCTGGCAGCTCATCAGGAAATACATCCTTATACTCATTCACCACTGGTGTCGCATCCATCGAGGGTACCTCTTTTTCTACACCAATAGCATAAACAAGAAAACATTGATTACCTTTTCTCAATGCCATGTGCGCTTGTGCTGCCCTCATGTAAATCTTCTTGGGCACCTTATGCAATTTGAAATCCCCCTGAAAGATGGTTTCCTGGTTGCTCTGCGTCTGCATGCTAACCTGTCTCTGACGACAATCGATCGTGTCCTGATACTGAGCCAGAAATCCATACCCAAAATAACATCAAAATCTTACATCTGGATGGGAATCAGAGTAGCAGTGAATTCTAGCTCGTTAATATCCAACGTACAATCCTTGAACTGATAGTGGGATACAAACACCTGGTCGTCGGCAGTTTGAACCCGGTAGGGAATCTCCAGCCATTCAGGTAGAATATTCAGACTTTTGACAAACCTCTTGGCGATAAATGAATGGCTGGCCCCACTATCGAAAAGAACGTAGGCTGGAACCTTGTTAATTAGAATCTCACCTAACATATGCAGGGTTATACATATAGCACTCAATCGCAAGAAAGAATTGTATTCAAAGCAACTGAAACTCAACAATTAATTAAGATGTACCTGCTACGACGTCGCCGGTCTCCTCGACGTCAGCGTGTGTCATGACATGTACTCGGGCATTAGTCTTCGGCCTCCCCTTCTGCTGTGTTTGGCTCTGCTGTGGTGGGGGTGCATGTCCATGCGTGGGGCAGTCTCTGGCAAAGTGCCCTGGGGTGCCGCATCTGTAGCAAACGTCCCTGGTCCTCCAGCACTGACCCGGATGAAAGCGCCTACAACGGACACATGGTGTAGTGGGTGCCACCGTCCTCACTGGCTGTGCATCTGTCAATGCTGGTCCCTCGATGGCTAATGGCTGAGTAAACTGTCTTTCCTGCTGCGGTGGTCGAAAAGAGCTCCCCGGCTGCTGGCGGCGGGGCACCTTCAACCATCTCCCGGTCTCCCAGAATGATACTCCTCTCGTGGCCGCTTCGTCCGGTCGTCTACTGCACCCTCATGAGGTCACCCTCAACATCCTGGCATACCTCAAGTAGATCCTCAAAGCTCCCTGGTCTGGCACAAATAATCAGGGACTCAATGCGAGAGCTCAGTCCAGTCTTGAATTTAGACATCTTTGCCCTCTCGTTATCCATAACGGAAGGCATATATCTCCCCAGCGCATGAAATCTCTCTGAGTACTGGTCCACGGTCATGGACCCCTGAGTAAGTAGCTGGAACTCAGTCATCCTCCACTGTATGGCACTCTCAGGAATGTAGTGCCTCTGTATTCTTGGAATTAGGTCCAAGTCAACTTTGGGGTCAACCGGCGCTGCACGCTAAGCCACCATCCCCTAGCATCACCCTCAAGAAATGAAACAACCACCTCCACCTTCAGGTCATCAGGAGCCTGCAATAACCTCAACTGCTCGGTCACATTCTGGAGCCAGATCTCGGCCTCCTCTGGCCGTGTAGTGCCCCTAAATATTGGTACTCGGGAATGCTACATTTCCCTATAAAAGAATCGAAGTCCTGGGGGTGGTGGTGGTGAGGACTGCTGCTGCTGCTGCTGCACCTGGTGTTGCTGCACCTGCTGCTGCTGTTTCTGCTTCTGCTGCTACTGCAGGTGAGCCATCTGTACCTGCTGCTGAGCCACCAAGGTAGTCAGGGTGGTTAGAGTATCAGCAAGAGCTTAGGGGAAGGCCCCCTGACCCTGATGGTCATCTCCATCGCGCCCTCTATTTCCTTCTGGCTCACGTCTTGGAGGCATTTTCCTGGAGTCCGAGTTCATAAAAAAGTACGTAGGTTAGTCAAAAATAAATTAAATAGTTGATCGCGGGGTAAGGAAGCGATAATTAACAAGAAAAGCTCACCATCGGCACACACCTCCCTTAACGCGATCATAACTTAGGTCTACTTCATTTATTAGGGTATACTCGTCGTTTCTAGGAAAAGATCATAGCACTTATGTCTAGGTGATCTAGTTAATCCTACGTTTCCGAAGCGGATCTGAAGCCTCGGCTCTGATACCACCTGCAGCGCGCCGCTCCCGAACCCTAGCATCAGGAACAGTGCACCTGCCGTATCTCACTAAGGAGAATACAAGGCGTCGAATCAATTTCCAACATGTCCGAAAAGATGTAGAAATTTTTCTCGTGGAAACGAAATACCATACATTAAATTCCATGGATAAAAGAGAATATCTCAATAAAATACTAAATCAGTAATGGTAATACATCACTGTGCCAACAGTCTAAACAGGTATGTCTGATGAAATCCCAATAAAATGATAACAAATGACCGCACGGTCTCCTCATGTCCTAGATGCGGCCATCAGTCTGCCCACTCCACCATGCCAGCCCCGTCCTCAACAAAGACATAATCGTAGGCCTCTACCTGCTCACCTAGAGGGGGGAGTAGGGGTGAGTGATGGGGAAATCACTCAGTAGGCACCTGCCTCCAAGTAGTACAAGACGAGCATCCAAAAATGATATAACACATAGCACATAAAACATGATATCACATAAGCATATGAAAGAACGCGGAAAGTAAATCACTTTAGGTGAAAAATGCGCAACATCGTGATGCATGTCCCACTATGCATGTCACACGCAACAAAGTCATGTCACATAGAATACCGATATCCATACCATGCAATGCATGAACCCGGGTCCTACTGAGTGGCTGT
>AP025058.1:7867058-7885592 GCA_036186865.1 Eustoma russellianum
GCCATAAATGCAATGCACGTGCCATGAATGCAAAAACACAATCGCCTGAGGCCCCTGGCCCATCCTCACCATCCTCCGGCACTCAAATCTAGGTTCAGTTAGTGCTCGAATGCTAACTCAACTTTGTTCGGCATCAAATCCACTTTTCCACGGCTTGTATACCTTTATCGTGTATTTTCTATATTTTTTCTCATGTTTTCCTATTTATTTCTATTTATTACATAATTATCCAAATTAAATAAATTATAACAATTACTAAAATTTAATGAAAATAACCTAATTTCAGCATTTTATAAATTCTGGAATTTATTTATAATTTTCTGAAATTTATTTATATTTTTCCTGTAATTATTTCTATTTTAAAACAATTCGATAACATTAATATAATTTCAGAAATTCAATTTTTTTAATTATAACCTGGCAGGCCGCGAGCCTGCCTTGCCCCCAGGTCCATTCGCACGCGCAGGTCCGGCCCGCTAAGGGCTGGCCTGCGATACCAACTTCTCTTTTTTTTTGTTATCTGGTTAATTGGGCCGACAGCAGCTGGGCCGGTCCGTTGGCCATTCAGCCCGGTCCGCTAAGCCGCCAGCCCTTTTTTTAATTTACCCAGTTAAATGGGCTGGACTGCAGCCGCCAGCCAGCGGCCCATTAAGGGCTGGCCTGGTCTGCGCATGTTGCGGGCCGGCCCTAATCGATTTTTTTAAATATTGCATCCAGCGACGCCAGGGGCGCGTGCGACCTC
This sequence comes from Eustoma russellianum, assembly GCA_036186865.1. Lineage (NCBI taxonomy): Eukaryota > Viridiplantae > Streptophyta > Magnoliopsida > Gentianales > Gentianaceae > Eustoma > Eustoma russellianum. Next base: position 7,867,801 of record AP025058.1, read on the forward strand.
ACGCCCGTGCGTGAAGGCCACGTGCGGCCACTCCGACGGCGCGTGAGGTGCACCCCCGGCACCCGGCGTCCGTTTTTCGACCCCGATCTATATTTTCGCCTATTTCCAGCCTATGGGAACCTATTCTAAGGCCAAATCAAAACGGAAAATCTCTATTCATGCAACAGTTTTACTATTTTTGATTATCAAATTTTTCTCTAAAATCAAATCCAAGTCACGCAAAACAGTATACGCATTCACCAGTTTCCACAATCATCCATCTTGCACAGATTCAACAACATGATATAGATTTTAACAATTAAAAACAACAAACACATAATATATCACCAAAGAATGCTTGAATTTGTACCGATTGGAGGGGAAAAGGGAACCTACTTGGATATCAGCAATTGTACGATAAAACAACAACGTGAATAAGTCGGGGATTGATTTGCGCGTCTCTCTTTCTTCCTTCTTCCTTCTTCTCTCCTCTCCCCTCTTCTCTCTTCTCTTCCTCTGCTGCCTTCAGCCTCCCTAAGCGTCTCTCTCTTACTCCTTCTTTACTTTTATTTATTATTATTTTTTTGTGCTTTCCGTTTCTTTCATTCCCAGCCCCCTGCCCTTTTAATTCCCTCAATTGCTGAAATCAAGGGGGGCAGTTATTCCCCCATTAACACACATCCTTTTTTTTATTTGCTTTATTTTTTTTCCAATTATTCTAATAACTTTATTTAAATCATTTATTATTATTTTGTTTTTGTTTTTCTTTTTTTGAAAACCGGTTATAACATTCACACTCTTGTGTTATTGTCGCTTAAGTCATGCACCATATATTGCCACAAAATCTAAAAACAAAAAAAAATGTACCAAGAAGGAAAAAAAACAACAGAAAAGAAGGTACAAATGAATCTGAAGTGAAAAATGTTACACATAAAAGTTTTATACAAATATCTTTTATTTCGTATACTGTACCACCCTTTTCTAACTCGCATAGGTGAATCATAGAACAAGCAATTCTATAAAAAAAAGGTTCCTAGTATATTAAACTCTCACGTTTATGTAGGGTTTAGAGAGAGATCGGGTCGCTTTGCTATCTGATATATGCAGACTCACACGACACTTTTTGTGCACGAGGCTACGGTTCGAACCCAGAACCTCAACAACAACATTACTACACTGCGTTAGAGGCTCCCACCTATGCTGGAGTATGAGGGTCGGATGTACGCAACCATACACATGTGTTAGAAACACACAGAGATTGTTTTCTAATGATCCATAATGAAATTGCGTCTAGATGTGTCGATCAATTGTTACTTCACAATATAAGAAGTGCATCCAATTTAGTGACAAAATAGAAACCTAACCAGTTGCGCCCGTTCTCTAAAACATGCAATTCTATAGTACATAGTGAAACTAAATGAGACTTACCAAAGAAATTATGTGATCGGTGATCCAATAAAAAATAAAAAAAAAGTCATGTCATTGTAAGCATCTCATGATTTTAAGGTCAATGGGGTACATGTTACGTGAGTATTTTAGTAATTTCCAACTTAATTGCCACGGTGTATCCAACTGCCACTGATCACCACCACACCCCTAAGGCAAACATTACCGACATGAATATGGGCTGGCTTTTACCTATTTTTAGCTGTACATACAATTACTATAGTTGGTGTTGTTTATTATTATTATTATTATTATTATTATTATTATTATTATTATTATTATTATTATTATTATTATTATTATTATTATTATTATTATTATTATTATTTGTTTTCATTTTTAATGGAGTGAAAGACACATTTTTTTTGACTTTAAAATATGATAGAATAAAGCAAAATGACGCACTAAATTGGTTGTGCTTTTTATGTTATGAAGTAGCAGTTGTGTGACACAGCCTGACACAATTTTCATTATGGGTCATCGGAAAACAACCTCCGTGTGTTTCTAACACATGGTATGCTTGCGTACATCCGACCCCCATACCATGCTATAGGCAGGAGTCTTTAAAGCGATGAGGTAATGTTATTATTGTTGTTATCTTATTAGTATTATTAGTTTATTATTATTATTATTATTAGTTTTTTTTTCTAGAAAATGGATCGATTAATGCTTCTAACAATATATATCAGACTAGCCTACCAATAGGAAAAGCCTAGCTATGTAACCCAGTATCAAAACAGTTATCTACATTAAAAAGCCTAAACTATTTAACTAGTCGTTTAATATCATGAACAACCCAATAAACTAAAGCTAATGACAAAATTCACATCTTGTCTCTCACGCTCTTATTAAATTTGATTGAAGAAGAGAGATCTACTTAGGCCTGTAAATGAACTGAGTCGTTCGATTGTTTGGTTCATTCGGCTCAAGCTCGGCTCGAGCTAAAGGGTTAATGAACCAAACTTGAACTCTTTTTTTTCTATTCGAATTCGGTAAGTGACACCATTCGTTTAAGATGTTCGGCTCGTTAATGTTGTTCTTGAGTTACATGAACAGAGCTTGAACAATTTGCTAAGTTAAATGAACTAAACTTAAACAACGTGATGTTCGGCTCGTTCGGCTCGTTTACAGCCCCACATCTACTATATTAGAAATCAATGTCATATTCGAATATTAGATGTTTAAAATGCTATCAACTTTTTATAATATATCTATTATAAAACCTATTTTTGTAAACAATCAACAAAAATACTGCATTAAATTACAAGTAGATTTTCAAAGCAAAAAAACTAACAGGTAAGGAGAAAAAAAATCAAAAAGCTAGATTTCTAATTATTTATTATACTTTATGTATTGAAAAAACTTTTCCGGTGCATTTAGGCTTCCGGGTTTGTATATGGTTTAAAAAAGCTTCGGATCGCTTTACGATTTGATATACGCAGTTTTATTTTACATTTTGTCCAGTAGGTTGTTTCCGCAACTGATATCGCTAACCTCAAAATCACAAAACAGCAATATTATCTGTTGGTTCAAAGCTCGTCATCATACTTTTATGTACTTTATTTATAGTAATAGAGTTTCAAGTTAAACTACCATATCTTATTTCTTTCCCCTTTCATAATTAAGCTGTGAAATTGACAGGTAGGTCCCACCGAAATTATTTATTAAATTTACCACGCTCCTCATCTTCACAAGAACTTGCAAGAATTCACCACCCCTTTAAATTGACGACACCATTTTTCCTTCAGCTGTAATTGCAAATTCCCAAATTTGTAATAGCCCAAGTGGCAAAGAAGGTGAGTTTGAGGCGGTGGTGTTCTGCTCCTCCTCTTTTTTCCATGATGCTTGGCATCTCTTCTTCTTCATCATTCATAGCCAATTCTTCCGACACCGCCGCCGCTGTAGCCGCCGGAGATGAAGCTCATCGTGACAGAAATGGAGGCGGAAACGGTGAATTCGGCGTTGCCGGAACGAACCCAGCTGGTGGGTTCAGTGATGAAGATAAAGGAAGAATTGAATTTAGTGATAGCGGTGGCGGTGGTGGCGGAAACCGGTGGCCCAGACAAGAAACTTTGGACCTGCTAAGAATAAGGTCCGAAATGGAACTTGCTTTTCGTGGCTCAAATCTTAAAGGCCCGTTTTGGGAAGAAGTCTCCAGGTAAATTAAATTACACTTAGTTCATAAATTAAAATTTTTTTTTGGGTTTCTTGGAAAAGATTTATTTGCTTCAAATTGCAGAAACCACTTGGATCATGGTTTTATTAAATTATGGCTTTTTTTCCGAAAAGGGATAGTAAATCTGATTCCATTTCACTGAAATTCAGCTGCTATTATGGATTTCGTTTTCCGGTTGCCGCCATTTTATTCCAGTTGCATTTTGGCATCTTCACCAATTTTGGCAAAAACGAAGTCTAATAATTAGTTCGGAAGAAAAAAAAAGACGATATTTCCTCCATTTATCTCAGCCTATCTTAGTGGGAATCCGACTGAATGAATGAAAGTTTTTGATTCCCAAAAAATTTAATGCTTTTTTTTTTTTGAAAGTCTGTTAAAGATTTTCTTTTTTCCTTTTTCAATTTTGCTTCTTTTCTGCTTAACTTTTCCATTGTTTCTCTCTTTTATCATTTCTTATCCTCTAACTGAAGTACAATGTAATGTAACTTTATTGGAACCTTTGTGTTTTGTTTTGTTTGATGGATTTGAGAAAAGTTAACTATTTGAAATTGATGGTACATTGATTTGTTTGGAAACTGTTTATTTTCAGAAAGATGTCTCAACTTGGATACAAAAGAAGTGGTAAGAAATGCAAAGAGAAATTTGAGAACGTATACAAGTATCACAAGAGAACCAAAGATGGGCGTGCTTCAAAATCAGATGGCAAAACCTATCGTTTCTTTGAACAATTACAAGCCCTTGAAAATAATCCATCTTCCTTTCCATCACTTCAGCCGCCTCCGCCGCCTCGGACGTCTCAGACTCAATCTCAAACTCAGACTCCGCCTCGGATGCCTCAGCCTCAACTCCAACCTCAACCGCTAGCTCAAACTCAAACTCCACTGCTATCTCAAGCTCAGACTCAATCTCAAACTCAGGCTCCGTCTCGGACGCCTCAGCCTCAACTCCAACCTCAACAGCTAGCTCAGACTCCGCCTCGGACCTCTCAGCCTCAACTCCAACCTCAACCGCTAGCTCAAACTCAAACTCCACCTTTATCTCAAGCTCAGACTCAATCTCAAACTCAGACTCCGCCTCGGACATCTCAGCCTCAACTCCAACCTCAACGGCTAGCTCATACTCAACCGTTGTCTCAAGCTCAGACTCAATCTCAAACTGAGACCCCAATGCCATCGGCCCAACAACAGCCAGCAATGGCTATTGTTGTGCCGATGGCATTGGCTAGTACTACTAATCCACCAATTTCTACACATGTCACTGTTTCATCTGCTCCTGCTGCAATTCCTGTAAGTTTTTCTCCAAGTTTGAGTAATAATCCCTTATTCTCTACATTATCATCTTCACAGTTGCCAACAACAACGAGCTCGAATCCTCCTCAAGGGAATAATACTTTCCAGTCATCCCATCCTCATATGCCTTTAAGCCTGCCATTAGATTTTACCTCTTCATCAACTTCTTCTGATGAGGACATCAGGAGGAGAAGACACAAGAGGAAGCGAAAGTTGAAGGATTTGTTTGAAGGTTTGATGAAAGACATGATGGAGAAGCAAGAAGAACTACATAATAAGTTCTTAGAGACACTAGAGAAAGGGGAGAGAGATAGAATGATAAGGGAAGAAGCTTGGAGAGTGCAAGAGATGGCTAGAATGAACCGTGAACTCGATCTTTTAACCCAAGAAAGATCAACGGCTGCTGCCAAAGATGCTGCTGTTATTGTTGGAAATGAAGAATGAGAATATGGTAATCACAGAAAATGAAGCCGAGACGTGACAAAGTAGTCACTGTCCTTAAAGCAATTTTGCTCCTACCAAAGAGCAAGGTAGTCTTCAAGCAAATGCTTCCCAGGATATAACGGCTATCTTTCTTCCCTTTGCTCTAGAGGAGAAAGAGTGAACTTGCTTGTTGAAGGTAGAGAAAGAGAAGAAGAAGATCACAATAATGCTGAGAACTCAAATTTTTGCAAAAGATGATTGTCTCTATTGAAAGTAGCAAGGTCTTCTATTTATAGACCTTAGAAGTGTTAAAAACATTCTTTGAAATCACTCTCAGCCTTATTCTAACCTCCAAGAGCCGTTGATTACCGTTTTTAGCCGAAGGGAGATGATTCTTGGATTAAAAACTGTGACTGCTGATGAACAGAGCTGTCTGTTGGACATCGATCGATCACATCGATCGATCGATGTCACTTCGATCGATCGATGTGATCGATCGAAGTCGAACAGACTACATCGAACCCTCACTTCAAATTTACTTAGATCGATCGATGTGACTACGATCGATCGAAGTCATCGTTCGAAGTCCTCAGATCCACATCGATCTCTAACATAGATCGATCGATGTACTTCGATCGATCTATGTTGGAGATCGATGTCCAACTGATGTTCACCCAGTTTTCTACATTCCATACCAATCTCTTGACCGACCTTATACACGCTCTATATAAGTTTGGAGCACATGAAAACGTACTTTAATGTACTTTTTCTAACAATCCCCCACATGATCCAAACTTATATATGAACCTTTCATATGATAAACAACGGACTTCTTCTCAATCAAAATAAGATGAAGACACATAACGGAGTAGTGACAAACGTCTTGAACTATCCGATAGTACATCTGAAGATATATAAACGGAAATAGGGTGACAACCGTCTTGAACCACATATTTCACTACTGTTTATATGATCATACAAATGACATGTCAACACCTAACTTCATACAAGTTCGCGATGTGGTGCATTAATGGCCCTGCACCCAATCCCAGAATTCATAAGCGCTCTAGAGAGTTTTCCAGGCTCTCATAGGAAGCGGCCCCACTTCCACACTTATATAGGTGATATTCATCAAGTGTGTATTACAACACACCACCATCTATAATGGCTATGAATCATCCATTAAGAGATTTACATCTCACCCTCAAAAATGTAATAAGTACTATCCACAAGTGCATCATTATAGGAAGGACAAATAATAGTACTTTATAGAATTCTTCTATGACGTGTTCTTACCACATTGAACTCCGTTTGTAGGATCTCTACTAATAGCGAGTTGGGTTCCTGTCATAGAGAATTCACCTCAACGGAACAAGTCCCATTCCTCTTGATGTCTTAAGAACCAGTTTTCGATTCAAGCCTTTAGTTAAGGGATCAGCCAGGTTCAACTCGGTTTTGATGTATTCCAAGTTAACCACCCCAGAACTAATCAAGTCACGCACAATATTGTGCCTCAAACGGATATGCCTGCTCTTTCCATTGTATATTTTGTTCCTTGCTCGAGCAATAGCTGCCTGTGAGTCACAATGAACAAAAACAGATGGCATAGGCTTAGTCCACAACGGAATATCAACTAGTAAATTCCTTAACCATTCCGCCTCTGAACAAGCAAGTTCTAAAGCAACAAATTCAGACTCCATTGTTGATTTAGCCTTACAAGTTTGTTTAGAGGACTTCCATGAAATGGCACCACCACCCAAAGTAAATACATACCCACTGGTGGAATTTATCTCATCATTATCTGAGACCCAATTAGCGTCACAATAACCTTCCAGAACTGCAGGACTTCCGGTAAAAGCAAGCCCCAAGTCCATAGTCCCTCGTAGATATCTCAATAGCCGTTTCAAAGCATCCCAATGCTCTTTACTTGGACTATGAGTATATCTAGCCAAACGATTAACAGAATATGCAATATCTGGCCTAGTACAATTCATGAGATACATGACACTGCCAATGATCTTAGCATATTCACACTGTGACACACCATCATGTTTATTCTTTTCTAACCTTATGGATGCATCATACGGAGTACTAACAGGTTTCACATCAAAATGGCTGAATTTTCTCAAAACCTTTTCAACATAATGCGACTGAGAAAGCATATAACCCCCACATTTCTCTATCAGTCTAAGACCAAGTATCAAATCTGCTTTCCCCATGTCTTTCATTTCAAAAACAGATGATAAAAATACTTTAGTACTATTTACAACATCAAGATTTGTACCAAAGATTAACAAATCATCAACATATAAACAAATAATGACACCATCAAGATTTTCAAACTTACTGTAAATGCATCTATCACTTTCATTTACAACATATCCATTAGATAGCAAAGCATTATCAAATTTCTCATGCCATTGCTTAGGAGCTTGTTTTAATCCATATAATGACTTTTTCAACCTGCAAACTTTATGCTCTTGACCTTTAGCTATCATACCTTCAGGTTGTTTCATATAGATTTCTTCTTCTAAATCTCCATTTAGAAAAGCTGTTTTAACATCCATTTGATGTATGACTAACTTATAAATTGAAGCTAAAGCTACTAACACTCTAATAGAAGTAATTCTAGCAACAGGAGAATAGGTATCAAAGAAATCTATTCCCTCTTGTTGGGTAAACCCTTTAGCCACAAGTCTAGCTTTAAACTTATCAATTGTCCCGTCCGCCTTTAGTTTCTTTCTAAAGACCCACTTGCAACTGATAGGTTTACAACCTCTAGGCAAGTCTACGAGTTCCCAAGTATTGTTGCTAAGTATAGACTCAAGCTCGCTATTGATAGCTTCTTTCCAAAACTTAGAGTCTATAGACATTACCGCTTCTTGATACGTTGTGGGGTCATTCTCTAAAATGAATGCAGTGACAAAATCATTTCCAAAGGACTTTTCTACTCTTTTCCTTTTACTTCTTCTAGGTGAAGTATCATTACTAGACACTTTACTAGACTCACCTTTTTCAAATTTAGGACTAACTAACGACTCTTTCTTCATAGGAAAAATATGCTCAAAAAATTCAGCATTCTTAGACTCAACGATAGAACCATTATCAACCAACATGAATCTATATGCAGCACTATTTTGAGCATATCCTATGAAAACACAATCATTAGTCTTAGGACCAATTTTACTTCTTTTGAACTCTGGAATACCAACCTTAGCTAAGCACCCCCACACTCTGAAGTAATTCAGGTTAGGTGCGAAGCCTCTCCAAAGTTCATAAGGAGTTTTATTGGTCTTTTTATGTGGAATTCTATTCAAGATATGACATGCTGAAAGGATAGCTTCTCCCCACATATTATTAGGCAAACCTGAGCTAATAAGCATGGCATTCATCATATCCTTAAGCGTTCTATTTTTCCTTTCTGCGACTCCATTAGATTGAGGAGTGTAAGGAGGTGTGAACTCATGTATAATTCCATTATCTTCACAAAATCTTTGTAAAGACAACACATTATACTCACCACCCCTATCTGTCCTCAACCTTTTGATTTTTCTATCTAGTTGATTCTCAACTTCATTTTTATACCTGATGAACATGCTTTCAGATTCATCTTTATTTGCTAACAAATAAACTCTAGTATATCTAGAAAAATCATCAATAAATGTTATGTAGTATCTTTTACCACCTTTACTAGTATAACCTCTAAAGTCACCAAGATCACTATGTATGAGTTCCAACTTATCTGTTGTTCTTTCAACAGATTTAAACGACTTCTTGTGATGTTTTGCTTCTACACAAAACTCACACTTTTCAAAGTCATCTTCACATACATACGAGATTAGGTTGGTGAACTTTAGTCTTTTCAACGCATCTTTATTAACATGTCCTAACCTTGCATGCCAAATATTCAAAGAGTCAACAACATAAGCAGAACTTGATGCATTCTTATTATTCATAATACACACAGCATCTAGAACAAGTAAGCCCCCGGAGCAATACCCTTTCCCGACAAAGTCCCCACTCCTAGACAAAATAAGCTTATCAGACTCAAGAACAAGTTTAATGTTAGCCTTGTTCAGTAGTACTCCGGAAATCAAGTTCCTACGCATCGCAGGAACATGTAACACATTATTCAATTCCAGTCTCTTGCCAGAAGTCAACTTGAGGAGCACCCTTCCTTTACCAAGAACCTTGATACCGTGTGCATCTCCCAAGAAGACTTGCTCGCCATCATCTATTTCTTGATATTCAAAAAATAGATCTTTACTGGTTGCAATGTGCTTGGTAGCCCCAGTGTCTACCACCCATTCCGAAGCACCACCGACAAGGTTTACCTCAGATAAGACGACCGCAGCAATGACTTCGTCACTTGTCCTAGTTGTCTCCACAAGATGTGCTTGACTGCTGGACTGGCCTTTCCGCTGGTTGCACTTGGCTGCTCTGTGTCCCAGCTTTCCGCACACCCAGCATGCGCCTTTCATCTTCTTCTGCCCTTGTCCCTGCACAAATGTCTTACCTTTGCCATTTTGCTGAGTCTTTTGCCTCTTGGGTTTGTGCTCCACCACATTGGCTCGAGAACTTCTTTCATCTCGTTCATTGTCATCAAGCCGATTATTCTCCTCAATGCGAATGTGCTTGATGACTGCATCCAAGGTTAATTTGGCATCATCATGTTTACCTCTCTTCTTGTATTTGCTCCAAGAAGAAGGTAACTTTTCCAACAAGGCCGCTGCTTGAAAAGTTTCATCAACTTTAATGCCTTCTTGCTCCATGTTATCCACCAACTGTTGATATTGGTGAATTTGATCATTGATCGGTATGTGGTCTACCATTTGGAACTTCAGAAACTCGCTGACCACATACTTTCTTTTTCCAACATCTTCAGAACCATATTTGTTCTGAAGTGCTGCCCAAATATCCTTTGCTGACGTAAATTTGACATAAATGTCAAATAGAGAGTTGGAGAGGAAGTGCAGAATGTGTCCTCTACACGTAGTATTGTCAGCGTCATACTTTTTGCCTTCTGTTTCGTCTGTTGGTCTGTCTTTAGCAAGCACATACGAAACAGAAATCATCTCTAGAAAGAATAACACCTTTGCAGCCCAACGTTTGAAGAACTTGCCATCGAACGGTTCCATCTTAGACATATCAGGAACTGGTGCTTGTCTTGTTGCCATATTCTCAACTCAAAATTGCTTTAAGACTGTTGGAAATGAAGAATGAGAATATGGTAATCACAGAAAATGAAGCCGAGACGTGACAAAGTAGTCACTGTCCTTAAAGCAATTTTGCTCCTACCAAAGAGCAAGGTAGTCTTCAAGCAAATGCTTCCCAGGATATAACGGCTATCTTTCTTCCCTTTGCTCTAGAGGAGAAAGAGTGAACTTGCTTGTTGAAGGTAGAGAAAGAGAAGAAGAAGATCACAATAATGCTGAGAACTCAAATTTTTGCAAAAGATGATTGTCTCTATTGAAAGTAGCAAGGTCTTCTATTTATAGACCTTAGAAGTGTTAAAAACATTCTTTGAAATCACTCTCAGCCTTATTCTAACCTCCAAGAGCCGTTGATTACCGTTTTTAGCCGAAGGGAGATGATTCTTGGATTAAAAACTGTGACTGCTGATGAACAGAGCTGTCTGTTGGACATCGATCGATCACATCGATCGATCGATGTCACTTCGATCGATCGATGTGATCGATCGAAGTCGAACAGACTACATCGAACCCTCACTTCAAATTTACTTAGATCGATCGATGTGACTACGATCGATCGAAGTCATCGTTCGAAGTCCTCAGATCCACATCGATCTCTAACATAGATCGATCGATGTACTTCGATCGATCTATGTTGGAGATCGATGTCCAACTGATGTTCACCCAGTTTTCTACATTCCATACCAATCTCTTGACCGACCTTATACACGCTCTATATAAGTTTGGAGCACATGAAAACGTACTTTAATGTACTTTTTCTAACAGTTATGACATTCTTGCAAAAATTCACTGGTCAGCAAAAGCAAAATCCTCAAATCCCAAATGTCACAAATGAAAATCATGCTCCAAAAATCCAGTCCCCTTTGCCACAATTGCCCCAAAATTCACATCAACTGCCCGCACCAGCTCCACCTGCACCAGAAGCATATGCATTGACACTGTCTACAAAGAATGTAGAGAATTTCATGACAAGTTCATCAAGATGGCCGAAAGCGGAGGTAGAAGCATTGATCAATCTAAGAGCAAATCTAGACGTAAAGTACCAAGACAATGGACCAAAAGGGCCTCTTTGGGATGAGATATCACACGCAATGAGCAAGCTTGGATACAACAGAAACGCGAAGAGATGTAAAGAGAAATGGGAAAACATCAACAAATACTTCAAGAAAGTGAAAGAAAGCAACAAGAAACGACATGAGGATTCCAAAACATGTCCATATTTCCATCAACTCGAAGCATTATACAACAAAAAAGCGAAAGCCGATCCCAATTCTTTTCAAAGATCATATGCAAATGCAACAAAGCCTGAAAACTCGGTTCCCATAATGGCACAACCCGAGCAGCAATGGCCGATTCCGCAGCAAGAAAATGCCCACATGGACGCTGAAGATGACCATGAAAGCGAGAAATACGACGAGAATGACGACGAGGGCGAAGAAGAAGTAGAGGGTGGTGGATATGAGATCGTGACAAACAAGAGGCAAGTTCCAGTGTCAGTGGCCACAACAACAGCTGGATAGAGAGGGAAAATGAAAAAGATGAAGAAGTAGAGGAAGATGGGGGGAGGCAGCAATGCAGAGATGTGAAGAAGGGTTCAGATTTTTGAGTAGACTAAAGATAAGACAAAACATGAGACCTCCGATTACGTGTGATTACGTGTACAAAAGTATTTTTTTTTTAAAAAAAAAGGAGATACTGCACTTTTTTATAAAAAAAAACTGCTTCTATACACGTGGCGACTCCTATTTTATCTCACTTAGCCGATCTGAACAGGTGAACAAAGGCGTTAGTGAATGAGCATTTGGAGGTGGGTCAGAGATTGCAGAAGGCTGTCAGAAGTGCAGTAGCCAAGGGTGGATTGTGAGTGGGTGGGTTGGTGGTGACAACGATAAACTTTATTTTTGAACATACTGAGTTTTATAAACTCTTTTAGCGAAATATGACGTTTTAAACGTACATATTAGTCATTTTAATCGTTATTTTTATCTACTATAATATTAACTCATAAAGATGAACTTTAAGTAAAAGAACAAAAGTTTCATGGTTGTACATGTTAGTCAATTTAGTAGTTATTTTTATTTATTATAATATAAACAAAAAATGATGAATTTCAAGTCAACCGAACTACAATATAAACCGATAAAAATGAACTTTAAGTCAACGAACAAAAGGTATTGGTTCGTGGTTATACATGTTAGTCATTTAGTAATTATTTTTATCTATTATGATATAAACAGATAAAGATGAATTTTAAGTCAACCGAACGAAACGTTCATGGTTTACTTATAAGTGATTCACTCACTATTCGTTATTATTGTATTAGATAAAATATAATTGGTATGGAGGATCAGTAGTTATTATCTCTATGATATAATAACATAGTTTGGAATATCAATTGCTATAATACTATTACAGTGTTTGAATTTTGCCTTTAATTTATTCAGTACATTTGCAATGTATCAGCGACTTGTTATTATCTTGTTATCTTATCAGTCTTTAATTTATTTAGTACATTTGCTAAACTTATTCACTAACACACTCGCACAACATATCCCTATTATTGTCATTATGCAGGTACATATAGAAATGGATGTATCACTGTAAACATACTCTTTATCCTTTGGGATAGATGTATTGTTTACCTGTCTCTTATTCTTCCCAGACTGTAGGATAGCTTTTGCTGTCGTTGGGATATACTAAGTATGTGTTGTTGTTGTTGACGGATAATTAATTAAGAATATAGAGGGCGTTGGGGGTTTAAATACAGAGTTTTAGTTATCATTTCTTCAGTTTGTTTTTGTCTGTAAGGACGAGTATTCTTTACTCGGAAATTCGTAATTAGAAAACATGTTTAGCTTGTCTTGTATCTAAAATTCTAAATCCATGTGTGTTCTTTATTTTTTTCTTTTTTTTTTAATATTTTAGTGTGGTATTACCATACCTCCTGCTACTATTCAATTTGATTGTTGCTAAACAGTACACTATTTAAAACACTAATTTAAATGAAATTCATGGATTAATATGTAGATTAATATGTAAGAAGAACAACGTTAGAGACTCCGAAATTTTATCTTATAGAAAATCCTCTGTCAATCAAGTTAGTTATAAAAGTTCTCTATGTTTTCTTGAAGAAATTAAAAACATGTCTTAATGTAATTTTGGCTGTAATTGATACGATAAAGCATACCTTTGAATCTTGTGCAATGAAATGTTTTTATACCGATTTCTTATTCTTTGCATGTTAAGTCAGCCAACTGTTAAACTACTTGCTGGCCAATTCTGTGCATGGTTTACAGATTTTGAAAATAGAAATCAAGTGTCAAAATATTATGTCCGTGAAGATCCCCCAAAGCGGCTTCTACTTTTAATAGGTCATGAACTAGATCCGAATGAACCTTCCTTTAAATATAATAAAACAAACCCGTTCGAACTATACGCACTAATGGTAGACGAGTTATTGCGCTGTTGATCTACATGCTTATGCCAACCTAAATAAATGGCTTGACACAAACAAATTTGTATCCGAAAACCGACTTGTATGCAGAAAATGTAACCGAACTGTAACACTATTGAACCACCTACTGATGCCGGGCTATATTGAATAAATCTCCATGATGAGCTTCTGAAAGAAAACCTTTGTAAAGCGAGCTCCATGATTGTCGTGTTGAATATTGAAAGAATTTGCATTCATTCAAGTTGAAAGTAATTTACAAGGTTTTACCCCTGATGAAGCCGGATCTTCACCAAGGGTCTAGACGACCTCAAATTGACTTCGTCAGTTAACGTGAGGAATTGTTAACTGTAGATTGAGAATGTGTAGCTGGAATAGCGCCAAATATCCTACACAAAGAAGCACAGGTCAGAGGTCCCGGGGGGTTGGTCCCGGGAAAACCCTCCGACGCTCAAGTCAGTTTGGGCCATATCTCACTGAGATTTATAATTCAAAGGGTGAGTTAGGAGTTTCTCACAGCATGTGCCGAGGAGCAAAGTGTATGGATTTGCTTTTGAGTATGAATGTATGAATTTCGGATCCAGATCTTGGGTCCCCCTTTCTTCGTCTTGGTTGGCTTGCTTTTATAGACTTTTCCTGCCTTTGGCTTCTGATAGTAGATAGTGGATTGTGGAGAGGACGTTTGCTTGGGGTAGAAAGTCTATAGTGCCGTAGGCCTGCTGATGTGATCAGTAGTCTGACTGATGTGACTAATAGGCCGACTGTTGTGACCTTGGCGTGTTTAGAAAGATTCACCAGCTGTAGTCATTATATTTGAGTTGCACCTCGGTTTGAGGGTCCCACGAAGTAATATCGCGTTTGGCTCTTTTACTGTGGTACACAGCTGAACCCTGCCGAAGTGCATGACTAGGCTTTGCCGAAGTGCAGCATTTGAACATAAACTGAAGTTGTTGCCGAGGTGCAAACCTTGGCGTATTCTTCGATGTTATAAGGGCGTCATGATGCCATGCTGAGGTGCAGCCGAGGCTGAACAGCCACGCTTGAACGCTGATCTGCTGATCTACAGTACTTCGAGTGTTGAGCTACTGGAGCTAAACCATTGACCGCTGTTGACTAATAGACGATCTAATTAGGGTTTATCATTTGCTCCCAGATTTTGTGTGGCTGAGCTGAACTGCGAAGGCAGACAAATCTTGTTCTGAGATGTGGCAATCCCTCATTAATTACGCGGATATCCTTTTTCTTGTGCAATAATTCCCGTCTTTAATGTAAGCACTAATTCTGGTGTCTTATCATTATTTTTTCGACGATTCCATTCCCCGAGGGAGGGAAAATGCATGTACCTCTGCCTTTTTGAATTTCAAACGAAAAGGAGCAACTTTTCGCCTTCTTTCACTTATAAATAGAGACGATTTCTTCCATTCATTCCACATTCTCCACTCATCTTCCTCGTCTTTGAAGCCTATCCTTGTCTTCTACAGTGTTCTTCCTTTCAATCCAGCCCTTCAATTTTATGTAAACGTTCCAAAACATGTATACTCCCTCTTACTCAGAGGATCTGGAGGATGACCGTGAGGTCCAATCCTTCTATGAAAAATTTGGCTCTGATGGGGTCAACCGTCCTTCAAGGAGATCATGCCTTACTAGTGGATCCTCTTTGGTTACTGCCATATCCTTCGTTTTAGTACCCCTGTCATCTCTTGGTACGGGTCCTCCTTTATCATATCCCTTTCCAGCAAAGGATTCATTTTGCTGTACTTCAAATATGGATAGGTCAAATAAATCAGTCCCTTCTGCAAAACAAGCGTCCCGCTCTATGGTTACATGGCAGAGCAAAACTTTTACTGCCTCCATATTTTGAAGATGGCCTGCGAAGAATGTAATCGCAATTGTTTCTTGCTTCACTGGAAGAAGAGGGATTTGTGTGATTGATGCCTGTCAAGGAATCTGTCTAGATCTGGATAAGGAGCATTCTGAGCTTGCTGACCTCCATAGTCCTAAGATTGAAGCTGTAGTTGAAAACCGAAGTGCTTAGTCCCAAAGTAGAATTGATCTCAGAGAAGATGAAGAAGTTGTAAAGTAGAATATGATTTTCTGTAGTTGTAATAGATTTTGTATTTCAATGAAAATCCAACTTCTGCTCTTCGGCTTCTTTTAGCTTTTTTACTGTTTTTATCTACAACATGTGAAGTTGCGCTTGCTTCATCTTGAATACAAATATTTATCCTCAGCTCTGTAAAGCCTTGCTCTTCTTCCATAGTCGCAAGTGTTTCAGTATTGCGAAGTTTGCTTTATGCAAATATTTTCCTTCAACTTGCTCTATGCTGATAACTTGCAAGTATTTGTCTTCAGCTTAAAAGACTTTACTTGCTCTATTTTGATAGTTTGCAAGTATTTGTCTTCAACTTTACCAAAAGAATATCTTTTGTATGCTGGCTCTTCGCTGAAGTAATATCCCCAGCTTTTGTACTAGGCTCTTCAGCTCTGCTGTGCCTTAAATATTGAGAGGTGGGAAAACCTTTATTCCCTTTTTGTCAAGCCTCTTAGTATTGCTGAGGTGCAGATACATGGATCTTATCCTGTTGTTGAGACTTGTTCAACCTGTCAGTCCAGCTGAGGAAAAAATATGGGAACTTATCCCGTGGTTGAGACCTACTCAACTTCTCAGTCCTGCTGAGGTGAAAATATGGGAACTTATCCTGTTTTTGAGACCTGCTCAACCTCTCAGTCCTGCTGAGGTGAAAATATGGGAACTTATCCCGTTGTTGAGACTTGTTCAACCTGTCAGTCTTCTGAGGAAAAAATATGGGAACTTATCCCGTTGTTGAGACCTGCTCAATCTCTCAGTCCTGCTGAGGTAAAAATATGGGAACTTATCCCGTTGTTGAGACCTGCCCAACCTCCCAGACCTGCTGGGGTAAAGATAATGTTGAGACCTGCCAACCTCCCAGACCTGCTGGGGTAAAGATAATGTTGAGACCTGCTCAACCTCCTAGACCTGCTGGGGTAAAGATAAATATGACCCCACTTTCGTTGTGGGTGATAGATAGGCATAAACTATTGCTCCATGCACCATATGGTGACTTAACTTTCTTGGCTGAATGCCAAATAAGAATATCCAGTTGAATATAAGGAATTGATCCTCGGATTTCATAAGGCTGAGCCAGAAGATACCGGATGAGCATAAGAAGAGATGAACTATGATTCGATCGAATCAGGGACTGTTGCCGTTACGTTAGCCTTATATGCTCAGGAACCCGTAACCCCCTTTCCTCAGGATCTGAATCCTTATCACTTAGAAAACCTTGATGAGGCCCAGGTTTACAACTTTCATCTGGAGGAGGTCCACCAAAGTCTAGCCTGTTGTGGAACCTAGACCTCGGATTATAAAAACATTGCAGGTGACCCAGCTCAATAAGACGCCCAATCTCTTGTCCGAGCTGCCTACAATCCTCTGTATCATGTCCAATATCATGATGATAAAGGCAGTATAGTTGATGGTTTCTTTTGCGAACTGGTCCAGCTAGGGGCTGGGGTTCGTTCACCAGAGATTTTTTCCTCATGTAGGAAAGAATATGGGCTTTTGAAGCCAGCAGAGAGTTCCTTTCCTTTCCTCGGCCTCCTAACCGAATATTGACAGAGCATCTTTCCTGCAACGGTGCTTTGCCTTTATTATCAACTTTTATTCCATGTTTAAATGGCAAGGAGGCCTTCTGGGTACACCTTAGGCTCTGATAGCTAAACCTTTGTTCTAGCCGTCTCGCCTCGGCCATAAATTCGGCCTGACGTCTGGGGGAATAACCAGGCCGAGTGGG
>AP025058.1:7892799-8247145 GCA_036186865.1 Eustoma russellianum
AATTTGTTTAATGTCTCAAAGTTGTAATCTTCCTATTAATGATTATGACATCTTCTATCTTCCTATTAATGATTATGACATCTTCGATAGGATATGTACTAACTTAGGATCAGATGAGCTTTTGGGGAAATACAGTAGTTACAAGCTTAGCTAGTGCCATACATGTAGTAGAAGATACCATAGTTACTTGGCTTTGAGGTGGTTTCTCCGTGGACAATGCCACCTTAAATCATTTTTTTAGTCTTCATCATTTACTCCCCTTTATTTTAGTAGGTGTCAGTATTCTTCATCTGGTCGCATTGCATCAATATGGATCAAACAATCCATTGGGTGTACATTCTGAGATGGATAAAATTGCTTCTTAACCCTGTTTTTATGTAAAGCATCTAGTAGGATGGGTAGCTTTTGCTATCCTTTTTTTCATTTGGATTTTTATGCTCATAATGATTGGGGCATCCCAAAAATTATTTACCTACTAATCTGATGTCCACCCCGCCTCATGTTGTTCTAGAATGGTATTTTCTACCGATCTATGCCATTCTTCGTAGTATACCTCACAAGTCGGGAGGTGTAGCTGCAATAGCAACAGTTTTTATACGTCTGTTGGCTTTACCTTTTTTAAAAGTCTGTATGTATGTAGTTTAAGTTTTTTGCTCGATCACCAAGGAATATTTTGGTTGCTTTAGACGGATCGCTTACTACTAGGTTGGATCGGATGTGAACCTGTGGAGGCACCATTTGTTACTATTGGACAAATTTCTCCTTTTGTTTTCTTCTTGTTCTTTGCCATAACTCCCATTATGGGATGAGTTGGAAGAGGAATTCCTACTTAATACATCCATATACATATGAAGATCATCAAGAAACATCTTTTGTGAACTAGAATCTTGGACATGAATACGATTCCCTCATAACATGCTAAATCAATAACATAAAAATGCATGAAAACCAAAAACATAAATAAATATATAAGTGATGATCTTAATGAAAACATATGAACACATACATAAACATGTCATATTAGTACACTTTCTTAACCTATCACGTATCCTCATTTCCTTTCTTTAACTTTTGTATACATCTCATAAGGGTGTTCATTTCATTTTAGCTATACATATATGCTCATTTTATCCATGTATGGCCAATCGTATATATATACATATACCACCATTTTTACACCACATATGAACATAACTTGTACATATTCTTGATAACAAACATCATAGATGATCCAACTTTATATGAACATAAATAAATAGATCTTTGGAAATCGATGAACGATCTAGAAAGAATACTTGTCTTTATCACTTAACATTTATATAAGAGTGAAGATTTCTTCACATGGTTTGAAGAAAATGTTTCTCTTCCTCCCCTTATGAACCCACGGTTTGTAACAAGAAAATGGAAAGTTAGTGCGCAACCATGGAAATGGAGATATAGAAGAAGAATAACCTAGCATAGGTGATGTTCTTACCTTATTGATCCTTGGTTCTTGATGCGATTCCAGGAGCCCTAAACATACAAACTTCACAAACAAGGGTCTTGAACATACAAACTCCAAAAACAAGAAGTTTTTGCACAAATAGAAGATGTAAACTAAAGAGCTTCTTGTTCAAACATGTACAAGATGAGCCAAGGAATATAGATACATGATTTTTCTATGTTCATTGAGGCCATGGTTTGATTATTCTTGAGTTTGATGCATATTATAAGATGTAAGGGTTGGTGGGAGGGCAGGATAGTAATTTCATGCGTTGTCGTTGTAATATCGAGTCTAGTTGTTTGTGTTGTCTTTGTTTTAGGTCTAGGATATTTTATAGAGTCTTTTAATATGTGTTTATAGTGCTAATTACCCTTTTTGAGTGTTTTCTAAGGTGACAAGGTTAAATAAGCAAAGTGGATTGAAGAGTCCCTATTTTTCAGGAAGGCAGCCGGACACCAGTCGGTATTTTGGATGCCCAGGTCAGAGTATTGATCCAATTTGATTCAAACTACTTGGAGGTCTTAGATAACTCAATTTGGGATGATTTTCATGTTTTACACTTTTGCTAATTCAGGCTACAAGATGGACTGAATTCAGGTGCAAGTTGGGAGTCTAGAATGGAAAGTACTGAAGTTCACTGGATGGATACCTAATTTTTGGGAGCCCGTATCTCTGCCAAGAAGAGTCCGAAGGAGGTGATTCAAAAGTCCAAATTCAAGGAAATTTTGTGACATACAATTTTGTTGAAGAGTGCAAACCCTAATTCGGCGTCTAGAGGCAGATATAAGCTAGTAACCGTCAGGGTGTAATTCCAGTGCGAAATTTTAGGGATTTGAATTATGTAATCTTCCTTGATTAGCTTTGACTTATCTTTTATGTAAATTTGATTAAGATTAATAGGTATTATTCTTAGGACTTTGATTGATTAGTTAACTTTTAGGAGTAGAAGAATTTGACATTATATCATGACCAAAAACGGTAGCATAGGGTAGACAGAATTTTCAGAATTTCAATTTTCAGAATTCCAGCATTGGTGCAGCCGTGTGTTGCCTTTTGTCTTGTGTTTTTCCTTTGGTTTTGTCAAATTAAAAATCAAAGCTAGATCCAATCAAGGTTTGAGCAAACCTAGTTGGTGAATCACAATCTAAGGATACGGAACGACGTGTTGGATTGAGAGATTTGAATTGCTCAACATAGACGTTGTTGACTTCTCTTGTCCAAGAAGGTGGTGTTTGCGCCATTGTCCCACGCAAGGGTTGATCAAAGGTGTCTTTTGGAGTTGAAGGAAGCGATCATCATTCCCATACGATCCAAGATCGTATCAAAGTGGTATCAGAGCAAAGGTTTCTTCTTTACAACTCACATATCCTTTATTCAATTGTGTTTTCTGTGCTATTTTCATCCATTCCATAAACGTTCATTACTCCACCTCTATTCCTTCGTATCACATACATAACAGCTCTACTGGAATTTGTATATAGTAAAAGCAAACATATGATCCAGGAAAAGTTCTTAGATCATCTTTTGATTCCTAGGAAGCATACGATTTTCATTAGTGGATAGGCCTAACTTGTTGGCCGTAAGAAACAAAAAATAAATAAATCAGGAAGCAAGTTTTGGACCTGGTTTATTTGTTTTTTTCTTACGGCCAACAAGTTAGGCCCATCCACTAATGAAAATCGTATGATTCCTAGGAATCGAAAGATGATCTAAGAACTTTTCCGAGATCATATGTTTTCTTTAACTATATACAAATTCCAGTAGAGCTATTATGGATGTGATACGAAGGAATAGAGGTGGAGTAATGAACGTTTATGGAAAGGATGAAAATAGCATAGAAAACACAAGTGAATAAAGGATATGTGAATTGTAAAGAAGAAACCTTTGCTCTGATACCACTTTGATACGATCTTGGATCGTATGAGAATGACGATCGCTTCCTTCAACTCTAAAAGACACCTTTGATCAACCCTTGCGTGGGACAATGGCGCAAACACCACCTTCTTGGACAAGAGAAGTCAACAACGTCTATATTGAGCAATTCAAATCTCCCAATCCAACACGTCGTTCCGTATCTTTGGATTGTGATTCACCAACTAGGTTTGCTCAAACCTTGATTGGATCTAGCCTTGATTTTTAATTTATGAAAACAAAAGGAAAAACACAAGACAAAAGGCAACACACAGCTGCACCAATGCTGGAATTCTTAAAATTGAAATTCTGAAAATTCTGTCTACCCTATGCTACCGTTTTTGGTCATGATATAATGCCAAATTCTTCTACTCATAAAATTTAACTAATCAATCAAATTCCTAAGATTACTACCTATCAATCTTAATCAAATATACATAAAAGATAAGTCAAAGCTAATCAAGGAAGATTACATAATTCAAATCCCTAAAATTTCGCACATGAACTACACCTTGTCGGTTACTGGCTTATATCCTCTTCTAGACACCGAATTAGGGTTTACACTCTTCAGCAAAGTTGTATATCACGAACTTTCCTTGAATTTGGAATTTTTAATCACCTCATTTGGACTCTTCTTAACAGAGATACGGGCTCCCAAAGATTAGGTATCCATCCAGTGAACTTCAGTACATTCCATTCTGGACACCCAACTTGCACCTGAATTCGGTCTATCTTGTAGCCCGAATTAGGGAAAGTGTAAAACATGGAAATCGTCACAAATTGAGATATCTAAGACCTCCAAGTAGTTTGAATCAAATTGGATCAATACTCCGACCTGGGCATCCAAAATACCGACTGGTGTCCGGCTGCCTTCCTGAAAAATAGGGACTCTTCAATCCACTTTCCTTATTTAGCCTTGTCACCTTAGAAAACACTCAAAAATGGTAATTATCACTATAAACACATATTAAAAGACTATAAAATATCCTAGACCTAAAATAAAGACAACACAAACAACTAGATTCGATATTACAACCACAACGCATGAAATGACTATCCTACCCTCCCACCAACCTTTACATCTTATAATATGCATCAAACTCAAGAATAATCAAACCATGGCGTCAATGAACATAGAAAAACCATGTATCTATATTCCTTGGCTCATCTTGTACATGTTTGAACAAGAAGCTCTTTAGTTTACATCTTCTATTTGTGCAAAAACTTCTTGTTTTTGGAGTTTGTATGTTCAAGACTCTTGTTTGTGAAGTTTGTATGTTTAGGGCTCCTGGAATCGCATCAGTTCTTGACTCCACTATATTTGATCTCCTTAGTGCATGGGATGAAGGAGGATGTTATGGCTAGTGTTTTGGGTGAATGTAGGAGTTGAAAAGAAGAAAATTTCTTCTTGTCCTCACCTTGTAGACTCACGGACAAAGGAACAAAAATGGAGGAAATGGAGGAAATGGAAGACTTGTTTCTTGTGTGGGAAAGGAAGGAGAGTATTTTGGAGGATAAAGTATTGGCTATGTGTAGGAAATAAGAAGAAAGAGAGTTTTCTTCTCTTTGCTAAGGAAGTGGCCGAAATTTGGGGCTAATGGGAATGGGAAAAAGACATCATGAAATTAGGGGATTTGATGGGAGAAGATAGGAGAAGGTGGAAGGTTGTCTTGCAAGTTGATGGAATGAAGGATTGGTTAAAGGAAGAAGAAAAAAAATCTTCTTCCACTTTTAGGTATTGTAACCGGCCAAACATGGGAGTGGGGAGGGTTGGTTTAGTTGGTTGATTGGTGTAAGAGGGTGTAAGAATGTGTAAGGCTTTTTGGTATAAAGGCATATTGTTATTTGTGGAAGAATGTCTTCTTCTTCTTTGTTATGGTTGAAAGTTTTTGAAGTGGGAGTAGGTATAATGAGCCAAAATTTTATTACTTGGTTTCTACACAATTTATACACTTGGTATTTTATTGGAGTATTATTCTAACCACCATTTCTTCCTCTTTTTCTTCTCTTACCCGCCCACTATGCATACGCATATATATTATATGATTTTTCTCTTTTTGTTCAAAATATCAAGTCATGTATCGCCTTCTTTTCCTTTTTATTTAAATACCCTAATCCTTGTGTCATTTGTCTTATTCTTATTTAATTTATCCTAGCATTACATGGTCGTATTGTTTTAATTCCTATGACGAAATCGTAATGTTCATTAACGAATTTCATCGCAATTCGATATTTCGTATGTTATACTACAAGTGAAAAATTTATACGCAAGTAAGCACATTATAAAATACGTATCGAAGCAATGAAATTTTTCAGGGCGTAACATGTATGGTATCAACGCCTTATACTTCTCGTAGTAGAGCAGGTGAGTGCACCATGCCTAGACCCTAGTCTGGGACGGGCCGCTACAGAAAATGTTCACATAGGTCTCCTATTTAGAGGCATAAAACAAAATCTAAGCTAGAATAGAAAACAAAAAACCTAATCTAACTAGTACTCCAAAAACTCATCCTAAGCTCCTCTTAATAGTATTTAAGCTTTTAAGTGTATCCATAAAATTATTTAAAACATAATGAAAATAATAATTTACAAAATATTGGATGCTAGCAAAAGTATCTGCATCATTCCCTCCATGCTCAAAAAGGTTCGTCCTCGGAGCACAACCTCTAGGATCAAAGAGAAGTTGAACATATGCAAGGCTATATAAGTTGGCCACGAAAAGAGACGAGCAACTCAAACTTTATTTTTGCCTGACATCTGCTTCAAGTATATAGATCCTCTATGTGACATGCTTAGGATGCAAAGACACCTTCACTTCAAGCACCACAAAGAGAGACAAACAAGGAAGTAGCTCAACATAATTCAAAAAATATTTTTCATCATTGTCCATGTCAACATGATTATCCTCATCATTTTTGCTTAGTTGAATCACATTTTAGCCTTATATCTTCTTCAAATTCAACTACTTCAACTATTTCTCCATCACTTTAATATTCAACTTGTGCTTCTTTTAAATATCCAATCACAATTTTTTATCATTAAGAGTTTCTTTTTGAACTTGTGCTTGCTTATATGAGGAACTAACTTCATGCAAAAGAGGTTGTGGAATTGACATTTCTTGATTTTGCCTCCTTTGAACCTCCTTTGCCAATATACTATATCCTTAAGACAATAGAATTGAGTATCCTTTAAACATTCATAGATCTTTGGATGGAGTCCACAAAAAAAGATACACTATTGCCTTCTTATTCGTTCCTACTTTCGCTTCGATTAATCTAATAAACTCATGATAATACCCTTCAATAGTTGTGAGCCTCAACACCAACCTTATACCGCCATGCAATATACAGAACAGGATTTGAAGATCCACAATAACACTCCAATTCTTTTTATCAATCAAAATTTTTCAAAGGATCTCAAGCATAATTCATTTGGATTTTCTCTAACATAGAAATTGTTCTTTTTTCATGTTTTTTATGCTGATGTAGAACCCTCCCAAAGAATGACTTGAGAGCTTCAAGACGACTTCAGCAGAATTTGAAAAGTGGGATGTGCAAGACATCGTTGAATGCCCAGACACCAAACAGCGGACAAGCACGGCGTTTGTTAGACTATTTATAGTCGGCATAATTCTTGCTTTTTTGTTCATTTTTTGCTTTTTTCTGAAAGTTGACGCAATTCAAATAAAAAGAGTGAAAGGATAGTTGCTGAGGCTGATTGTGCAACAGGATTACTAGAAAATTTGAAACGGCCAACAAAACTTAAGCAAAAACGGCCGACAAAAATTTTCTTTTTGGATGGCTGACTCAATAGAAGCTAATGGATTCAATTCAAAACATAGATTTTATTTTTTGGACATCATGGGGACTCAAGAGATTTGACAAAAATAAAACTAAAAGGGCGACCCAAGGAAAGAAAACTCGAAGCTCTGATAGCAAATTGATATGTGTTTGAGGTGCATAAGATCTTTTTCCTGGTTTGACTGTAAATTTTAAGACCTGTATAGCACCAATAGAAAGAGGAGGGGGTTGAATAATGAATGCAGAAAAATCGGTTTTTAAAACTTTTTAGACTAAATAACTCACTTTTGAAAACAATTTCTGTTTTCAAATCCTGATTTGAATTAATTAGCTGACCAGGTTGTAGACCATCAAAATCGTAAAATTTGGTGACACTGTGCTCTCAGATGTTGCTAATGTGTCACAAAAATTTCAGATTAAAACTCTAAGTGCAACCCCTTGAAAACCTGTTTGTGCACACATTGTGTCAATTTACCAGAAACTGCGCTTTAAAATAACAAATTTATTCCTATTAATTGACAACTCTAAATAACCAGAAAATTTTATGGTATGACCCTTAAGATGTGTACTTTAATTTTTTAAAACAGTTTTTCAAAATTCTCATGGTAAGTATGTCAACACATTGATGTTCTCAACCTTTACAGATCTGAGAATCAGATTGCACTACTCTCAGTACTATGAACGTTTGACTTACTTATACTTATCCAAATTGGATGAAACTTGTCTCAAATGAAAGCTAAGGCGTATGGCTATGGTTTTGTAGAATTTTGTGATTTTTGGAAAACGTTTATTTTTTCATTAGTGTGAAAACGATGAAGAACACTGAAAACTGAAAGTAAAAGTGCTGAAAGTAAATAACACCAAGATTTTTATACTGTTTCGATCAAATTGACCTACTCCAGTCTTTGAGATACCTTCTTCGGTATTCACTAATTACAAATATCACCTTGACACAAGGGTGACTGGAGTTACACACCAAGTCCACCCTTTTACAATCAAACAAACAAAAACAACAACACGAACACCACCACCAAAGAAATGAAGGTTTGATCACACCTGGATCAATCTTGTACAAGAGATGGACGTATGTGGGTGGTATAAACAAAGCCTATATAGTATATGAAACATAAGAATGATATGGTTAAGGCTAAGAGCATGAGAAAAGAATAAAAGAAGAAGAGAATAGTCTTGCTTGATCTTGATAGAATATGAACTTTGGCTTGCATTTGCTTGAATCATCTTGCCCCCGTTTTATAGTTGAATAGCACGCCTAGGGTGCTGATTTCTTCCCTCGAATTTGTCTTGAATGTCTTGGAAGATTTCCTTGTATAATATGGTGTCACACCCTTTCTTACTTGGCGAAATGTGATTTGTACAAACGACTTGTCTTCGCCTAGTTGTCACTTCATGATTGGTCATGTTTATCCACCTTGGCACTTTATAAAATGGCCTGAAATTCAATCAAAAATCTGAAACACATGATCAAATTTATACATGTTAATTATCAATCAATAAAGATGTGATTGCCCCTCAATTTGAAAAAAAAATATGGAGCATAATCGCACCAAACTTTGGCCATCAAGAAACACGTGCTGAAACTTCAACACTTGTTTTTATTTTGAAATGTTTCCATGTGCGTCTAGCCTTCCTCAATGTCACCAATCACATATTGCTTATCCTCCACCAATTAAAGTGAAAAACAAGCTCCACCTAGGCTCCAAATGATGTGTAATAGGTGTGTACATCATCAGCAACATGTGCTAAAATTACTTTTATAAACTTTGTCAAATAATGATGTATAATCTTTACACAAATGGTAAATTTCAATCAACCCTTAATTGATTTTTCTAGAATACTCTAATATGTCTGGATGTGTAAAAAGTGTCTAGATACATGTTCATGACCAAAACGTTCCAAGCATAATAAGCGTACAAAACCGAATTTCGACTTTCGTCGATTACACGATTTTTCTATGATTAATCTCAAACTTCTTAGACATGTAATATATGTTGTGTTACACATAATATACATAAAATAAAGTGCATTTTCAGCTCCTATGGCTGAGGCTAAAAACACCCCATGTGACAAAAATATTTAAGTTTGAAATTTCAACAAATCAAGCCAAATTGATGGTGATTGATGTGTGTAAACATGTTATGACTTTGGAGCTGATTTTGACATGTGATGCACGAAAATTTGTAGTATTTTGAGTTTATATAGGCTGGCCATCTTTATATGGTAAGTACGTGACATGTTGGTGATGGTTCGGTAGCCACCCGATGCGACAATTTTTTGCTTATGGACTCGTGATATGTCAATATAATTTTGGTAACAATATGACTTGTAATGTATGATATGAGACATGTATATACTCATAAATATGATGTGTATATATGGTAGTGTGATGTGGGTATACGTTTATGATATGTATGACGTGTGAGTGGAACGTCGTGATAGAAACGTATAATCCGTCGCTATAAAAAAATATGTATATATATATAATATATATGTGTCATGTGTATAAGTGTGAAGAGAAGACTTTTCGTTTCAAGTTTGCTGCCAAGTAGTTCTCTGCAAATATATCTCTATTTAATGAACTAGTTAGTTCATCTCCTTAAGCACTTCATTAAATGAACTAGTTTAGTTCATTTATAATGGCACCTGAAATTAGTACAAAGACAACAATTGTTTGCCGTATGATGTAAGCTTTAACGCTTCATGGCATGTTAGTACAACAACAATGAATATAAGCATGTAAAGCATATTAATCACACAAGCATGTCAAGTAACTGTTTATTCATGCATTTCTTAAACATGTAACATTCAAATCATGCATTTTCAAATCACTCTCCCCCGGTTTCTCAACAATATCCCCCTTTTGATGATTTGCAAAATAACCAATATTCATGATTTAAATGTGTTTTAATCACTCCCCCTACAATCATGCATAAATTAAAAAATTTGAATTTCATATCGTGCTATCGTGCTCCCCCTTAAATTTATCTCTCTCTCCTCCCTAAATCATTCTTTTCTCACTCCTTTTATTTTGTAAATCACATCAAAAGATAACATGATTTGAGCCAATAGCAAGAAATAGCAATTTATACAAAGAATCATGCATTTCTAGGCGTCCTTAAGGATTATTGGTTCAACCCTTAGCAAGCGTATCTTTTGGTATCCAAACTTAGATGACTTTTCTTGGTATTACAAAAGGCGAGAAGAAAGATGAAAAAGCAATATAATATATTTTAGGTGCATTTCTATTTGGCCTTTGGTCGAAATCATCATTGTATGGTCTTTGATATGCATTATGGTTGGCATGCATGGTGTGTGATCTAGATGCATTGGTATGATATGAATGTCACATATGCATCAAAGGTTTTCTTTCATACTTATATGGTACATGATTATATTTTGTATGTGATTAAAAAGAAGGAGTGTGATGAGATATAATGGGTGATGCGCTAGACTTCTTCTTAGGTTGTATAGTTGTCTTAAATGCATGCGGTTTCTTAGATGAATATAGAATAAAGTTTGTAGACTTATTTTGTATTTTATTATCTTCAACGTACCCTAATCAATTTTTATCATTTTCTTGCTTTTGAGAGGAAATGAGACGGTCTAACATACAAGTACCCGTGTCGAATTGTTTTACTGTCTTCTCTAAATCTGCGTTTCTTGACTTCAACTTTGAAATCTCAGCTTTCGTCTCATTTTTCTTCGTTGTTAATGATTAAATCTAATATTTTAATGCATTAATCGCTCAAGACGACTCTTCTTTTGAATCGTTTAATTGAGATAAAAGATTCATGTTAGAAGATTCTAACAATTTCTTGTCTTCAATTAATCGTTTCTTTTATTTTACAAGAGTCTTCGTGAATTTTTGCAACTCAAGATATTGGCTAAATAAATCATCATAAGAGGGTTCAGAATCAGAATCGAAGTAAGAACATACCTCATTTGATGCCTTCGATGCAAAGCATACTTGTGCCTTTTCTTCTTCGGTTTCTTTAGTATCTGAGTCGGATGAGTCACTCCATGTCGAGGCTTTGAGAGCTCTTCTTGTATTCCTTTCTTAGGTTCTAAGACAGGTCTATTTTTTATCCAATTCGTGTCACGGTTTTTGTTTGTCAATTTGTCTTTGTTTGGGTAATCATATGATAGGTGTCCAAGTTTTCCACATTCATAGCATTTTATATTTTTGTCGTTATTTTTACTTTTATTTCTCTTAGTTGAAACAGCCTTAGGTTTATTCTTTAATGACTTCCTCATAAACTTTCTTAAACCTTTAGCCAACAATATTAGATCTTTTTTTAACCGATTCCATGTCACTATCGTCCACGTGATCAGAAAAACTAGAGACATATTCATTTGATTTAACTGATATAGTCTTACCTTGTTTTGACGTTGATTCCGATTTCCTTAGAGTGAGTTTGTTTTCATATACCTTTAGTGATCCGATTAATTCCTCCATCTCTATTATTTGGTTTCCTTACTTTCTTCGATTGCGGTGACTTTGGGATCCCATTCGGATGGGAGGATTTTTAACACCTTTTGCACATTTTCCTGTGAAGAAAATACCTTTCCAAGAGGCTCAAGAGAATTGTAGGTATTTGTCAATCTTAAATCCATATCGACAATAGATTCATTCGGTAACAATTTAAAGGATTCAAGAGTAGATATAAGCATGTTTAACTTGAACTATTTAACTTGACTAGTACCTTCATGTTTCATTCCAAGAAATCTCCACATTTCTTGGGCACTAGAACAATTTGATATGTAACTTGATTCACTTTTACTTAAATCATTTAGAAGAAGTTGTATGGCGTTAGCATTCATACTTAATTTCTTTTCGACCTCACTAGCATATTCTTGCTTCGGTTTTACGACTTTTAAAGTGACATCATCAACTGCGGATAACTTAGATGGAAGAAACAGACTATCTTCTATGATAGACCATAAATCTACAGCAATAGCCATAAGAAAAAGTTTCATGCGAAGTTTCCATTTAATAAATGACTCTCAATCGAAAAGGGAATGCCTTATGCTTGAGATACCTTCTTGCTCAATTTTGTAACTAGTGGATGTCATCTCACAAAGATTGTTGAATCTTCTTTTAGTTAGTGAAACGGGGTCTGATACCACTTGTATGACCTCCATAGCACCACTAGAAGGAGGGTTAAATAGTGAGCATGGAAAATTCAGTTCTTAAAACGTTTTAGACCAAATAACTCACTTTTGAAAACAATTTTTGTTTTCCGATTCTGATTTGAATTAACTAGTTGACTAGGTTGTAGACCTATGTGCTCTTTCCGATCCTGATTTGAATCGTGAAATTTTGTGACTATGTGCTCTCAACGCTGTTAGATTAAAACTCTAAATGCAACACCTTGAAAACTCGTTTTTGCACAGATTGTGTCAATCTGCCAGAAATTGTGCTTCAAAATGAAAAATTTATTCCTATTAATTGATAACTCTAAATGACCTGAAAATTTTATAGTATGACCCTTCAGATGTGTACTTTAATGGGTTAAATAGTTTTTTAAAATTCTGCTGGTAAGTATGTCAATCACGTTGATGTTCTCAACTTTTGCAGATCTGAGAATCAGATTGCACTAGTCTCAGAACTGTGAACGTTTGACTGACTTATATTTATCCAAATTGGATGAAACTTGTCCACAATAAAAGCTAAGACATGCATATATATTTCTGCAAAATTTTGTGATTTTTGGAAAATGTTTGCTGTTTTTTCCGTGAGTATGAAAACGATGCAGAAAACTGAAAACTGAAAGTAAAAGTGCTAAAAGTAAATAACACCAAGATTTCTATACTGGTTCGGTGAAATCGATCTACTCCAGTCTTCGAGGACATATTTCTCGGTATCACTAATCACAAATAACGTCTTGACACAAGGGTGACTGGAGTTAAAATAAATCCATCCTTTTACAATCAGAGAAACAAAAACAACAATACGAACACCACCACTGCACAAATGAAGGTTTGATACACCTTATCAACCTTGTACAATAGAAGAAAGTATGTGGGTGGTATAAAACAAAGCTTATGTAGTATATTGAAGATACAAAAGATAGGCTTGAGGATAAGAGCAAGAGAAAAGAATAAGAGAAGAAGAGAATAGTTTTGCTTGATCTTGATAGAATATGAACTTTGGCTTGCATTTGCTTGAATTATCTTGCCCCCTTTTTATAGTTGAATGGCATGCCTAGGGTTCTGATTTCTCCCCTAAAATTTGTCTTAAATGTCTTGGAAGATTGCCTTGTATAATATGGTGACACACCCTTGCTTACTTTGCGAAATATGATTTTGACAAATGACTTGTCTTCGCCTAGTTGTCACTTCATGATTGACCATTATTTATCCACCTTGGCACTCCATAAAATGAGATGGAAATTCAACCAAAAATCTAAAACACATGCTCAAATTTACACATGTTAATTATCAATCAATCAAGATGTGATTGCCCCTCAATTTTGGAAGAAAATTGGAGCATAATCACACCAAAATTTGGCCATTAAGAAAGATGTGCTGAACCTTCAGCACTTGTTTTGATTTTGAAATATTTCCATGTGTGTCTAGCCTTCTTCAATGTCACCAATCACATGTGGCTTATCCTCCACTAATTAAAGTGTCAAAAAAGCTCCACCTAGACTCCAAATGATGTGTAATAGGCGTGTACATCATCAGAAATTACTTCTGTAAACTTTATCAAATAATGATGTATAATCTTTACACAAATGGTAGATTTCAATAAACCCTTAATTGATTTTTCTAGAATACTCTAATATGTCTTGGATGTGTAAAAAGTGTTTAGATACATGTTGCATCAAGGCAAAAACGTTCCATGTATGCATAAGAGTAGAAAACCGAATTTTCGACTTTTGTCAATTACGCGATTTTTCTATTAATCTCAAAATTCTTAGATTGGTAATATATGTTATGTCACACATAATATACATAAAATAAAGTGTATTTTCAGCTCCAATGGCTGAGGTGAAAAACGCCCATGTCTTTGAAAAAGTTTGAGTTTGAATTTTCCACAATTCAAGCCAATTGTATGTGATTGATTTGTGTAAACATGGTATGACGTTGGGACTGATTTTGACATGTGGTGCATGCAATTTCTGAAATTTTGAGTATATATGGACTGGCCATCTTTATATAGTAAGTACATGACATGTCGGTGAAGGTTCGCTAGTCATCCGATACGACAATTTTCGGTTTGTTGTCTCGTGACATGTAGTTATAATTTGATAGCAATGTGTCTTGTAATGTATGATATGAGACCTGTATATACTGATAAATATGATGTGTATGTGGTGGTGTGGTGTCGACGTACGTTTATGATGTGTATGACGTGTTAGTGGAACGTTGTGATAGAAACGTGTAATTCGTCGTTATAAAAAAAATATGTATATATAATATATATATGTGGTGTGTGTAAGTGTGAAGAGAAGGTTTTCCATTTTAAGTTTGATGACAAGTAGTTCTCTCCAAATATATCTCCATTTAATGAACTAGTTAGTTCATCTCCTTAAGCACTTCATATTAAATGAACTAGTTTAGTTCATTTATCATGGCACATGAAATTAGTATAAAGACTACAATTGTTTGCCATATGATGTAAGCTTTAAAGCTTCATGGCACGTTAGTACAACAACAATGTATATAAGCATGTAAAGCATATTTATCACATAAGCATGTCAACTAACAGTTTATTCATGCATTTCGTAAATATGTAACATTTAAATCATACATTTTCAAATCACTCAAACCTCCGTTTCTCAGCATAAATCTCCTTCGATTGCGTATCATTAATCAAGAACTCCTTAGAGCCGTTGAACGTGCATAATTTCTATTTGATTGTTGAGATAAAGGTTATAGAATTGGCGTAATCCAAGAACCCTTCTAGAAGATCCCAAGGCATGAATGCACAATCGTCTTAGGGGCAATTTGATGCCATAACACCAACTCTTGATGCAGAAGCAAAATCTATTTGATAAATATCAAAACACAAGAACAACTCTTGTAACTCACAAATTATTTGAAAACTATCTTAATGCACCCAAATTTTGTTAAAACATTCACACATGTGACCTATGTATATGCAAAAACACGAAATCTAAGCTAGAAAGGAAAACAAAAAAACTGATCGAAGTAGGAACATGAAAACTTATCCTAAGCTTATTCTGACAGTATTTGAGCTTCAACATACACGCATAAAATAATTTAAAACATAATAAAGACAAAAAATTGCAAAACAATAGATTCTAATTCTAGCTCACGAATCTGAATAAGATAGTCAACAATAAAATCAATTCATTTCTTGAAAAGATTAATAGAGACGTATTGAGAGAAGAAGAATGATTTGCATATGGTTTTGTTGACTTGAAAAAGGTGTATGATAATGTTCCACATGAGATCCCACGGAAAATGATTGAAAATAAAGATATTAGAGTTGCATATATAGAAATTACTAAAGGCATGTATAAGAGCATGACGACATGCATCGGACTGCAGGATAATTGAGCACAGAGTTTCCTATTATAGTAGGTTTACACCAAGGATCTGCATTACGTCAATACTTATTATTCTAGTTATAGATAAGCTCATTCGACACATTCAAAATAGAGTTATGTGGAGCACCTTATTTACAAATGACATTCAAATGGTGGATAAGACAAATAAAGGAGTCGATGTAGATCTGGAATGCAAAAGGCATACAATAGAGGAAAAGAGTTTAAGATTAGGTCGAAAGAAGAAAGAGCTAAGGAAATCTAATATTAACAATAAAAACTGACCCATGAACCTTGTCCAAAACTAGAAGACAAAAAGATTCATTTCAGTGAGAATTTTAGTTACTTAGGACTCATATTACAGAAAGATAGAGGAATTACATGGGCTAAATGTTCAAAACAATTCGTAACACAAAAGACAAATTCTCAAGATAGTGATCACTAAACTCAGAATGGTCGTAACCAAAAATTCACCATGTTTCAGGATACACTACACCGAACTCAAATTTGATCTATACCTAATGTTAAGTGTAAGCACATAAAACATTCTATTAATGTGACTGAACAAACAGCTGAACATATCTTGTGCATTCAGTCGTGCATAGGACCAAACTCAAGAATGGTGAGCCCAAATATTCGGTATCTATATTTCAAAATTTAAAATTGGTCAAAAGGTCAAAGCAGAAGGCCAGTTGAACTCAAAACTAGACACAAAAGTGTGAGTTTTCTTAAGGTAATGCTAACTTTTTTGGTGTTCAGCTTAGTGAGGCAAACAGAGTGTTCCAGGGAAGAGATCAAACTCAAGAGCGAACTTAGAGTTGAGTTCAGCGTGAATGACTGGCTGTTTGGTCCATATGGTTGGTATCCTGAAACATATCTATTACAACATGATTTTTAAGTTAATAAAGGTTGTATCGCTTTCATATATGTTCCAAATTGATTCTTCATTGATTTCAAATGTCTCTAATGCTATTTTGAATTCGGTTAAAACGATCGAACATTTGGTCCTTGAAACCTCTATTCTAGCTTTCCCAAATTGATTGCTCATTTATTTTCAACAAATCTAATGCTATTTGAGTGCTATCACATGTTACGACCCGAGATTCCGGGCTAGTGGAAATGAAATAAAATGATGGAAAATAGAACGCGAATGCGATGTTGATAAGATTTTCGGTGGAATTTAAAATTTTATTTAGAATTAATAAAGACATCGATATTAAATATTAGAGTTAGAGACGCTCGGAAAAATAACCGGAAGATAAGTTAACGGGTACAGCAAGATTTGATGGGAATAGATAACGAACATGTTAGACATATTATGTGTTTCAATAAATTAGTTGGTAGCAACATAATTCGATAGATATAAATCCAACCAAATAAGAATACCCGATATGGTGACTACAATACACACTATTATCACATTTTCTCCCACTTTACCCTATATGTCAAATTAAATAAAACCCTTCACCACCATTTTTTTTCACATGGCCGGCCCCCTCCCCCACAACCCACATGCCAACATCTTTTCTTTTTCTTCTTTTTACCACCTTTCTTCCACTCCCACTACATCACACCTAATCCTTACAATAAAATATCACACATTATTCCCCTCCCCTCCTCACTTCACGCCTGAGACACTCAAAAGGGGAGAAATCCCTTTTATTTTATAATCTTTCTATATCCACCACACTTTACACCCCATCAATCTTGTTCCCTTTTCACATGCAAAACAAAGCATGCTTCACCCCCTCCATTTTGTAAATCTCGGCCAAGTATAATGGAAAAGAGGAGAAAATATTTTTGTTTTCCTTACCTTACCCATTTCATTATTATACTCCCATCCTCTTTTACTTTCATCACATGCTCACAATATCACATACTCTTCTTTCTCTCTCTCACCACCCAACGAAAACCCTCCCCAAATTGTTTCCCCTCAGCCTAAAATCAAAGGAGCAAAACCCATTTCACTACACACTTTCAACTCCTCTCATCTTCTACCTCCTATCTTACACTCTTTTTCTTCTACAAACAAATCCTCCAACCTCCATAGTTCTCCTCATGGCCGAATATTTTGAGGATTTAAAACCAAGGTGTAGCAAGGTAACAACACCATTTAAGCTCAACTAATCTTCTTCATTTATCCATTCCATAAGTTGTTCATTAACTCTCTATTTTTTTGGTAAAAATCGTGAGTCACTTATGCAAAGGAGGAGGAGTTCTCTCCCAACTCAAGTGAAGAATCTTCACTTTAAAGTGTAAGAAAAGTGGTTTAAAGTGTAAGAAAAGTGGTAAAGGCAAGTATTCTTCCTAGATCCTACATGGATTTTCAAATGTTTACTATATATGTTTATATCAAAGTTGGATCATCATGTAGTATGTTCAAGATTTCTTCACAAGAACATGAAAATTTTAGTTATTACACACGGACTTTGGCCTATTTGTATGACGATAAAATGAATTTAATGTACATGTATAGATGTATACTTGTATGTGTAATCAAAGAATCTATATGTAAATTAATTATAGTGCGTGAACTGCATTATCAATGAATAAGCATTGAGTATTTATATAATATAACACAAAATATCCTCTCAGCAATAATGATGTGTTCTGTCATGGAGTTACCTTTATTATAATGTTACAAATATTCTCATTTTGAAATGAATAACAATTTTGAGATCACTTTCGGAAAGCTAGTTTACGAATGATCACTGTTGTACATTGAGCATTGCATATTTTTGTGATGTGAATTTATATAAATACAGTCCGTTCAATATGTCATTAATGTTTCATTTAATATGGTTACAATTCATTTTACTATCAACGATAGTAGTATGAGGATATTTTATATTACTTATGTACAAGATATATATTAAGACATGAACTATGAATAATATGTATATAGTATATATATTTATATATTTTCGGCTATGTCTCTTTTTAAGGTTAAAAATAACTTTTATCGGTATTATGTACACATACAAGTATAATATATATGTTAAGATAAGAAAATGAATAAGTTTTGGGTATTACATAATATATTATCAAATGATTTGATATATGTATACACTAGATATATGTATTTCGGCCATTAGGCCTAGTATGGTAAAATGATTGATTTATATTTTTGTGTACATATGTATGATATAAATGTTAAGAATATGAAAATAATGACTTTATTATGTTTTATAGATATAAGTATGAAATATGATGAAATATACATGTTATGGTATTTATACACATTTTAAGAACCCTCATATATATGAAAGTATATATTGTACCTATATAGAATTATATACACGTTTAAATACGATGTTATGACATAAAGGATTTAATTACATGTTAATTGTATTCTATGTGTTATATATGAATATGTATAAGCTAAGATGTAAGTTATGAAATTCCTAGATAATATGTTGAAGGAAATAGTAAGTTTATGCTCTAAGTACTTAAGTTATGAATTATGAAGTTTATGTGTAGAGTTGATATTATGGAAGGAGGGTTATGGTATTTCTTGAAGTTATGATAATTAGACTGTAAGTATGTAAGTGATGTTACTAGTGGTAGTATGATAAGATACCCTTATTTGACCGAGTCTCACGTTGCATGAAAACAAGATTTGCAAAGTTATATTGTCACATCTCATGTTTTAAAAATTCATATGCATGTGAATAATAAACGCGAGACGATTGATTCCATCGACACACGATATGTTATGTTATGTTATGTTCATGATTACGATCATGTTATGTTCGCCAGTGTGACATCGGTACCGGGGTGGTAGATGTCAGGGGTATATGATTACGTATATGGCCGAGTGTAACACCGGGTCTGGGACACGGGATCTCCGCCATAGCGCGCCACCGTTAGTACGTGTATATATGTTTATGATGTTTATGTCGTACATGTACTATATGGGAAATCAATCGGTATGTCGTGTGTTATTATTCTTATGAAAAGTGCTATAGCCAATGATGGAAATGTTATGTCTTCATGTTATGAAAATATCATGTTATGCAAGTTATGAATATGTCATTTTACGCAAGTTATGAAAATCACGTCAAGTTATGAAATGTCATGTTTATGAAAAGTCATGTTTTATGCATCACGTCATGACCATGTTACCTTAGAGTTATGATTAAGAATTCTTTAAGTATATGACAGCACTACAGTGGACAAGGTAGTGTTAAGTATGAAAATGTAGTACATGTAAGGTAGGCAAAGATGGTATAAGTATGGATTAGGAGTTAAGTATGGATGTAGTATGATGTTACGGATTAAGCAGAATGAGATGCTGTTATGCTATGTATGTTTTGAAATCTTCCTTATTTACCTGTTTTTACAGATATGATATGATAATTTACTTGTTAAAAAGGAGACGTGATTATTATATTCAAAATTTATGGTTATTATGATTTGTCACCCCATCTTCTCATGTATGATCCACATGTCATATCTAGTAAGACTACTTGCTGAGCGATTAAAAGTCGGTGGCTATCGCTCATACTTGCCTCATTTATAATTTTCCAGATAACAGGTATCAATATACAGGCTCGTTGAAGACATGCTAGATAGACCATTGATAACGAAGAGCATACTGAGAGACTATTTCGAAGGCATTAAGTTTCGGATTATGATGTATGATATATGATTTCAGTATTCTGTATATGATGATTGTACAATTTATGATGTAGTACAGTGCATGTCGATGAAGATGTGATTATGTTATGTTGCTTCCGCTTATCGATTAATTATTCATGTCGACATGTACATGTATAGTATCGACGCTTTGTACTCTATAGAGTAGAGTACGGAGGGTGCACTGAGCCGGAACCCTGGTTTCGGGCGGGGCGCTACATCACATGTCCTATAGGATTTAAGTATTAAATCTTCAACCACAATAAGGAAAAAATATGGAACACAATTTTGATTGTGAAAGAGAAATTAACGATGCACAAAAAGGGAAATACAGGAAAACAAAACTGAAGGTCTTTTTATATACAAGAAGCTTAGAAGAGTCACACACATACTTTCAACTTCTTCAAGCTTTATTTTACCTTCATCTCAAAAGCTCTTAAGTGCAAAGTGTTAAATCTCATTAAACTTTCTTGATTGTTTTCCAATTGTGGTATTCTGAGAGTATTGATGTCAAACGTAATAGGAACTAAACATATTTCATATTTGTCTTGTGATTTAGAGTTGATTTGAAAGTGTGGCTCCACTTCTTGTCTTAAAAATTGTTCGGCAAAGAGTTCTTAGGACAAACTTTTTTGAAGTTAAGAAGAGGCAAATGGATAAGCTTTAAGGGTCTTGTTCGTTCTCTTACGAATATTCGTTGTCGAAACTGCTGATACAATAGTTGTTGCACAAGTTGTTGTAGCATTGCTGTAGTAAGAGCTTATTGACCTCCTTGAGGCAATCATATAGTTGTTGAAGATCTACTTTGGAAATAAAGTAGTTGTGGAGTAGAATCTATGATATTCAAACCGCAATCAATTGTGTGCCTACATTCACTATCTCTCATCTTTTCTGTCAAATTTTGATGAGTGTTTTGAGTTGGAGTTGATAAACGGAGAAAATCTCAAAGAATAATACCACGCTCTATTTACCCATGTAGAGTGTTCTGCACTGATCATATATAAGAGACATTGATTAACATACAAACCTTGCCACATTTTATATATCACTTTTGGCTGGCCTTGCATAATGTCTCAAATCAAATCGAGTTAGATCTTGTGGTTTGCAAAATAAAGATGTTTTAAAGGACATAAACATGACTATAACAATGTAAGGCATATCTAAAAAAAGGAATAGATCATATGATCTTCGTCTTGTCGTCCTCATGATGTATTGTCAACTTTTTGCACCGAATCATAATGAAAGTATTAACATTGATAATTGGTTGAAAAATACTAACATTGCTAATTGGTTGAATTTTCAAGCAATTGCCAACCTTGTTCTTTTATTAATTGAAAATACAAATCTAATTCAAGTTGATGGAAGCTGGTTGCTAACTTATGGTTGGTATTTTCATATGATTCTGAGGGTCTAGAACTTGAACACTGAATCTTTTGCAATAAATAAGCAATCCATATGGATAAAATTCCCATAGTATAAAACAAGTCAAGTATCTTTCTTGAAAGCAGGCAGAAAAGGGGGAAAAAAGGCTTACATATAAGAATGGAACTGTTTCAGTAATCGTTTTTGTGTATTACGTGATAGTTGATGGTGAATAGTTGTAAGAACAGCATAGAAAGTGTCAAAAGAGGGAAAAACAAAAACAAAAACGAAAATTGGACATGACGATGTCTTTGAGGGAAATGTCAATATTAAATCAAAACAATCTGTCAAAGATATTGGTGTTGAGGATGCTATGAGGAAGACTTCAGTGCAAGATGCTAACTCCAGTCGGATGATAACAGTAGGAGAGGAATCTGTTGAATCATAGGTGGAATCAGGAGTGTAGATGATCAAGTGATATATTTACATGTTGGTTAGCGGCAGTTACTGCGGGGCACGCGAATGGCAGACGTGGTTGATCATATGTTGGGGTGCAATTGGAGAAGCAGAGACGCAAAGGAGGAGGAGGAAGAAGGAGTGCAGGGCGGCAAATTTTAAATCAAATAAAATTACTATTATGCCCTTATTGAAGTGATAGGCTTAGGCTTGAGAAAAGGGCATTTTTGTACTTTTCACATTGTTCTTCTTCTTCCCGCGGTAGTTGCTGTAGCTTGACTGTATAAAAGCCTTGGCTATGCGAGGCAGTTACATATTGAATAAAATTTCCTGAGTGTTGTTTAGTAACTGCCCCACTCTCATTCATCGATTAGTCTT
This sequence comes from Eustoma russellianum, assembly GCA_036186865.1. Taxonomy (NCBI): domain Eukaryota; kingdom Viridiplantae; phylum Streptophyta; class Magnoliopsida; order Gentianales; family Gentianaceae; genus Eustoma; species Eustoma russellianum. The sequence goes on from AP025058.1 coordinate 7,915,362, forward strand.
TGGAACTCTTGATTCTGATCATTTGTTTCGGTTTTGACACAATCCGTCCCAAATATAGAAAAAGTGTTAAATTACAATAAAGTGATGCTCCGAATAGCAGGGATCCTGTTAGTTGATTTCTTATGTTCTGTAGTAATCTTTTTCCTTTAATCATGAAGGCTGTACTGTTATGTCGAAGACTAAGAAGGATGTAATCATAAGATTGTAACACTAATAAACTTGTCATGCAAAGAAGACATAAATTAACATACAAACCTTGACACATTTTTGCCTTGACCCAGCATTGACAACAAACCCTGAATTACATATCACATGGCATCATTACGTATTTTTAAGCATTGTAATGCTTTCAAAAGTTTCAAAAGCTATATTTCTAGAGGTGGAACCAGGTCCCCAACAAGCACACAAAATGGTAACGTACAAATCACACGACAAACTTTGTTTATTAAGAAGTCAAAACGGAAAGGAGCAGTATCCTTGTTTCTAGTAGTGGAACCAAGTCCCCAAAATCACAGGAAATGGTGACGTACATATTACACGCAAAAGAGTTCTCGTACAATCAGTTATTTCCCTGGGGAGACGCAAATGCTAATTCCAGAAGAATCTTGAAGCTCTGGTGGGCAAAGACAGACAGCAGGCTTGCAGCCATCTGCATTTGCACATGCCTGACCAACGCATTCCTCCTCAGATATTTTTCTCAGTGGCAGAGACGTTGCATGTAAAACATGGGCAATATCTGTTTCATAGGTAAAAACGTTTTCTACTTTCAAGAGCACATACTTAGTGAACTTGTCACAAAAATAGTTAAGAACACATACCTTGTGAACTTTTCGCAAATATGGTTCAAGAGCATATACCTCGTAAACTTTTTCAAACATATAAATTTCGTACAACTTAAGATGTATCTCCCGAACATTGCTTCTTCTTTTTTTTTTTTCCAATGCAAATATATGTATACGTAACCAAAATGATAAAATTGTCGCATGCACATTTAGGAGACCCTTTTTTATCACGGGGGCATGTAATTAGGAGCCAAAATGCCATAATAGCCTCTGAAAGGCTATACAAAATCATGCACCAAACCGAGACTTACAGTTCTCACATAGTCAATTGATATATTTCTTTCCATGACAAATATGACTAGCTATTTCATCTTGGTAGATTAATCGAAGGAATAGAGTATTTAAAAATAAAAAAAGGGGTAGGATAAACATGAAGTGTACGTAGAGGAATTTCGAAGATAATGCCTCAAAGTCTGTGCAAGATAGGAAACTTCTAATGTAAAATTGTATACAACGATTTCACCAAACAAGTAAATGCATAAAGATTGCGATTAAAAGAATTAAGAAACGTACCTGTAAAAAAAAGTAGACCTAGCAAAAAGAGCAATGAAATTTTTGCCATCTGCTTGTTTCGCTACTTGGTATTTGCAAGACTTTGATGAGCACTATACTTTCAGTTTGTCCGATATATATTGAAGAAATTTTGGCGCTATCTTTCAACTCGAGACAACTGTTAAACCGGACGAATATATTTGCTTTAGATCTTCTTTGAAGGTCGACTCGTCTTTTCGGGTTAGGTTAATTTTGTGAAAGTGATTTAATTTAAAGACCAATTCTAATTGTGTGTGACACTGTGTTAGAGGGACCTAACACACTGCATATGAAAATTTTACTTTAGCTTCAAGGTATAATCTCAAAATATCACATCATAAAACAAATCTCCTTATCCTGGCCCACATATCCAACCATTCGGCTACATTTGTGTCATTACTTCTACAAACAAGTTGAAAGTGTATCATATACAAGACAAGATCTGTTAAGAACGAATGAGATGTCATTATTATGGAATATTTCATCATATTCAAGACAATTATACTTGATGTATATTTTTTTGTTAGGGTAATCTCCTTGTACATAGCTTATCTCTTCATACGAGAGGTCATTATAATTAACGTGAGTTATGTTTTATCAATAAAATACACGTCGTTTCTTCTAATAAATTTTATAATATCCTAACACAATTAAAGTCGTTTCTTCTACCTTAGTGTATGGCCGAGTGAAGTATACTTCAAAACCCTTATGGAGTTATGCGCGACAATCTTTAATTTAAAGAAAAATAATAACGTTTTCTCTTAGGATGAAAAATGGAGGATCTTTCGTTGTCAATTACTAGTAAATCCATGAAAAATTGCATGTGGCATATTTGGCCTTTTTAACATAAAAAAGTTGAAATATCATCTGGCCATTGCACTGGGTTACGTTTGTCCCTCCGGCTGGTCAAAATATTCGCAAATGTGTATGGCCAGTTGGAAGCATTCAATGCATCTTCCGTTACACTGGACAAAAGACTACGTGTTCGTTGGAGACTGCTTATTGTCTCTCTTGTTATATAAATGTACCTTTCAGGCTTTGATGACAAATTATAAACAGACATTACCCAATATACTTGTAGAGTTAATGTAACCCCTCTCTAGTTTGAAGCAATTACATGAATTTTACTAGAACCATGATTTTTAACTGCGCATACACATATATGATTTTAGATTCGGTTTTTTCCTCTTTCATAATTTTTTTTACCATACAGAAAAATTAAATTTCCAAAATGATATTTGCTTCGTACACCACAAAAAAAAGAGACATAGCGACATACAAAAATCGTCGCAATTTCGTCGCTAAAGGCGTATAGCGACGAAATTGCGACGAAATATGCAGGTCGTTATACGGCTTGTCGCAAAGTGATTTTCCTCGGTGAAGCGTTGCTATATTGCGACGAGAAAAGGCTCGTCGGCGGTTCGTCGCACAATTGCGACGAAACTCTGTCAGGTCTGCGACCTGTTATTTCCGTCGTCGTTTCGTCGGTATATCTTTTGTCGTCGCTATTTTTAAATTTTTTATTTTTTTTATTTCCGGTCTGCGACATTTCTGTTTCGTCGCAGATTTTCGTCGGTATATCTTTTGTCGTCGCTATTTTAAAATTTTTTATTTTTTTTATTCTAGGTCTGCGACATTTTTGTTTCGTCGCAGGTTCGTCGCTATCATTTAAATTAATATTAAATATTAATTAAATATTAAATATTAAATATTTATAATTTATTAATAATATCAATATATTATTAATTAAATAGTTTTTATTATTATTTAATTTTTATAATATATTTTATTTTGTATATTAAATCATTTGTATGAATATTATACAGAAATACGGTATTTGCATATTAAAGTTCGTATAATTAAACAACGCAAAAGAAATAGAATCTGTATAAATGTCTGATAAAATATAAAAGAACAAAGAATATGTCAATACAATAAATGAAATAGTCTGTACAAAAAATCAAAAAATGAAATACTATGCAGAGGAAGATGGAGAGGGATCATGCGGAGAAGAGTGACCATCAGGAGGGCGAGGCTGAGGCTGCGAGGAGCTGGAAATGAAAGAGATGATGAGATGCGATAGCTGCGAGATTTGCTGGTTCGTCGCCTGCTGCACCTGCATCGTCTGCTGCTGCGCCTGCTGAAGCGCCTACTGAACCGACTGCTGCAGCGCCTGCTGGGTCTGAGTCAGCTGCGACCGCAGTGCCTGTAAACTCTCCTCATGCTGCGCCCTGATGGTCTCCACCTCATGCTGCAGCGCCACATGATCTGATTCCAGGCGCGAAATATCCTCTGGGCATCCTAAATGCTCAAATCCCTCTATTACTGCCGTCAATCCAAATTCTCGTCAAGGTGTGTGCGAAATCCAAGAAAATACCGTCGCATCGTGGAAAAAAAATCTAACAAAAAAAGAGGTAACGGTGGTTATGTTAACGACCACCAGGATCAGAGGGTCATCCTCCAAGCATTGGCCGACACCATGGCCACCACTTTGGCGCAACGGCGATGGTAGACTGCACCGTGCCTGTAGCATTTGAACTAGCGTCTTCTGCCGCTGGCGCCACTGAGTCTGAGGTTCTACTACATAGAAATGCAGGACGTCCGAAATCCGATGTTTAGAAGGACCCTTCACCAGGGATGCATATATATGCGACAGGGCCGCTAATAATCACAAGACCGCTCGCGACGAAAGTACGGTTGTGGAGGAGTGCACGGCCACCTCTACCACCATGTACTCTTCGTGGATGCCACACTCGGGTCAGCGTGGGGGAGATTATGTAAGTATGGGTGCGACAACCAGGACGTTCTACAAGTGACTGAAGTAAGGAGTTTTCTTGGTTTGGCCAGCTGCTATAGGAAATCTGTTGAAGGATTTTCGTCAATACCGGTGTCCTGAGCAGACCGAAGTGGAAGAAGGCGAAGTCCGAGTGGACCGTGGATATCACCAAAGGTTCGCTGAGCCAAAAAAAAACAAAACAAAAAAATTAATTTAAACACAAGACCATAATACACAATGTTGCTAATTAACTATATATACATGCACTAATTAACACCACATACTTTAACGGCGATTTTCCCATATCAGCCACGTACTAGAATATTAACATACAAAATCCAGCATAATTACTACAAGGAAACATAACACAGTAAAAAAAACTATCACATAACACAATAAACTATGGATATACAATAACATAATTCAACAAATTATATATATATATATACACATCTATATATATTATATATATATATATATACCACATGAAAATCAGGTGCACACACATAACATAAAGCACACCATACTCATGCACGACACAAACAAATACATAACCTATCATATCATATAAACCAAATAACATTAGTTGTTAATAGCCAAATTGCAGCCACAACTGCGAAATTAATAACTTGCCTATCATCACATACCACTACTCCATAAAATTTACTAAGTCATGTACAACATGAACAATAAACACCCCAAAAGTGCAAAAAAATAATATAAATTAAATATTATTATTATTAAACGTCATATGTATAAAAAAAAGAGAGAAGAAAATTTACCAATGTTTTAACGTACTTACAAATAATAATAATAATAATATGCACAAGACATATTAACTACTAAAATATGTGCACCCTTACAACAATATGACTCTATCATCTGTAATGAACCAACCAATTTATTAAACCATACAATGTTATCAACATGCAAAACACAAACAACATAAGTGCGAAAGATAAATAATAAATGTCTATATACACCTATACATATGCTTACAAAACAATCAAAAAAAAAGAAAATACGAAGTAATAGGTAAAAGCTCACAATATATATAGAATATTATGATACCAACATAGGTGTAGAAAACCTATAAATAGATACACGAAGCAAAAATAACTGCACGATGTTAAGTAAATATGCACAAGTATACACACAACCATTTCAATGACACCGCAATATAACTAATTCAACTAAACAATAATAAATATCACACTATATAACGACAACAAACAACACAATACAATAGCACAAATACTTTTCATACAGGACATGTATACGAAATAGACATACATTTATCGATTTTTAAAAAAAATCATTAATCATTCACAATTGAAGTAAAGCCTACTAATTACGAGTTAGGTACAACGTGGTATTGCATGAAAACATAGTAATAGATTAAAATGTAGATAATTTAATAAAATAAAAACGGGAAAAAAAAATTAATTATCATACATGAACACCCAAATAAATTCCTTATATATCTACATTATAGTAAAACTATGCAATTATGCATTTCCTTCTTCAGAATGATATATATATATATATATATAATATATATATATATAAAGACATTTATACAGCAATAAGACAAGCCAGTACAAAAAATATAGAGTACCGGCAACAAAAAACACGGATGAAATGTCTATCTATTTCTACGTGCTTTGATTTATCGTGCTGAACTGGATTTTATACCATACTTATGGCAGAAACACTATCACAAAAGATTTGTATGGGTAGTCTTGCATGAACATAGAGATCTTCCAGAATGCTTCTAATCCATATGCCTTCCTGGATTCCTAGTGCAAGTGCTCTCGACTCAGCTTCTGCACTGCTTCTTGACACTACTGGTTGTTTCTTGCTCTGCCATGTAACCAGGTTGACCATAAGAATGTTCCATAACCAGTTGTTGATCGTAGATCAGTTTTGCATCCAGCCCAGTCTGCATCTGTGTAAATCTGGATGCCTCGTTCTAAGTTCTTCCTGAAGCATAGTCCCAGCCTTGGTGCATTCTTGAGATACTTGAGGATTCTAAATGCAACTTGGAGATGTTCATTAATAGGACAATGCATAAACTGTGATACATAACTTACAGCGTAACAAATATCAGGCCTAGTATAACACAAGTAGATTAGTTTTTCAACTAATTTTTGATAACCTAGTTTATTTGTTGGAGTGTTATCCCATTGATCCCTGAGCTTGTATCCCAGCTCAACCGGGGTGCTGGCTGGTCTGCATCCGAGCAGAATAGTTTCTTTGAGAAGGTCCAGTATATATTTCCTTGTGATCTATAGAGTTCATCTTTGTTTCTTGCAATTTTCATTCCCAGGAAATACCTTAAGTTTCCTAGATCTTTCATTTCAAAGTGTTGTCATAATTTAGTCTTGATATTTTCCATGCCCTGTTTAACTCCTCCAGTTATTATAATATCCTCTACATATACAATAATGAATGTCAGCTCCCCCTGAGCAGAAATTCTGATGAATAGATTGTGATCACTATGTTTTTGATTAAATCCTAGCCCACTCAACGTTGAATGTTTTAATCCATGTCCGAGGTGACTGTTTTAGTCCATATAAGGACTTTCTCAACTTGCAGACATGGCCTCTATTAGTTTCATTGTCAAATCCTGGTGGTATTATCATATAAACCTCTTTAGTCAGATCTCTAACTAAAAAGGCGTTCTTTACATTCATTTGTTACAGTTCCCAGTCAAGGTTACCACCAATAGAAAAAATTACTCTCATATTTAGCTTAGCCACTGGTGCAAATGTTTCTAAGTAATCTATTCCGTAGGTCTGGGTGAATCTCTTAGCTACTAATCTAGCCTTATATTTATTCACTATGCCATCACTATTATATTTAGTAGTGAATACGCATCTACATCTTAGTGGTCTTATATTAGGTGAGCAGGGAATAAGTTCCCAGATGTTATTTTTTTACTAAGGCATCCATTTCTTCCTGCACAACTTGTTTCCACTCAGGTCGGCTCAGTGTTTCCTCTATATCCTTGGGAATAATGCTATCATTTAGTGAGCACACAAATGTTCTAAAGCTTGGATTTAACTTATTATAGGATATGTATTCTTCTATGGGATATTTAGTGCCGGTCGGATTCCTGGTGCACTCACGAGTTCCTTTCCTTAGTGCAATTGGTTTATCATCAATTTGAGTCCTATGGTCGTATCCGGTGTTTAATTCTACCTTAGTCAGAGGTGTTTGGTAAGATGTATCAGGTTGGTCATTACAACCCAGATCTTCCTGATCATTTGATATGATAGGAAAATCGATCATGGGTTGAGTTTCAATAGTTCCGAGCTGAGGTGCCTCACAGCTGAGCTGTTGTGTGCAGCACGGCTGGGCAGTTGAGCTTGGCATATTTGGTATTAGAAAAGTGGGCTCATATTCATTTCTCCCTAAATCTATTGTTTCTTCTCCAGATCTATAATATGCAAGTTTTTCATTAAATGTAACATCTAATGTTATATAAATTCGTCTATTGGCTGGACAGTAACATTTATATCATTTCTATTAATTAACATATCCTAGGAAAATACATTTAACAGACATAGGGTCCAGTCTACTCCTATGGCTGGGCTGAATATGCACATATGATGTGCATCCAAACAGTCTAGGTGACAGTTCTGTAAGTAGATTGGTATGCAAGGTAATGATTAATGAGCATTTCTCTTGGAGTTCTAAATAACAAAGTCCTAGATGACATTCTGTTTATTAAGTAGGTGGTCGTAAGAAGGGCCTCACACCAGTACTGTTTGTATACATTCATTTTAAGCATAATTGATCTAGTTACTTCAAGTAGATGCCTGTTCTTCCTTTCAGCTACACCATTTTGTTGGTGGATATAAGTCCATGAAGTTTGATGATGTATGCCATTTTATATCATAAAATTTTGAACTTTTTTATGTAAGTACTTAGCTCCATTATCTGATTTCAGAGTTTTAATGGTGTTGCCGATTTGATTTTTAATGAATGACATGTATCTTATCACTGTTTGTCCAACATCACTTTTATTTTTTAACAAGTAGACCTAAGTTACTCTTGTGTGATCATCAATAAATGTTACATACCATTTAGGACAGTTAATGTTGGCTATTCTATATGGTCCCCATATGTCAGAATGAACTAGATTAAATGGTGTTGATGCCTTATATTCTTTGGCAGGATAATCATGTTTAGTATGTTTGGCTAATTGACAAGTTTCACAACTAAGTTTTTCAACATGATCTGAGCTGAATAATCTTGGCATTAATTGTTTAAGATACAAAAAATTGGGATGACCTAGCCTGTTATGCCACAACAAACTTTCCCCTACATATGTATTTCTAGGGTGCAAAATACTAGAGTCTCGGTCACTTGACAGCTCGGCTGAGCTGACCAAAACTCTGTTTTCTGACTCAAGTAAGTAGAGGCCTCCTATATTCTTAGCATTGCCAATAATCCCCTTCACTTTGTTTTCTAGAAAAAACATTCTGTGGATGAGAAGCAGGCTAAATAATTATTATCCCTAGTGAGTTTTCCAATAGAAAACAGATTGAAACTGAGACTAGGGACATGAAGGACACCTTTTAGTGTTATTTTATTGTTAATCATAACAGAGCCTATTCCGATTACTTCAGGGTAATTCCATTCGCAATTTTTATCTTCTTAGGTGCAGAAAGTAAAGTGTAGGAGTTTAGAAGGATACCATTATTGGTCATGTGATCAGTAGCCCTGGAGTCAATGATCCATGAACTGCTGGAGCTTGGTTGGACGTAGCCTGCTATGGTTGCCTGATGCAGGTCAACTCAGCCGCCTTGTTTTTTCAGAAAATGAATCAGCGCGTGAATATGTTCTTTAGTAATGACCTCAGCATTGGTTGCTTGGACTGAGCTGAGGTGGCTTGTGCCAGGCGGAGCTATTCCAGGTTGAGATGTGCTACTTACCTGATGAGCAGCACTATATCCAGCAGCGAATGGTTTTTGTGATGGCCTCTAGGGAGCATGGCTGGTCTTCAGAGGTGGTTTTCCTTCTCAGACCAGCTCTACTTGAAGTTTCCAACAGTCATCAATTTTATGGCCTTCCTTCTTTTAGTACTTGCACACTTTCCCTCTAGAAGAGGCAAAGTGTCTTTTAGCAATCAACCCAGATGCTTCTGCTGGCTGTTCAGAATGCAGAGCTGAGGATTCCACAGTAGCAGATCCTCTCATCATGACCTTCTTCCGACTTTCTTCGTGTTTGATTTCAGCAAAGGCAGCCTTCATAGTCGGTAGTGGTTTTGTACTCAGAATTCGACTTCGTGCAGTGTCGAATTCTGGGTTTAGTCCAGTTAGGAAATGAAAGACCTGCTTCCTTTCTGTGAAGGTCAATTTGCTGCCATGTCTTGGTAAGTAATATATAGTATTTGTGGACAGCAAGAGTTCCTTGTTTCAGCTTATGAAGATGAGCTTCGACTTCGTATAATTCTGAGATGTTATCCTGTTTAAAATACATCTCCTTGACTGCAGCCCAGATTTCTGCTGCAATATTGTACATTATAAAATCATCAGCAATGTCTGGTTGCATAGAGCGTATCAGCCAAAACATTATCATGCTGTTTTCTGACTCCCACAGTCAGAAGTTTGCATCAGTTTCAGATGGGACAAGGACTATCCCATATAAGTATTCTTCCTTGTCTTTACTAATGGTAGACATTTCTACCCCTCAAGACTATAAGAGGTATTTGTCTCTAGTTTGTGGCTGGTAATGGCTATGGAGGAATCAATAGTGAGTTGAGGACCATGCACCTCTCCTGATGATTGATCAGAAGTAGAAGTGGCCTCAGTATATTCAGCAGGGTTGAAAGGTGTAGTCATTTTGAAGAAAAATTTTTAGAGACGCAGAAAACATAGTATAAATCGCATGTATTTTTTTATTTAGAGGAGCTCTGATACCATGTTGAATATTGAAAGAATTTGCATCCATTCAAGTTGAAAATAATTTACAAGGTTTTACCCCTTTTATAGGGATGGAAAGCTACTCCTAACAGCTATTTTTCCACTTGAACAATGGTCACTGTCAGTCTGCTGTTAATTACAATGGCTCTGGTAACGGCTAGTTACCAATGCAGCTCTGCTATGTACAGTGAAAAAATTACAATATTTACATGCCTAAGTATAACTATTCAGCCTGTTGCGTCGCTGCCTTGATTGTGCTTCACCTCGGCTCTGCACTTTCTTTACTTCGTCTTCTTCAGCTCAGTATGTCTTTCTATCTTTATCACCTCAGTCCAGCTCTCCTGTTCAGGTCAGCTCGGCTGACTGACTTCGTTACTTACTAGCGTTTTTCTGGACTTCGTCCAGGTTGGCCTAGTTCAGCTCGCCACGCCTCGTCCAGGTCCGCCTTCTTCAATTCTGATAGGCACACCTTCGTCCATGTATGCCTTCTTCAGTTCAGCTCGGCACACCTAAGCTGAACTTATTTCTACATGTCAATGTGTCTATCCTTAAGCGAAATCTTCTATAATTTATAACCTTTCGTTTATTAGCACGCTGTGATAATTTTGGTTTCATCAAAGAGGAAATCTTCTGTAACTTATAACCTTTCATTTATTACTGCACATATTACAAGCCTGAAAAAATTTGAGTTTTCTTATACGGCTTAAGTGATAATACGTTAATTTTACTTTCTGTGTATTATTTGTATTTCATAATTCCTGTATTTTATTGTAATCAATCAGATCATATAGTTTCTATAAATAGATGACGATGTTTAATTGTAATTGATTTCATAGATTAGAACACGTGCATGGAGTCGTCTATATGCGATGAAATTGTACAAGTTGACAATTGAATGCAGTGAAAAACTTTTCACCAATTTTCTCATACTCTTACATGAGAATGAAATTAAATTAGTTTTTTTTGATAATTGATGACTGCTTCTAAAAATGGTAAATTCCGAATTAATATTAACTGTGATTCAAATCATACTTAAATATGATTAATATTTAAATCATATTATTTTTTTAAAAAAATAATCTAAGACACTATTTCGAAGGGTGCCTTAATAGAGGCTAGAGTGTGGCTGGCGTGGTTGGTTACTTGGAACGAGAAAGAAAAAAATTTAGAATTAAAAAAAGTAAGACGCCATTCTCAATGGCACGTTGAGTGCTATAATTCTGAATGGCGCCTCACCTACTTTTTGAAAATTTTCATTTCTTACCCTATTTGTGGTTTTTTATTAAAAGTTAACTCATAAGAAATACAATGACAGAGGCGATTTTCGTGTTTTGCTATTTTAATCACTCTCAACATGTCTATCTCCAGTTGTGTGTGTGTGTATATATATTATTATTAATCATAACTAACTATTAAGATATCTACTAGTTATTCATTACCCCTAAACCTAATAAATATAACGCTCTATTATTCGGACCCTATTTCATTAGGAGCCTAAATCAAGGAGGTGAGATAGAAGATTGAAGATCTTGTTGGTCGTCTAATTTTTTCGAGAACTTGATTGACGATTGATGATGAGGACCAAATCACACTTAACATAATGACAAATATTACCAACCCGGTCCATTACAGTCAACGTTGTTTGACTTTTACAAAGGCGTAGATCGCCTTAATTTCACATCGGAAGTGCGATTCTAGCCACGAATGACCCGGTGCCATCCACGGGACGCAAGACGCCTCCTCAGCGCTGACAGCTATCTCAGGTCAGAATTAGTAAAACTCACCCCATGCATCAAGGATTGGGCATCTTAGTCGTAAGAGCCACCTTAGCCTTAGTTCTCAGATTAGCTGCAGCTGTCACCTTGGTACGAACACATACCTCAGCCATGCCATGTAGATCGGCCATGGATCCGGTGTCTCAGCCTTGTTTGGTCAGCTCGGTAGAGCAAGCGCATGCCACACAAGCAACTTGGCCATGTAACTCAACATATGACGACACATGGCAGTCATGCACAAGTGGGACACGGAACTTGGCACTCTTTTATGGCTCCTCTACATGCATTGGCAGCCCAAACCATATAAAAGGGAGAGATGACGCCTTTCAGCATGCGAATTCAATTGGAGCGTTCTATACTAAAAACTCAACCCATTAAGCAATAACACCACATATATTCCACAAAAAGGAGACAACTTTATCTAATATTCCAACATACAAACATGGCAAAACCCATAATTGACTTGTGTATCGGAGGGTTTTCCCTAGAGCAATAGCTCAGGGAACTCTAACATTGTTCAACTTGGGCGTATTCCTAGGAACGTGAGTTTTGGCTATATACTACATCTACGCGAGATTTTGATGGTGTTTTCTATTATTTAGATTATCTCTGGTCCATGTGATGATTTGACTTCACCATCTGACGTTAGAAGGTTGGCCAACTAGGCCTTAATTCACCTTTTTCTTGCTTAAACACGTGTAACATCCCTTTAAAATAGCAAAAAAAATTCAATGATGAATCTTCTCATCGCCAGCGACAAAGAGGCTGGCCCAACCACCAGTTAGAGCAAGTCTTCATCAGACAGGTTGGGAGCCCAGATGTTGTCCAAAGGGTTACCCACGAAGAGTACGATCAATCCATGAAATATGTGGCTAAAAAATGGGTATCTTTCAAGACTTTGTTGACCAAATCAAAGGTAAGGCTTAGAGGCCCCGTATCTTTCTACGTACATTTCTTACAACTATAGAGGAAGACAACCTCCTAGACAAGGGACAAGTTTCGGCACATGCTAAGGGAAAAGGTAAAAAGCCGCATACTGAACTTTTACCCTCACTGAAAAATCCCTTAGTTGTGAAGTCATGTCTTTCCAAGCATGTGCAACGTGCTGCCGCTGCTCCCCTAAGGACGAGGCGGCTTTGAGTCTAATTCGTCATTATATTGCTTCGAGTACATGTGCTCAGTGCAAGAAAGCCTCTTTTCTGAAGAATTTGCAGAGTACGCCGCCGTAGAGAATTTTAAGGTGCCCAAGATGGACAGCTACAGTGGCACCACCGCGATGAGTCTGTAGAATGTTCTAGATCTGTTGAGGTGCAAAACCTTCCTCGTACATCTAAAGGGAAAGGTCATGAGATGGTTCAAGAGTTGTCGTCTCAATGCATATATTCTTTCCGACAACTGGTCTAGAGGTTCAAGGATCAGTTTGTATCTTACAAAGATGTTGTCAAAAACTCCTCACGCTTGATGACTGTAAGGCAGAAGATCGACAAGCAAGTTTTACATTATATGCAACACTTCACCGATGAGTCCCTACAAGTCGAGGATTGCAATAATAGGGTTATAGTTAATGCGTTTACGAACAGGTTGAGGCTAGGTCACCTCTTTTTCCAATTGGACAAGGAGAACCCGAAAAAATCCGAGGGCATGTTCGGAAAAAGCCTATCAATTCGCTCGAGGAGAAGAGGCTAACAAGTTAAATAGGAAGGTTAAGTCAGCCTACCAAAAGCCGAGCCGAGGTGAATACTAGAAGGAAACCCACAAGGATTTCATGGACAAGAACAATGCGTTGAACCACCTTAGGGGGTTTGAGTCAAAGAAGAGTTGTCATTACTCGCCTCAAAAGAAAGGATCATTGCAGCCGTTGAAAAAAATAGGCTGAGGACAGAATCTCCAAAGCTACAGGGGCCGAAAACAAAGAGAGACCCTGAGATGTACTACAAATATTACAACGATATTGGTCACGATATGGAGAATTGGAGGCAGCTGGCGTACGCAATCGATTGACTTATTGAACAAGGCCATCTACATCATTTTCATGTCCCAGGATCAAGACTGCACAGTTTGCTGGATTTCTGCTGACCTCCTTTAAGAAAAAGTGCCAGGAAGATAAGTTTCATTGGTGCAGAAAAGAGAATGATGAGGAGGATGAAGAGCCAAATGATGCAAGTCAACCTCAGATTAATTATGTGATTTGTATCGTTTCTGGATGGCCTATCTGGCCAAGTTCAAAACCAAAGCCAGGGGCACCTGGAACTTAAGATAACTTGCCCAGGGAAAAGCCAATGTTGTCATATGAGCTAACCTATGGGTCAGATGATCATATCCCCTTAGGTTATGACAACACAGGCTTGGTGATTGACCTTTCCATTAATCTTACACCCAACAAAATCGTGGAGGTGCACCGAGTCTACATTGATATGGGCAACCTGGCTAACATAATGTATTATAACATTTTCCAACACTAGGGTTGTAGGACAACCAACTATGCTATGTATCAACACCATTATTTGCATTTTCGATACAGTAATGCAGCAAGCATACCTGGTTACATTGTTTGTTACTTTTGGCAAACATCCAAAGTGCCGTCACTTATGGGTGGATTTTGTCATTGTAAAAGAGAGACCAGCCTACAATATTCTCCTCGGTAGGCCGGCCCTTATGAGTTTCCAGACGATAACCTCACTGTTACACGTCAGCATGAAATTTTTGTCCTCAGTCGGGGTGGTGACCATAGGCGGCCCATAGTTACTATGCTGTATCAATTAAAGGAAAATTATCCATACAACAAGTTAGCCTTGATGATATTGTGCCTTCGACTGAGCAAAACTAGAGTCAGACGACGCAGTCCTATATTTCATTCTATATTTTAAATGGCCAGAGAATGTGACAAAAATGGAACTTGGATGCCTGCCAAGTCTCTGAGCCAACTCCATAATTTGTTGAGAGAATTCGCGATTATCTTTGCTTGGACAATCGAAGACATGCCAAACGTTCCAAGCGCTCTTGCTGAGCACAAGCTCAATGTGGGTCGTAGCATCAAACTTGTCAAACAGAAAAAGAGAAACTTCAGTCTCGAATGGATCAGGGTAATCGAGTAAGAGGTTGGCAGATTGATCGCTGCCAAGTTTATAGCAGAAGTACCATATCCCGCATGGCTACTAATCCCGTGGTGGTACGAAAACCTGACAAATCGTGGAGGATGTGTATTGACTACACAGACTTAAATAAAGCTTGCCTAAAATATTGTTATCATTTGCCAAAGATTGACAGATTAATGGATTCAACAATTGGGCATAAGGTCCTCAACTTCCTCAACACTTTTTTTAAGGCTATCATCAAATACCATGGCTAAGGAAGACCAAGATAAAACCTCTTTCATTGCTGGAAGGCACCTACTGCCACATAAGCATTCCTTTTGGGTTGAAAAATGCAGGAGCCACATATCAAAGGTTGGTTAATCCTTTGTTCAAGGACTAAATTGGCCGCATTGTGAAAGTTTACATTGACGATATGCTCATCAAGAGCAAGACTCTAGATGTGTATGTCCAAAACTTGAGAGAGGTATTCATCATTCTCCGAGACTCCAGGATAAGATTGAACCCCAAAAAGCGTACATTTAGGGTCCGAAGCAGAAAATTCTTGGGGTATATGGTGTCTAAGGAAGAGATTCAGGCTAACCTTAGCAAAGTTGAAGCTTTGAGAGCTATGCACCGCCTCAAAACAACAAAGAGGTGCAGAGACTAATTGGAATTATTAAGGCGTTGAACAAATTTCTTCCAATTCGGCAGAAAGATCATTCCCTTTCTTTCAAATTCTGATGAAAAGAAACATGTTTCAGTGGGATGACAGTTGTCAACAGGATCTTGATGACTTGAAGTCCTACTCGTCCAAAGTGTTGACCTTAACTTCGCCTACTCCCTACGAGGTGATATAAATATATCTGGCTATCTGTCATGAAGCCGTCGTTGCTGTTCTACTCAGAGAGGAAGACAATGTGTAGAAGCCAACATACTTTGTCAGCAAAGCATTGCATGGACCTAAAGTAAGTTTCCTAACGATAAGAAGATGGTCTTGGCGTGGGTCATCGATGTAAAAAAACTCAGATCCTATCTTCAAGCTCATCCTATTGAGGTCTTCACTGATCAACGCTTTGAATAAAATTCCGTCTAAGCCTGAGACATCAGACCAAGCGGCCAAATGGGTCGTGAAATTGGCCAAGTACGACATTGACTATTGACCTAGGACTTCTGTTATGGCCCAAGGCTTGGAATATTTTATTGCTGAAGGAATTTAGATAGAGGATGAGCAAACCTGAGAGGAACAATAGACCATCTATGTCGACAGATCCTCTTCTTGTGATGGCAGCGGAGCAAGTCTCTTTATCATAATTACGAAAGGGGAAGAATTTGAGTATGAACTTTGATTCAACTTTGACACCACAAACAATAAAGCCGAGTACGAAGCCTTGATTTCAGACCTGAGCCTTGCTTGAAAGATGGGGGGTCATAACATTAAAGTCACACAACAATTCTCAACTTATTGTGGCACAAGTCAACAGTGATTATTAAGCCAGAGAGGATCAGATGAAGTGATATCTATTAAAGATCGAGCAACCCAAGGTAATGTTTGAGTGTTCGAGATCAAACTTATCATAAGGTTGGCCAACAAAAGGGCCGACACATTTTCTCGTCTCATATCATCGAACTCAACAGCCTTGGGCAAAGAGATTATGGTGGAGCTGATTAGGCACCAAGCTCACGACTATGCCAAGGTGCTTCAAGTGGACTACCACGACACATGGATGGAAAAGATTGTTAACTTTCTAAAGCATGGCGTTATACGCAAGATAAACAAGCAGCAAAGAAACTGCGGACCAAAGTGGCTAGGTACGTTCTTTTTGTTAAGTCATAAAGAGGAGATCTTTCTCCCAACCATGGCTGAAGTGTGTTCTTGAAGACAAAGGAGATTATATTCTTCATGAGATTCGTTTGGGAATCTATGACAATTATTCTGGTTCAAGGTCTCTTATAAGCAAGTGTTATTTGGCCGGCTTATTAGCGGACATTGCTTTAGGATGCTCTTGAATTGGTGAAAAAATGTCAAGCATGCCAAGTGCACGACTTTATCTTATGTCTCTAATCAAGAAATATTTCCCATTATCAGCCCCTATCTATTTGTTTAGTGGAGGATCGAACTTGTCGGGCTTTTACCATGTGCTCCAGGATTCATTCAATATCTTCCTATCGCCATTGATTACTTTACGAAATGGATCGAAGAAAAGCATTTGGTGGAAATGACGGGAAATTATGTGAAGAAGTTGTTCTGTAAGCACATTATCTGCCTTTTTAGATTGCCAAGAGTCTCGGCCTCTGACAATGGCAAACGATTAGTGGAGTATACATTTAAAAGTTGGTGTGTCAAGTTGCACATACAAAATAACTTCACCTCGGTGGCTCATCCTCAAGCTAACGGTTTAGTAGAGCTTGCCAACCGCAATCGAAACCAAGGTTTAAAGAAAAGACTTGAAAAAAACGAAGCAGTTTGGGTAAACAAGCTGCCCAACATCCTTTGGGCTTATCACACAATTCCTTCCACTTCGACCAACAAAACACCTTTTGCCTTGGTGTAAGGCTCTGAAGTTTTTATTCCGACTGATATTGGTTCTATTTAGCCATAGAAGAAAATTATTATGATCAGAATAATAATCAAAGTCTATTCTAAATCTAGACATACTGGAAGAAGAAAGAGAGTGAGCTCATATTGGAATGGTACAATATAAAAACTTTATCTCTGAATACCATAATTCGATAGTGTGACACAAATTCTACTAAGTTGGAGACCTTTATGGTCTTTCTGGTTTAGCAATTAGAAATTGTAGCGCCCTGCTCCTGAACCCTAGCATCAGGAACGGCGCACCCGCCGTATCTCGTTAAGGAGAATACAAGGCGTCGATATAAATCAACTACACGTCATCATAATAACGCAAATTGATGTCAGCGGAAGTCATTACTAAAATCCTCGATAAAATGATCATCATCATTAATACAATGTCTAAGAATTTCTAATCAATACAATAATCAAATGTATGTAAAAACTAATCTCGAAAATACATAACCTCGAATATCGAAATAACTGTCTCATCCAATTCTCGAAAGTATTTTCTGAATATCCTTAGTTTCAAAACCTCTCGTCTTGATCTTCCACGGTATACCAACTCCTGTGTAAGCATACCCTAATTTCTCATGCCTGCAAAACTGGTGAGTGGTGGTGTGAGCCAAAATCAACGGGCTCAGTAAGCAACCTATTTATACCTGTTATAGAAATCATACATGCAGAAGCAAATACAAATAACATTTATAGTTAACATACATGTCCTTAGTCCACAATAATTTCACTCGATTATCTTTAACAGTTAAGACTTCGAAAATAAATACAAAATAAATAACTCATCAGCCCAATCTACCTTACCGTGATGCATGCTCTTCTCAAGTATGACATACACAACAAACAAATAATCACATAAACAAAGAAAAAGACAATGTATACCAACGAAGTAGATAAGCCGCAGAAAGTAAGTCACTCCACATAATAATGCGCAACTTCATGATGCATGTCCTATTATGCATGTCATACGCAACGAAGTCATGTCACACGGAATGCCGATATCTCCACCATGCAATGCATGAACCCGGGTCCTAACTGAGTGGCTGTGGGTCGTACCCACCCACAGTCACCATCCTGAGTGTACTTGGCCCCGCCACCGTACACCATCCTGAGCGCCCGTGACCCGTACGTCACGACCCACCATCAATGCAATGCACGTGCCATGAATGCAAACAGCACAATCGCCTGAGGCCTCTGGCCCATCCTCACCATCCTCCGGCACTCGAATCTAGGTTCAGTTATTTTTGGAATTTATTTCTAATTTTCTGATATTTATTTGTATTTTCTATAACTATTACTATTAATTAAGTTACATTTATATCATGATCTGGGTCGAGGCCTGCCACCGCAACCGGCCCGTTGGCCATTCGGCCCGGCTCGACGGCCTGCCTGGCCCGACTCTCTTTTCTTTCATCTCACTTTCATTTTCATTCTCCTTTCTGTTCTTCTCATCTTCCTTTAATCTGGTGTATCTACACTCATACATACACACAATTCACATGTAGATACACATATGCACACAATTCACATATAGAGGAAATTCAATTACAGATATGCAACAATAACACACTGATGCATGATAAACATAACGAGCATAAATAGACCACTTACATCTGATGCATTACAATATGACGAGCACAAATAGACTATTTACCTCTGATGCATGACAATATAACGAGCATAGATAGACCACTTACCTTGAATCCGATATTCACTTCCTCTCTTCTAGGCTCGAATCTAAACAATTGTAATATAAAAATCAATACCTAATAATAAAGGTTAATTTGACTTATTTCATAGCATTCTATATACTTTACTTTCTAAAATGTGTCCAAGAAAATTTTCAATAACCAAAAAGAAAAGAAATGACTAACTTACACACAACCATCAAATTTAATTGACCAGGAACATTAACAAAATGAGGAGTTCGAAAGCAATGATACATAATATATTCAACAAGAATAGCAACAAGCTTTAGTGGGTCTAAAATTTCTACGGCTGACACATCAACTCTTTTTCCTTTGATATACTATCTTTAACAATTTTTCTTTTGGTGGATGAGATTCATTTTATCTATAAATATATTGTATAATGCAAATTCACCAACAGTGGCCACACGGCCACAGCCCCTACCAACACATGTATATACACGGCACAAACTTATACATATACATATACATATATATATATGTATAATCATCTATCTATGAAGGCTTAACCGTCATTAAACATACAACAATTACAAATCTTAATCATATATACATATATACATATATATTCATGATATAGAAAATATTATTTATAACTTAAGACAACTCCAATACTCATTAAAAAAAAAGGGCAGCCACTGAGCTCTCACCCGGATAGCATCCATTAAATTTATACATAGCATACTCATATGTACCAACTCAATTGTGAATGTACCACATCGCTTACCTAGTGGAAGTCTTCCTAAATCCTCTGAGAATTGCAAAGTTTGAATGGTTCACTTTAGCTTTTTACACATACACGCAGCCAGCACATATAGTTTATATATACATTCAAGCATATATGTTTTCAAAAAAAAATATATCTCTCCCATACATGAATATATACTACAACAACAGTGGCCCTCTATCCATATGCATATGATAAACACACATTTGATTATATACAAGTAGACAATTATTTATCCAAACATGTATAGAATGCATGATCCAAGTTGATAATCGAAAGTATAATCATATGATTTTGCAGAAACATAGCAAATATAGTAGGGTTACTTACATATTTGGGTATATTATACCGCAAATGGATTCGGAATGAGTTGAAGACAATTTTTTTTCTCCCTCTTTCTTCCTAAGTTGATCTCGTTGCTGGAGAGGAGATGACCATATAATAATTTTTTTTTCCTTTGTTGCTGTGCTTGGCAGAGGAAATGATGTGAGAGGGTGAAGAAGAAATTTTTTTTTATAAGGAGTGGATGGAACGAACGTGGGATAATTGGGGGAGAGAATTGAGCAAAGATTGGGGCTTCAGTTAATGAAGTGAGTTACTGGGGGTTGACTAACCCCCAGCCAGAGATTTACTCTTTTTTGTTTTTACTTAATAGGCAATCAAAATATTATTATTTTATTTCTATGTTTGTTACTATTACTATCATTTCACGGGACGTAACATACCTCCCTCCTTACAATAAGTTTCGTCCTCGAAACTTGCGTATTACGTGGTCCACAGTCTAATGTAGTCTTACTTGATCCATTCACTTAGTATACGTCACGAAAATCATCACGTCAACCTTATTTTTAGGTTGTAAACACTTACTTTCACTTTTATCACTTAATATGTATCATTCAACTTGTATACTTGTAATCTACAATTTCTGGATTCTTAAGCTCATCATTTATTATTCATCTCCAAACTAATTATTCATTGAGTACTCCAATATGTTAATCATTACACTTCTTCGGTATAGAATCAAGTTCTCCAAAATCAATTCTTATTACTTACGAACTAACTCTATGATTGTATCTTTTCTCCTTTGCTTATTTCATCAATAGCTTAATATACGAAATATGTGTATGGACCTATTTTTTCGTTAAGTTGCAAACGGAAGAAAAAAAAAAGTGCATGTAGTTCTAATGATTTGAAAGTATATCTTTCTTTTCCATTTTTGATAACACGAGAAACAAAGGATTATAAATTTGTCTTCACAAAGCGGTGTCTCACGTGACTTCTTATACAACAATCACATAACTTATTCGCAAAAAGTATCACGGTGAAATCGCATTAAAATAGTTGAAACTATATGTTTTATAAAACGAGTTGAATACGATGTCTCTCTTGTTCTAAAAGGAGGATGTATATTTTGAAACTACTTATTGAAATGATGATATATTTGTTTGTAAGAGTATTTTTCGAGTAAACCACCTTGAAACAATTGAGACACAACAATCGTAATAATTTTTTTTTATAAAAGAATTTAAACATGGTGTCCTTTTTTTCAAACAAAATATATTTTGAAAGCTACGTTTTGTTTCACAAAAATTTAGTGATTTCAACGCAAGCGGATAAATAACTTTAAAACATTTGATGCATAAAATGCTTGCATTATTGATCGTCGACAAATCAAATTCATTTCGACAAAATTGTTGTAACTGAAAACAAAAATTTGACATAATGTACAAGAAATATGTAAACATATCGCTTTTCGAAAACATCATCATTAAAAATAGACTATTTTTCAGAGTTGTCGGGGGTAATCGAAATTCTATTGGGTTGATATACAAATATGGAAAGAAAATATAGTCTTGTAAAGTTAATGGACTATGTAAATAAAGAACTAGTTAAAATACTTAAAAGAAAAATCTTTGAAGTACCTTTAAAATATATAATATATCTTAGTGTACGTGCTTATATGAAAACAGTAGGCTACTTAAAAACTTACAGTCTAATACTTCGTATATTCTCCTAAGTCATCCTTACTGTCAAATGAAAATTTACCTATGTACCGTTTCTTATAAGTCTAACCTTCGTCTATTATGATAAAATTATTAACTTAGATTGTCCAATCCTATCATGGCATACTAAATATTGACCGACTTAAGTCATTCTAATTCACCACGCTTCCGTGCACCACATTGATCCACCGTTCTCATTTACTTGGTTATTTCAACTGCTAATTTTGAACTTGATTAAATCTCGCACGAAAATTCACCCCTACTGGTTCATGCTTACTCCTTTTTTAATTCGTGCCTACCAGATTCAAGTCAAGTAGCTCAATGTTTCTAGAAATCAAAACTTATCTAAAGATTTCGTGACAATTTATCATTACAATGCACATACTATAACCGATTCTCGCTTGTTACTATCGATCAATACCTCTAATAAGACTAATATTGTTGACCTATTTTGATAACACTTCATTCAACATCAACCCTAGACTATAAATTCCTTTATACGTCATCTTTCACTAAACTCTACTGATCATAATACTTATAAATCGATACTTAGTTTCTATCGTTTTACTATAGATCATTCCTTAATAGCTATGACCTCAACTTATACTTAGTCGCGTTCCGACACTACTGTCAAGGTCGAAGCACAAACCCGCTTCAGTTACCCTAATGGTACGGGGTCTCATGCTGCTAGGGAAAGTAGCCCTATTAACTTCATGGTACATCTAAATTAATACATCATTCAGCGCCGGTGTTAGGGCATTTCGATTAACTTTGCAACTTATATGTATTTTTAACTATATACAACTCAATTAGGGTTACTTTTCTCGCGGTTAAGAGATTGTGCAAAGAGTTATGATTGAAACTTGATTAAGGCGAGTCATTAAAATCTTATGGAATACCCTAGGTATACGTGTCCATTAACCGATCATTTCCTTAAGTCTCAGGTTCTTTCCTAATTCTAAGATCATGCTTAGAATATAATCGATTATAACTAAGATCACTACTTATGTTCAAGATCAATTCATAATCAGATCCATCTTATTTCTAGGATCATGACTTATGGGCAAAATCGTAACTTAATTTCTAAGATCATGGCCTAAATCTATGTTTCCGCTGTGGATCTAGAGCCATGCTCTGATACCAACTGTAGCGCCCCGCTCCTGAACCCTAGCATCAGGAACGGCGCACCCGTCGTATCTCGCTAGGGAGAATACAAGGCGTCGATATAAATCAACTACACGTCATCATAATAACGCAAATTGATTTCAGCGGAAGTCATTACTAAAATCTTCGATAAAATGATCATCATCATTAATATAATGTCTAAGAATTTCTAATCAATACAATAGTCAAATGTATGTAAAAACTAATCTCGAAAATACATAACCTCGAATATCGAAATAACTGTCTCATCCAATTCTCGAAAGTATTTTCTGAATATCCTTAGTTTCAAAACCTCTCGTCTCGATCTTCCACGGTATACCAACTCCTGTGTAAGCATACCCTAATTTCTCATGCCTGCAAAACTGGTGAGTGGTGGTGTGAGCCAAAATCAACGGGCTCAGTAAGCAACCTACTTATACCTGTTATAGAAATCATACATGCAGAAGCAAATACAAATAACATTTATAGTTAACATACATGTCCTTAGTCCACAATAATTTCACTCGATTATCTTTAACAGTTAATACTTCGAAAATAAATACAAAATAAATAACTCATCAGCCCAATCTACCTTACCGTGATGCATGGTCTTCTCAAGTATGACATACACAACAAACAAATAATCACATAAACAAAGAAAAAGACAATGTATACCAACGAAGTAGATAAGCCGCAGAAAGTAAGTCACTCCACATAATAATGCGCAACTTCATGATGCATGTCCTATTATGCATGTCATACGCAACGAAGTCATGTCACACGGAATGCCGATATCTCCACCATGCAATGCATGAACCCGGGTCCTAACTGAGTGGCTGTGGGTCGTACCCACCCACAGTCACCATCCTGAGTGTACTTGGCCCCGCCACCGTACACCATCCTGAGCGCCCGTGACCCGTACGTCACGACCCACCATCAATGCAATGCACGTGCCATGAATGCAAACAGCACAATCGCCTGAGGCCTCTGGCCCATCCTCACCATCCTCCGGCACTCGAATCTAGGTTCAGTTATTTTTGGAATTTATTTCTAATTTTCTGATATTTATTTATATTTTCTATAACTATTACTATTAATTAAGTTACATTTATATCATGATCTGGGTCGAGGCCTGCCACCGCAACCGGCCCGTTGGCCATTCGGCCCGGCTCGACGGCCTGCCTGGCCCGACTCTCTTTTCTTTCATCTCACTTTCATTTTCATTCTCCTTTCTGTTCTTCTCATCTTCCTTTAATCTGGTGTATCTACACTCATACATACACACAATTCACATGTAGATACACATATGCACACAATTCACATATAGAGGAAATTCAATTACAGATATGCAACAATAACACACTGATGCATGATAAACATAACGAGCATAAATAGACCACTTACATCTGATGCATTACAACATGACGAGCACAAATAGACTATTTACCTCTGATGCATGACAATATAACGAGCATAGATAGACCACTTACCTTGAATCCGATATTCACTTCCTCTCTTCTAGGCTCGAATCTAAACAATTGTAATATAAAAATCAATACCTAATAATAAAGGTTAATTTGACTTATTTCATAGCATTCTATATACTTTACTTTCTAAAATGTGTCCAAGAAAATTTTCAATAACCAAAAAGAAAAGAAATGACTAACTTACACACAACCATCAAATTTAATTGACCAGGAACATTAACAAAATGAGGAGTTCGAAAGCAATGATACATAATATATTCAACAAGAATAGCAACAAGCTTTAGTGGGTCTAAAATTTCTACGGCTGACACATCAACTCTTTTTCCTTTGATATACTATCTTTAACAATTTTTCTTTTGGTGGATGAGATTCATTTTATCTATAAATATATTGTATAATGCAAATTCACCAACAGTGGCCACACGGCCACAGCCCCTACCAACACATGTATATACACGGCACAAACTTATACATATACATATACATATATATATATATATATATATATATATATATATATATATATAATCATCTATCTATGAAGGCTTAACCGTCATTAAACATACAACAATTACAAATCTTAATCATATATACATATATACATATATATTCATGATATAGAAAATATTATTTATAACTTAAGACAACTCCAATACTCATTAAAAAAAAGGGCAGCCACTGAGCTCTCACCCGGATAGCATCCATTAAATTTATACATAGCATACTCATATGTACCAACTCAATTGTGAATGTACCAGATCGCTTACCTAGTGGAAGTCTTCCTAAATCCTCTGAGAATTGCAAAGTTTGAATGGTTCACTTTAGCTTTTTACACATACACGCAGCCAGCACATATAGTTTATATATACATTCAAGCATATATATGTTTTCAAAAAAAATATATCTCTCTCATACATGAATATATACTACAACAACAGTGGCCCCCTATCCATATGCATATGATAAACACACATTTGATTATATTCAAGTAGACAATTATTTATCCAAACATGTATAGAATGCATGATCCAAGTTGATAATCGAAAGTATAATCATATGATTTTGCAGAAACATAGCAAATATAGTAGGGTTACTTACATATTTGGGTATATTATACCGCAAATGGATTCGGAATGTGTTGACAATTTTTTTTTCTCCCTCTTTCTTCCTAAGTTGATCTCGTTGCTGGAGAGGAGATGACCATATAATAATTTTTTTTTCCTTTGTTGCTGTGCTTGGCAGAGGAAATGATGTGAGAGGGTGAAGAAGAAAATTTTTTTTTTATAAGGAGTGGATGGAACGAACGTGGGATAATTGGGGGAGAGAATTGAGCAAAGATTGGGGCTTCAATTAAGGAAGTGAGTTACTGGGGGTTGACTAACCCCCAGCCAGAGATTTACCCTTTTTTGTTTTTACTTAATAGGCAATTAAAATATTATTATTTTATTTCTATATTTGTTACTATTACTATCATTTCACGGGACGTAACAGAAATTCAGAGATAACTAAACGAAAAAAGCTGAACAAGAAGGAAAAAAATAAAAAGAAAACAGTTGTACAAAAATTTCATTTCATTCTTTCAATGATTGATTACAAAGCTTGAAATGAAAAGTATAGGGCAATATAACAAAACCTAGCTTGTTCAACACTCCTCAAGCCTGCCTCTTCGCTGAAAAGTCGGTAGTGTTCTTTGAAGTCAGTTTTTGCCGTAAAACTATAAACTTGGCATGTCTGGTGTCTTCTTTGTTCAGGGATGGCTCGAACGCAGCACAAATATCTATGGCTTCTGTATAGCCCATCTCTATCACGTAACCTTGAAAGACGACAGTGATATGAAGCGGGTAATATGTCTAAATGTCGTACAGATTTCCCTCCCATTGAGTAAATCAATCTTAAATAGACAAACTTTTGATATCTAAGGCACATACCGTCATATGTGATTCTACATTTTTTATATTTGAAGTCAAAACGTATAATCACTTAAAGACATGATTCTCATATCCAATGGAGTCAATGACACACTCTTCTTTGATTTTGAAATATGATGGGTTAAAAGCAAAATGAATCACTAAATTGGTTGTGCTTCTTATATTGTGAAGTAGCAATTGATCGACATAGCTTGACGTAATTTTCATTATGGGTCATCGGAAAACAACATCTGTGTGTTTCTAACTCATGGGTATGGTCGCGTACATCCGACTCCCCCCATACCCCACTTTAGAGGGAGCTTCTAAGATAATGGAGTAATGTTAGTTGTTTAATCACTTAAAAGACAATGATCGAGATTGATTTTTCGTCGACCATGAAGTATCTTCTAAACTTACGTATTATAGTTTTCATTTTTGACTTTCGTCAGTATGAGAGTATGACATTTTTTCCTTAGAAAATGGTTTATGAATTTGCCTCGCCCAGTTACTAATCCACGAGGTAATTTATAACATAATGATCGCTCAAGGATGTGTTGTCTAAACTTGGTTAAGTGATTAACTGAACCAAGCTGCTATATGAAATAATAATTTTATCAATATGAGTAGGGAGGACTAATGAGCAATTTGTATGGGTACTTATCTTTGAGATTTAATAGATAAAATTGCTCCTTCGTATACTCATTGTTACATTCATATCGGTATATATGTAGCGCCCCACTCCCGAACTCTAGCATCGGGAACAATGCACCCGCTGTATCTCGCTAAGGAGAATACAAGGCGTCGAATCTATTTCCAACATGTATGAAAAGACGTAGAAATTTTTTTCGTGGAAACGAATTACCATAACATTAATTTACATGAAAAAGAATCCTCAATAGCATAATAAATAACTCATGAGAAATATAGTCAATGTACTAGCATCTAAGTGCTATCAGTCCAACTGGGTAGCGTCTAATGAAATCCCAAGTGAATAATAACAACAGCCGCAAGGTCTCCTCGAATCCTAGATGCAGCCATCAGCCTGCCCACTCCACCGTATCAGTCCCGTCCTCCTCCTGCTCACCTGGAGGGGGGAGGGAGTAGGGGTGAGTGACGGGAAAATCACTCAGTAGGCACCTGCCTCCAAGTAGTACAAGACGAGCATCCAAAAATGATATAACACATAGCACATAAACATAATACCACATAAGCATATGAAAGAATGCGGAAAAGTAATTCATTCCAGGTAAAGAATGCGCAACATTGTGATGCATGACCCACTATGCATGTCACATGCAACAAAGTCATGTCACATAGAATACCGATATCTACACTGCGCAATGCATGAACCCGGGTCCTACTGAGTGGCTGTGGGTCGTACCCACCCACAGTCACCATACTGAATGTGTGTGGCTGCGCCACCGTACACCATCCTGAGTGTGCGTGGCCTCGCCACCGTACACCATCCTGAGCGTCTGTGACCCGTACGTCACGACCCGCCATAATCCAATGCACGTGCCATGAATGCAAAACACAATCGCCTGAGGCCCCTGGCCCATCCTCACCATCCTCCGGCACTTAATTCTAGGTTCACTTATTATCTAAATACTGATTCAGCATTGTTCGGCGTCAAATCCATTTTTCTACGGCTCGTATACATTTATCGGACATTTTACATATTTTTCCTCATTTTCCCCATATTTATTTCTATTTATTACCTAATTATCCAAATTAAATAAATTATCAAAATTACGGAAATTTAATGGAAATAATTTAATTTCAGCATTTTATAATTTCTGGACTTTATTTATAATTTTATGATATTTATTTATATATTTCCTAAAATTATTTCTATTTTAAATCAATTAAATAACCATTATACAATTTCCAGAAATTAATAAATCTTTTACATAATAGTAATTGCAATGGGGCTGGCCTGTTTCTGCCAGCCTGGCCCGCGACGGCATCCGGCCTGTCCAGTTTTTTTTATATATTCCAGTCATTTGGGCCTGCAGCAGTTGGCCCGGTCCGCTCAGCCGCCAGCCTCTTTTTTTTATCCAGTTAAATGGGCTGGACTGCATCCGCCAGCCAGCGGCCCATTAAGGGCTGGCCTGATCTGCGCGCACTGTAGGCCAGCCTAATCAATTTTTTTAATATTGTATCCAGCGACGCCAGGGGCGCGTGTGACCTCCGATCTATATTTTCGCCTATTTCCAGTCTATAGGAACCTATTCTACGGCCAAATCAAAACGAAAAATCTCTATTCATGTAACAGTTTTACTATTTTGATTATCAAATTTTTTCCTAAAATCAAACTCAAGTCATGCAAACCAATCTACGCATTCAACAGTGTACGATAAACATGTATTTCACAGAATAATCATCATATCATGGATTTCAACAGAGGAAACATCATAAACACATAGATTACGACTCAAGCATGCCTGAGATTGTACCAATTGGAGGGGAAAAGGGAACCTACCTGATTGACGATAAACTCTACGACTATACGGAGTAGTGTATAACCGGAACGCCCTGCTTCCTCCTCTTTTTCTTCTCTCTTCTCTCTTTCTCCTTCTTCTGTGCCGCTCTCTCCCTCTCCCAAATCTTTTTTTCCTTTTAATTGGTCCCTTTTTCTGTTTGGTGGTTTTCCCCTTCCCCGTTGCCCCCCTTTTTAATCTTTGATTGTGCGACATGGGGGGGGGGGGGGAAATGGTTATCCCCCTCCCCCTGTAACCCACGTTCTTCCTTATTTTTTTATTTTATTTTATTTTTTATTATTTTTTTAATATCATTAATTCATATCCTTATCCTTTTAAATATTATTACTATTATCTTTTTAAATTTCATTAATTTTCTTAATTAATTTTTTTTCTGGATATAACATCCTACCGACCTTACAAAAAGTTTCGTCCTCGAAACTTGATGTAGTTTAATCGTAGAGACTGAGGAGACTCGATGTACCTTAATCGAAGAGTTCAGGGTAGCGTTCGCGCATCAGATCCTCCAGCTCCCAAGTCACTTCATTCTCCCTGTGATTGCTCCCTTGTACCTTGACGTATGTGATGATTGTCCTCCTCAGCTCTTGATCTTTGTGGTCTATAATCCGAAGAGGAGTCTTTTCGTATGATGTGTCCAGTCTGATCCACAAAGGCGGTGCGTCCAGTATGTGGCTCGGATCTGGGACGTACCTTCTCAACTGAGAGACATGAAATACATTGTGCACCTAGGATAGCGCCGGAGGTAACGCCCATCAGTAAGCTAGCGAACCAATCCTTTCGAGCACCTCATAAGGGCCAATGTACCGAGGCCTCAGTTTACCCTTCAGACCAAATCCCGCAACCCCCTTCATCGGTGACACCTTCAAGTAAACCTTCTCTCCGACAGTAAACTCCAGAGGATGCCTCTTTGAATCTGCCCAACTTTTACTTCTATCTTGAGCAACCTTCAGTCTTTCCCGAACCAACCTTATCCTTTCCTTGGTCTGCTCAACCAGCTCTGGACCCGTGATAGCATGCTCTGTTGAGAAATATGTTTGGATAATTTTCCAAGTCATGATTTTAAGTGGTGAATACTCAGAAATGTCACATATGGTGTTATAAGTGATTAAAGGATGAAAAAGTGAAGAAACATGACGTGGATCTCTCAGGCAGAGACATATGGATCGATCGATGTACGTCATCCCCTAACATGGATCGATTGATGTTGGACTGAGAAGAACCAAAAACTTACTGTGAGACGTCGATCTCTCACGTGGATCGATCGACGTACGTCAGCCCCTCACGTGGATCGATCGGTGTATCAGCTCCTCACATGGATCGATCCACGTCTCACAGAATGTTTGGGGTTTTTAGAAATATTTTTCTAAAATATGTTAAAGTGGTTGTTTTCATTTGTATATGATTTATACATGCTCATTATGTGAATCTTATATGATTTTGATGATTTTAAATGTATTGTGACTAACGTGTCTTGGAAGTTTCTACAACTTACCAAAAAGGGCAAAATTGGTATTTTGAGTTTTCTAGGAACATCACATGGTGAAAATATTTCAAGGATGTATTCTCATTATATTTATTATGACAATGGTGATATCATGAGTATTTATGACCATCCGGGTCATTTCTGGAGTTTTCATATACCAGGGGTATTTTGGTCATTTTACCCCCGAGGGTATTTTTGGTATTTTCACTCAAGGAAGCTCTTGAGAATATTATTATCTTCATTCTGGAGCTGATTTATTATTAACTTGAAGATAATATGGTGATTCTTTATCTCTTTCTCTCACATGATGATATTATTGACTATATCTGGATATGTGACGATTTGAGATGTCACATTCTATTTTTTCTTGAAGACCCTCTTATATATGTTATAAGAGAACATTTATCATCATTATTCAAAGATATTAAAGATGCCAAAGGTGTGGAAATGTTCATGACATATAAGAAGAAATATTGGGAATTTCTGTGTTACACGTTGACATAATCTTGTCAACTATTATCTATTGATTTCTTCTTCAAAAAACTGAGTTGCTACACATATATATGTTGAAAAACGTGCATATGCAGTTGGATATGATGTGGAATTCATTTTGTGAGTTGGAGACAAGTGTACCAACCAAAAAGGAGCTAGTTGGAAAAATTGCCAACTTGGAATTTTCTAAATATAGCCAACGGCTATATAGCTTTTCTTGGCAGATTTTTTTCTGAGTCAAAATGGAGCTCTCACATGTCCTGTTATTGTGCTTGAAGTTGGGATATTTTGGTGGTATTATGCTTCTTATTTTTATTAAGGAAAATCAAAATATATTTTTGCAAAAATGAAAGGTAGCCAGCGGCTACTATGGGATATTTGGAGCTGAATTTTTATTTTGAAGTTGTCAATGCCCATATGCCTATTCTTGTGCCAAGAAGTTGAGGTATCATCTTCTCCATATTATCTACATTTTGCAAAGGATAAATGAGACAAGCCAAGGTGGAAAATCGGCCAACAAGGTGATATTCAAGGTGGACCAATTATGTTGTCTCATTTTGCCAAGTGTACAAAGGCCAACCAATGATGAGAAGACATTTGGATTTGATGAAAATATGGTGACACATTGGAAGTCTTATCTCCAAGGCTCAAATCACACTATAAATAGAGGCAATGGCGAAGAAGATGAAACACACTTGAAGCTTACAAGCATTTGTTGAATTGTCTAGCTATCATCTTCTTCTTGTCGTTGTTCTTGTTCCATTCTTTGTAGCAAAGGTGTTCTTTTTTTTTTGTGCTACAAGCCTCTTGAGCTTCATTTGTAAGATTGATTAGCCATTCTTATAAGGCTATATCAATAAGTATTAGAGGAGTTGCAACTAAGTGTTGCTTAGAAGGTGATTATCCAAGTCTTGAGTAGGGTTGGTGTATAACCCAATGATCAAGCTTGGTTCTTGTTGTAAGGTGATTCATTTGATAGTGAAATCAAAGGAAATGTGTTCCTTGTGACTGGAGTAGGTCATATTGACCGAACCAGGATAAATCCTCGGTGTTCTTGTCTTGTTTCTTCATTTATGTTTTCTCACTGTTTTTACTACAGATTTCACACAACTTCTCATGTTTTGAAAAAATAGCTAAATGTTTTCAAAATTCGTGATTTTTGGTGAAGTTATACTTAAGACTGTTAGCTTTCATTTGCAACAAGAATTACTTGATTTGAGCCAGGGAAAGTTAGTCTTTTAGTCTTTGCAAAATAACTGCTCCAATATGGCTGCAATCTGACCAATTTTGAGAAAACTTAAATCTGTATTTATCAAGAATTGTTTAAGGTCAGGGCCTTTTGGAAAACTCATCTACACATCCTAAGGGAGTGTTTTGATATAAATATCAACCTTTTTGGTTGAGTATTCAAAGAGAAACACGTTTTGCAAAATCAGCAACATTCTGTCCAATTCTGTCTAGATTGACCATCTGAATATTTTTATTTGTTTGAAGAGTCAAACGATCTTATTTTTGTCTAAGTTTTGGACAGAGTCTTGTTAACACATTGAAGTTATATTCTGGAAAGTTTCATAATTTTTGGAGTTGTGTACTATTAGTTTTGAATTTTTCAAAACGGGTTCTGAATCTGAGGTGGTCTCAGATTTTGTTTTCAAAGGGGATTTTTACAAAGGGTTATAGTGTAATTTCGGCTAACCACTATTCACTCCCCCTGTAGTGGTGTTTATTGTAGGTGCACGGTCCAACACGCTCTCCCTCTTCATCCCAATGGATAGGGGATCTGCACTTACGCCCATAGAGCGCCTCAAATAGTGCCATGCCTATGGCGCTATGATGACTGTTATTATATGAGAACTCAATCAACTTGATCATACCGTCCCGGTTCCCCTTGAAATCGATGGCGCAAGCTCGCAACATATCCTCCAATGTCTATATCGTCCTCTCTGATTGCCCATCCGTTTGCGGGTGGAATGCAGTGCTCAAACGCAGCTCAGTCCCCATTCTCCTCTAACATGCCAACCAAAACCTATAAGTAAATCTCAGATCATGATCGGAGACGATACTGACCGGGACGCCATGTAAACTGATGATATTGTCGATGTAAAGCGTAACCAATCTGTCTAGGGTCACGTCATTCGGCACCGGTAGAAAATGAGCAGATTAAGTCAAACGGTCTACGATCACCCAGATCATGTCATTACCATTCCTTGTCTTCGGAAGACCCATCACAAAATCCATCGTTACGTGCTCCTATTTCCACTCAGGGATCTCTAACGGCATCAACAAACCCCTTGGTCTCTGGTGTTCTGCCTTAACCTGTTGACATACCAGATATCTCTCAACAAACTCTGCTATATGTCTCTTCATACCACTCCACCAATAATGCTTCTTAAGGTCATTATACATCTTTGTAGTACCCAGGTGAATAGATATCTTCGAGTTGTGCGCCTCTTTCAGAATTGTCTTTCTGAGATCCTCAACCTTAGGAACACACAGTCTCCTCTGAAATCACATGCTGCCATCATCATGTATCTGAAATCCATCAACCTGGCTAGTCATCATCTTCTCTCGGATCTCACTAAGCGCTACATCTCTCTTCTGCGCCTCTTTGATCTGCTCAATCAAGGATGGAGTGATAACCAGTGCTGCTAGAATATTAGCCGTGGAGTCCACAATGTCAAGGTCCAACTCTACCATATCCTTTTCTAACGGTGTCTGTCTAGCATGGCTGGACTTTCTGCTCAGAGCATCTGCAACTCGGTTTGCCTTCCCCGGATGATAGCTGATAGTCAAATCATAGTCCTTCAATAACTCCAACCATCTCATCTGACGCATGTTCAATTTCTTCTGTGTGAATAAGTACTTCAAACTCTTATGGTCGGTAAAAACTTCACACTTCACCCTATACAGATAGTGGCGCCAAATCTTTAGCGTGAATACCACCGCTTCCAACTCCAGATCATGCGTTGGGTAATTCTGTTCATAAGGCTTCAGTTGACGGGAAGCATAGGCAATAACTTTGTCGTTTTGCATCAAAACACACCCTGAAAAGATAGAGGTTAGACCGTATTGTAATGCAGGTAGAATTTAATGGAAATCTTATGCGTTTACCTAGCCCATTCTTCGATGCGTCGCTATAAATGACAAACCCTTCTGAGCCAGAGGGTTGAGCAAGTATAGGGGCCGTTGTTAATCGTCTCTTAAGTTCTGCAAAGCTCTGCTCGCATTCGGCGGTCCACACAAACTTTGAGATTTTCTGTGTCAATCTACTCAAGGGCACTGCTATCGATGAGAATCCTTCAACGAACTTCCGATAGTAGCCGGCCAAGCCGAGAAAGCTCCTCACTTCAGTCACGTTAGTCGGTCTAGGCTATTCAGTAATAGCCTCAATCTTCTTGGGATCTACAGAAATCCCCTCTTCCGAAACCACATGTTCCAAGAAGGCAACGGTCTTCAGCCAAAACTCGCAGTTACTAAACTTGGCATATAGCTTCTTCTGCCTGAGGACTTCCAAAACCTCCCTCAAATGCTTTTTGTGCGACTCCTCATCCGGAGAATAGACCAGTATATCATCAATAAAGACCACCACAAACTTATCAAGCTGGTCCCTGAACACTGTATTCATCAAGTCCATGAAGGTTGCGGGAGCATTAGTCAGACCGAATGGCATACCAAAAACTCGTAGTGTCCATATCTAGTGCAGAAGGCAGTCTTCGCTACGTCTTCTGCTTTAATCCTTAGCTGATGATATCCAGATTGAAGATCAATCTTAGAGAATACCTTAGCACCCTGAAGAATGTCAAAGTTGCAAAATTAATTGGAGCATTACATGATATGAATTGTGAGTTACATTGATTAAAAGATACCGTTAACTGATCGAAGGGGTCCTCGATCTAGGGTAAGGGATATTTGTTTTTGATGGTGATCTTATTAATTTCCCAATAATCAATACATAGTCTCATACTACCGTCCTTCTTCTTTACGAACAAGACTGGAGCTCCCCAGTGTGAGACGCTGGGTCGAATGAACTTCCGATCTAGTAACTCCTGTAATTGTTCCTTCAGTTCAGCCGGAGCCATCCTGTACGGTGCCTTCCGTATTGGTTCAGCACTGGGCAGCAAATTAATCTCAAATTCTACCTCCCGACTGGGCGGTAGTCCTAGCTGCTCACCGGAAAATACATCCTTATACTCATTCACCACTGGTATCGAATCCATCGAGGGTACCTCTTTTTCTACACCAATAGCATATATAAGAAAACAATGATTACCTTTTCTCAATGCCGTGTGCGCTTGCACCGCACTCATGTAAATCTTATTGGGCGCCTTATGCAACTTGAAATCTCCCTGAAAGACCTTGGAGGTTTGAAATATTTTCTAGGGATTGAAGTGTTAAGGTCAAGCACATGCATATATATATCCCAGTGAAAATATATTCTTGATCTCTTGACCGAAGTAGGAATGCTGGAGTGCAAACCATGTGACACTCCCATGGTGGTTAATCATAAGCTACAGGTTATTGAAGGAGCAGGCTGTAGTACCTCAGGCGCTACCAACTCTCCCAAAACCAATTGGTGATAGGAGATGCCCATATCCTAGCCTTATAGTGGATTCAGCACGCACAAGCGCCCACGACATTCTACTGTGACTGGGCTCACACGGCCTACGCACCACGGGACAATTGCTGCACCCAACACAGGCCTCACAGACAAGGGGCAGTACCAGCGGTTGGTTGGCAAGCTGATCTATCTGTCGCATACTCGACCAGACATAGCTTTTGCTGTTAGCATGGTGAGTCAGTTCATGCATAATCCCCAGAAACATCACATGAGTGAAGTTGGACACATCTTACAATATCTAAAGCGCATGCCATGAAGAGGCATCATGTTACGAAACAATGGATATTTGAAGGTCCAGGCCTACACAGATGCTGATTGGACAGAAAGCTTGGTTGACCGAATGTCCACTTCAGGATATTTTACGATGGTAGGAGGTAATCTCGTAACTTGGAAAAGCAAGAAATAGAAAGCCGTCGCTTTGTCTAGTGCTGAAGCTGAATTCCGAGGGATAGCAAATGGAGTTACTGAGGTGTTATGGGTCCAGAAATTGCTCAAGGACATCGTTGTGCAAGTAGATCTACCAATATCACTAACGTGTGATAACAAGGCCTCAATAAGCATTTCCGAGAACCCAGTACAACATGATCGGACTAAACATATAGAGATTGATCGGCACTTCATCAAGGAGAAAATAGAAGGAGGGGTTATTGAACTACCATTTGTCCGGTCAGAAGATCTGCTAGTAGACATATTAACCAAGGTTATCAACGAAAGGTCATTTGAAAGTGTTCTATGCAAGTTGAGCGTTGTAGACCCCACTGCTCAACTAGAGGGGGAGTGTGAACAAATCCCAGAAAATCAAGGATAGTAAATAAAGACAGGATGTAATTGGAATAGTGATTGATCGGTAATTGATTTGTAATTGATGTAGTTACCTTGTATAGGTACCAATTGTACTATAAGATCTAGGTGTGTATGTGGTGAATGGAATATACAGAAAAATTGTTTCTGCTCCTAATTACAGTTTTTGCCTTTGATCACATAATTTTTGTCTTTGATCACATGGTATCAGAGCAAAAATTACCCTAATCAAACCTACTGAGCTTGAATACGGAGTGGCTCAGATTTGAGTCTTTTCATTGCCTTTACCTTACGCTTGATCCAGTATCATCCTTATACTATCAACACGTACTGTGTTTGAAAGATTGCCAGACTCAGAGTTAATCTCATCATTGCCCGTATACCGATCTCAACCATAGCACAATCAAGCAAATCATGTCCATACCAATTTATCCTGAAAAATACCAACAACCATGTCACAAACATTAGAAGCTGCCGAAACCAAGCCAGAAAATACCAAACACAAAAGCAATCTCCCTCGAAACTTTGACATCTCTGAGCAATTTGCTGAATTCTTGCAGCAAAGTTTGAACCTGCAACCAGCACATTCTCCTGCAAACCTAGTAGTGAAGGTGAAACTCAACAGTACTAATTACGATCTATGGGGGAGGCTGATGCGGATAGCCATCGGAGGCAGAGAGAGAAGCTCCCACATAACCAGGGTTCCTTCACCCCCCCACCAACTGACCCATCATACCCGAATTGGGAACAGAATGACCAATTAGTCTTCACTTGGCTGAGTGACAATATTGAAGATAGCCTAGAGAACAATGTGTCTAAGTATACGACTGCAAAGTCCCTCTGGGATGGGCTAGCGATCACATACGGCTCTGGGAGTGATCATTGGGTGTGGTACTAAGCGCCAAAGATTGTACTTTATTGATGCCGTTACGCAACAGGGACAATCTAATCTTCCCACCGGCACGAGCAATCGACAGGTGTGGTTGTGGCATCTCCGATTAGGTCACCCTTTGTTTAGTTACTTGCATCATTTATTTCCCACTTTGTTTTCTTCATCAATAAAATTTTTTTCCTGTGATACGTGCCTCCAGACAAAACATACTTGGGCTTCTTATCCCTCTACTAATACTCGTATCAGTAAAATGTTTGGTCTGGTTCATTCTGATGTATGGGGTCCCTCCCCGTATAAGACTCCACTGGGCTTTCATTATTATGTGATATTTGTTGATAATTTTCTCGCATGACGTGACTATATATTATGAAACACAAAATCCGAGGTCCAAAGAAAATTTGTCCATTTCTACAACATGGTTCACACACAATTCAATACAAAAATTCAAATTATGCGGTCTGATAAGGGGGGGATACATGAGCACAGATCTAAGCCAATTTTTACAAGAAAATAGCATTATCCATCAAACGTCTTGTCCAAGTACACCGGAACAAAATGGGGTTGCTGAGTGCAAAATCTGCATTCTTTTAGAAATGACTCGGGCCATGTTAATTGACTCTCATGCTCTGAAATGTTTTTGGTCAGAGGCCATATCAACAGCTGCCTACCTACTTAACCGCGTGCCCTCAAAAATACTTGACTACCATACTTCGCTTTAAACCCTATTTACCCAACATGATATACCTAGTGCATTTACCTTACCACCACAAGTCTTTGGCTGCACTGTCTTCATCCATACCCCAAAAAATGAAAGAACAAAACTAGACCCCTGTGCTAAAAAATGTGTCTTAGGCGGGTATGCAGCCACCTAAAAGGGTTACCGATGCTATAATCCCCGAAACAGGCGTATCCATATTACTACCGATTGCACTTTCCTTGAAACAGAATACTATTATACCACCCCATCTCCAGTTCAAAGGGAGTCTCTAAACGATGAAACCCTCGATTGGTCGGTGCCACCAACTATCTATTCGATGCTCGTTCCAACAGGGCAAATAGATGGCGCCGAATGCGAGACAGCTCCCGACATCGTACGATCTGATGGGCCAGTACTACCACCTGATGATTCTCCTTCGATGAATGACGCATCCGAGGTAATAATTTAGATACATTTGTTGAGCAATCTGATACTATCACTAACTCTGAATCTATACCAGACCATGATTCTACACCACCACAAGAGATTAATGATATAGACGCTTCCTCTATCCACACACCAGAAATGTGTAGGGACACTAATATTTCTTTTGAAAGATAGACGGTCCGAGTATTGCCTCCTCGGGGTAAGTGCGGAGTGCCACCCAAACGATACTCTCTAGAGCAAGTGTGAAAGACGTCCAAATATCTGGTAAACCATTATGAGAGGAGTATCTGAGGTAGCTAAAGGTTTGTTTGTGTCTTTGTGCTTAGAGCAGGTCCCGTGAAGTGTCGAGGAAGCCATACCCAACCCGCATGGAGAGAAGCTATGAGGACAGAAATGGAAGCTCTAGAAAAGAATCTAACGTGGGAGAAATCTCCCCTTCCACCAAGAAAGAAACCAGTTGGATGTCGATGGGTATTCACGGTTAAATACAAAGTTGATGGAAGTGTTTAACAATATAAGGCCCAAGTGGTAGCAAAAGGATACACACAGACTTACGGGATAGACTATTCAGAGACTTTCTCACCCGTGGCTCGTATTGATACAATCAGAGTATTGTTCTCTATTGCAGCAAATCAAAACTGGCCTCTCCACCAGTTTGATGTCAAGAACACATTTCTACATAGTGACCTAAGGGAAGAAGTATACATGGAGCCACTTCCCGGTTTCTCATCCGACTTCAGGCTAGGAGAGGTTTGCAGATTAAAGAAGGCCCTATACGGGCTAAAACAATCTCCGAGAGCCTGGTTTGGAAGATTCATCGAAGTCATGAAGCAAGATGGTTACAGACAAAGCAATGCGGATAATACTCTATTCACTAAACAGAAAGGTAATTTAATAACTTGTTTAATTATTTATGTGGATAGTATGGTAATAACAGGAGATGACCACGAAGAAATTGCCTGGCTTCGAGAACATTTGTTTACACAATTCGAGATGAAAGACCTTGGAGGGTTGAAATATTTTCTAGGGATTCAGGTGTTAAGGTCAAGCACAGGCATATATATATATATATATATATATATATATATATATATATATATATATATATATATATATACATACATACATACATACACATACACACACACACATATACACACACACACACATATATTTATATCCCAGCAAAAATATATTCTTGATCTCTTGACCAAAGTAGGAATGCTGGAGTGCAAACCATGTGACGCCCCATGTGGTTAATCATAAGCTACAGGTTATTGAAGGAGCAGGCCTCACAAACAAGGAGCAGTACTAGTGGTTAGTTTGCAAGCTGATCTATCTGTCGCATACTTAACCAGGCATAGCTTTTGCTGTTAGCGTGGTGAGCCAGTTTATGCATAATCC
Organism: Eustoma russellianum; assembly: GCA_036186865.1. NCBI lineage: Eukaryota > Viridiplantae > Streptophyta > Magnoliopsida > Gentianales > Gentianaceae > Eustoma > Eustoma russellianum. Next base: position 7,955,191 of record AP025058.1, read on the forward strand.
CAAGGAGCATCATACGAGTGCAGTCGGACGCATCTTACAGTATCTAAAGCACACGCCAGGAAGGGGCATCGTGTTCTGAAATAATGGACATTTGAAGGTCCAGGCCTACACAAATGCTGACTAGGTAGGAAGCTTGATTGATTGAAAGTCTACTTCAGGATATTTTACGCTGGTAGGAGGTAATCGCGTAACTTGGAAAAGCAAGAAACAGAAAGTCGTTGCTCTATATAGTGCCAAAGCCAAATTCCGAGGATAGCAAAGGGAGTTACTGAGGTGTTATGGGTCCAGAAATTGCTCAAGGACATTGGCGTGCAAGTAGATCTACTAATACCACTGATGTGTGATAACAAGACCTCGATAAGCATTTTCGAGAACCCAGTATAACATGATCGGACTAAACATATAGAGATTGATCGGCACTTCATCAAGGAGAAAATAGAAAGAGGGGTTATTGAACGACCATTTGTCCGGTTAGAGGATCATCTAGTAGACATATTATCCAAGGCTATCAACGGAAAGACATTTGAAAGTGTTCAATGCGAATTGAACGTTGTAGACCCCACCGCTCAACTTGATGAGGAGTGTGAACAAATCCCAGAAAATCAGGGATAGTAAATAAAGACAGGATGTAATTGGAATAGTGATTGATTTGTAATTAATTTTAATTGATTTATAATTGATGTAGTTACCTTGTATAGGTATATCAATTGTACTATAAGATCTAGGCGTGTATGTGGTGAAATGAATATACAGAAAAATTGTTTCTGCTCCTAATTACAGTTTTTGCCTTTGATCACATAATTTTTGCCTTTCACATCCGACCTCTCTATACGTTGCTATAGTCAGAAGCCTCTAAGACAATATGGTACTGTTGTTATACACTTTCTCTTAATAACTTCAAACCCCTTTGTTTATATACAAATTTTACGCAATTTTGATGAGTCCGAGCGTTTTCATGTTATTTCCTTCTCTTGTGCTGGATCACTATTAATCCGTTCGGCTTTGGGCTTTTTCATGCTACTCAATAATTGGTGGATTAAATGATCCAATGGATTTTTTTTATTTCTTTTAGATCCATTTGAAGTTATTAAATTTGTACTTTTATATATATAGAATTGATAGAGGACGGGCCTTGTAACAAGTGGCAAAGTTGCTTCTTTGTGACCTTGAGGTCAGGAGTTCGACCCGTAGAAACAGCCTCTTGCTTTAAGTATAGGGTAAAGTTGCGTACATCAGATTGCAAAATGACCCGGCCTCTCTCCAGACCCGCACAAACGCGGGACAACCTTGGGCACTTGAAACACCCTTTTTTATACATGGAATCGATGAATTATATATAGAAAGGAAAAGAAAAAGAAAAACCATATTATGTGGGTGGTTGTCGGGGCGGGGATGGGGGGTTGGATGGGTGCAAGGGTGGCGGCTTGGGGCTTTTGGTCTTAGGAGATTGTGTGAGGAATTTGTAAGTCTGATTTCTGAATAAAGCATTTAAGTCCAAACTAACACATCAGTTAAGTTAAAGCATGCAATATCTATTTGTCCCCAATTATTTAAGGATATGGCATAAGAATAAGAATCTAATACTATGGAAAATCTTTTTCCCCAAAGCATAAAAAAGCGAATAAAAATGGTTGAAGATAGATTGGTCAAAAAAGAGAGATATCTAAAGCAGATTTTATTTGCAAAGGCATCTCTTATTGAGGTCAAAAATAGTAAAAAGGCCGTTCCTTTTTATAAAGGGATGTGAAATCTCATAAATCATAGTGCATTTCACTTTCTACATTTCTCTTATAGCAGCGTTGTTTGTATGAAAACATCCACATGGACGTTTCAGATTTAATAGTCATTGTTATTATAATAACAATTGTAATTATTATTATTATTATTATTATTATTATTATTATTATTATTATTATTATTATTATTATTATTATTATTATTATTATTATTATTATTATCTACTTACATGTTTCATATTTTCCAAAAAGTACAATGTACAATATATATCTTCTACCCAACGTCCTCGGTGTATTAGACTTTCGCTTTTGCACATGTTTCGGTGAAGAGCCGGATTGTTTCGGGATCTGATGTATGCAATTTTACCTTATACTTTGTGCAAGAGGCTATTTTCGCGGCTCAAACCCGTAACATCAAAGTGACAAAATAAGTCCGGCCCTCCAATATATATCTTTTACATTACCATAGAAGTACGTCAATGAAATCAATCTAGATCTATTAAAGTTACACCATTGGTTGACATTCGTTGATGTCTATGCGTGTCAAACTACTACTCTGATATCATCTAGGATTAATTACTTAGAGGCAAAATGCTACAGAGGATAAGAACTACATATATAACAGTACTATTTGAGTCTAAAAAATATTGTTGATTTTTATTTTTTTAACATATATCGTGGTTATATTATGCAGAAAAGAAAATGGTGAAAATATTTTTAGGAGAAACAAGTATCAACCGATTGGGGATGAACAAGTATATGTATGCGAACAAAGAAAAACAGATTGTTTTTCTGGGCGCATATCTGTGTAATTGTATCATTATTTTATACATGATTTAATTTAACTTATTTTTTGTCTTTGCAAGTGCAAAAATACTGACAAAATCATAAGACCTCTTTTACAAGTTTGGATACAATGTTATTTTAATTTCTTTACATTAAAAGTTCATCTATGAATTTGAGTGAATTTTATATTCCAATTATAGAACGCATTCTTCATACTTAAGCACTGTTTATACCGGGCTAATAAGAAACAACTAATTTATTATGCAATCAATCATATAATATATGAAATACATTGTTAAAATCTAAAACCATCAAAAGCAACTGCATGCATTAGAGGAAACAAATATAAACAAATAATGGTCTAACACAATGCTGTCACATAAGAAGAAAACATAAGCAACATATGGAAGTTAACTATTATAAGAGATTCAAATATATTTTATATATCTTATTCATTAAAAAAATCTAATAATACATGTTACAATAACATTTAGAAATTTTTCTACATACACATATATTGGTTTCCCTCCGGATACTTCGAATTTTGGGATTAGAGTAGCCACATTGTAGAGGTATTTCCGTTTTTACGTCGCCGCTCATATTAAAAATAAAATAAAATAAAATAAATTACAAAGATCTAAGAGAAGACTGTTAGAGCAGTGAAAAATCTTATTGTGGAGGGAAAGAGAAGTAAAGAAAAATCCAAACTGAATTGGAATGAGCAGATTCGGCATTACCTACTAGATTTGTACCTCTCTGAGAACATGTCCAGGATATGAGTTCATGGAGGCAGATGATTAAGGTTAACGAGGTTTAGGCAGGATATATGATCACCTTAGACTATACATAAGGACTTAGACATTCTCTACACTTTAAGTTGACTTTGCACTTTCTTATGGTTGTCTTATCTTTCATTATTTGTGCATATACATGGTTGTGTCTATCTTAATAGCGGAGATGTTCTATTTGTATTTACTAATTTCATTCTCTGACACACTAGCACACCATATTCCTATTATTATGTCATTTATATTGGTACATATAGAACCGAGTGTCTCACTTGAAGCAAACTCTCTATCTTTGGGGATAAAGGTATTGCTTGCGTGCCTCTCACCCTCCCCATACCCTAGCTAGAGCTTTTGTTGTTGTTGGGATATACTAGATATGTGTTGTTGTGGTAGTAGTATGATACCATTATTTCGTGTTAAATAATATAGAAGCTCACATAGGTATGCAAGAAAAAAAAAAGAAACTGCCTCTGAAGGGTTTGTAACATGTTACAAATAAATTTATACATTAATGTATATATAAGCTTTGTCAGTGTAACTACAAAAAGAGAAAAAAGTTAGATATAGACAACAACTATACACATGAGTACTGGATGATGTAACGTTTTCCCTTTATCTGCTTTGCAAATTTCTAATAAAGCACAGAATTGTCCCGCATAAAAGGTTAGTAAATATGATACGTGGAAAGAATCTCTATAAAGGATACAGATGCACAATCCCCAAAAGAACATCCTATATAAAAGATGAAATGGACATTAAATTTGTTAAATGTTATGAATTACAATATTCTATACTATAAAATAAATTCATTAAACTATGTAGATAGCAAACAACATATATTAATAAATACTGATGCAGTAAACATGCAAATAGGCAACAAAGGTAAACCAATATGACGAGTCTATTCACAGCATGCATTTTGGACACAACGTGTACGGCAAACAAAATGACAGTATGCAAACCGAGGCGAGTCAACGACTCTGTCCTTAAGACGAAATGCCCTGGTATTCTGCGCCCAACCGGACATAGCAAACGTCTCCCAGGATACAACGGTTTCAGTTCATACGAGCGGCACTACAGCGTAGGAACATCGACGAACCTGTTAAAGGTGTTCTGTTTTCTTGAGTGGAAAGTGGACTGTATCGTAATGGAATGCAGAATGTTTTAGAAAAAAAGGAGAGGATTGCAGTACGTCTAGAACGCATCCATGGGCAACAAATTTATAGATGGACGGTGGTTGAAGGAAGTTGAAGACAGTTTATGGTCAGAACGAATCTGGACCATTGGATTAGAACAGTTAAGATCTCCACCGTTAGATCGTAATCCTTGTCTGAACATACGTAGGCCATTGGATCAGTAAACTGAAGATAAGATCAAATCTGAGACGCAGGATTAACAACCGCGCTGAACCGCAGGATCAGATTTGATCTGGAGCATTGGATCACCGCAGATGAATCATAGACCGTAGGATCAAGTAATTATTTTTTCTGGAAAATTTTAATGAAAAATTCTCCAAAAAGATAAGAACAGGCCAGAGCCACGAAGCCACGAGCCCGAGCCAGCCGGGCGGGCGGCGGCAGCGGCGTGCGCACGTGTGTTGAACCTTGCCTGAGCTGCGTCCTGACTCCGTCAAAAACTTCTCATGCCCAAGGGCACATTTTAGAAAGCTCAAACTAACACTGTATATGATGGCCTTTCCATCTCAAGTGGGCAATGTGGTATATAAGCAAATTGGTGATGTGTTCACTCTTCAAGAGGCCACATCACCAATTTTCTAATTTCTCATTCACCCGGTATCAGAATCAAGTGATTCAAAAACCTAAAATCATCTACTCATTACATAGATAATTTAGAATTTTTTAGTTTCTGTTTTTAATTAACGAATACTAATCGTAATTAAGCCCAAAGTATGGTCCTTGACAAAACCCACTTGCCATCCAAACTTTTCCAATTTCCACTTCTCCAACAATCCCCCACATGAATGAAAATTAATGCAAATGTGAATGCATACTCTATCGAGAAATCAGACAAAGAATTGTTGCATCAGAAGAGGTAGCTTCTGGCCTTGAACCTTTCTTAGTGATGTACCATCGGATCCACTCAGCTGGGTAGTGACCTGATGTCTTGAACTATCAGCCTTTACTATGAACCTAGACAATGATACTCACACAATTAATACCCCTTTTGGTTCTCATGGTTGTGTTCATTATGGCCATGAACAACCTTGGTTTCAGAAAGTGTTTTAGAGAATTCTTGCCTATCAGAATTCTCGTAGAAGCGGCCTCACTTTACACATACATAGGTGATTCCTATCATGAGTATTCTGCCATACCCCACTTGAAGTGTCAAGATATAGGACATCATTAAAAGCATTAGCTTAACCTAACGGTTCTCTGCAGATAGCACTTTTGTTTAACGAAATGAGTAAGTGCTAACTGAACCCTTATAACTTAGTTTTCCCATTGAACCAAGATTCTGGGATCTCTAGTCAACAAGGTTGGGTTACCGTTACAAAGATTTATGCTTTGTAGGCTTAAGTCCCATTCCGTTTGTCAACTTTGACATTTGATCTCTAGGCAAAGCTTTTGTAAGCGGATCCGCAAGATTTTCCTTTGATTTTATGTAATCAATGGAAATCACGCCATTAGAGATCAACTGCTTAATGGTATTATGTCTCCGACGTATGTGTCGTGACTTACCATTGTAGATGCTGCTTTGAGCTCGTCCTATAGCTGACTGACTGTCACAGTGTATGCTGATAGTAGCGATTGGCTTAGGCCAGCATGGAATGTCTTCTAGGAAATTTCGAAGCCATTCAGCTTCTTCCCCAGCTTTATCGAGTGCTATAAACTCAGCTTCCATAGTTGACCGAGCTATGCACGTTTGCTTTGTAGACTTCCATGACACAGCACCACCACCTACAGTGAATAAGTATCCACTGGTGGATTTCGAATCCTTACAATCTGATATTCAGTTTGCGTCTCAATATCCTTCCAATACTGCAGGATATCTTGTGTACTGTAATCCAAGGTTCATTATGTATTTCAGATATCTCATCACTCTATTTAGAGCTTTCCAATGTTCATCACTTGGATTACTGATGAACCTACTCAATTTGTTTACTGAACAAGCTAAGTCTGGTCTTGTACAGTTTGTTATGTACATCAGACTTCCAATAACTTGTGAGTACTTTAATTGAGCTACAGGTTCGCCTCGGTTCTACCTTAAGTGTATACTTAAATCCAGTAGGGTCTTTACCGGTTTTACATCAAGCATATTGAATCGTTTAAGAACAGACTCAATATAGTGACTTTGAGACATGATCAATCCTTCAGCTACCCTAGAAATTTTAATTCCTAAAATAACATTGGCAACTCCCATATCTTTCATGTCAAAATTTTTCGTTAACATCTTCTTGGTATTCAAGATGATGTCGTGAGTACTGCCCATGATTAGCATATCATCTACATAGAGACATACTATCACATAGGCGTTTGGTGGGTTTTTGATGTAAACACACTTGTCACATTCATTGATCCTGAAACTGTTTGACATCATGGCTTGATCAAACTTCAAATGCCACTGCTTTGGTGCTTGTTTAAGTCCGTACAAAGACTTAATAAGTCTACAAACTTTCCTTTCTTGTCCTGGGACAGTAAACCCTTCAGGTTGTTCCGTATAAATCTCTTCTTCCAGCTCGCCATTCAAGAAGGCAGTCTTTACATCCATTTGATGGATCTCTAGGTCGTAGACTGCAGCAATAGCAACTAGCATTCTTATGGAAGTAATCCTAGTTACTGGTGAATAAGTGTCAAAGAAGTCAAAACCTTCCTTTTGTAGATAGCCCTTAGCAACCAACCGGGCCTTGTACTTATCAAAGGATCCATCCTCTTTGAGTTTTTTCTTAAAAATCCACTTGCATCCAAGTGGTTTACTCCTTTGAGGAAGATTTACCAGCTCCCACGTGTGATTTTGAAGAATTGATTCTATCTCACTGTTAACTGCCTCTTTCCAGAAGGGAGCTTCTGGAGTTGACATAGCCTCGGAAAATGTCCTTGGATCATTTTCTACCAAATACGTTAAAAAATCTGGTCCAAAAGACTTTGGTATTCTGGCTCTTTTACTTTGACGAGGTTCCTCTATTTCTTGAGGAGTTGTGTCACGTACTCGCTTACTAGTGCTTGCTTCTTCAATGTTATTGTCTTTCTTTGGAAAGACATTTCAAAGAACACTGCGTTTCTTGATTCCATGACAATATTTTCATGTATGTCAGGAATCTCAGACTTGTGCACCAAGAATCGATGTGCACTACTGTTAGTTGCATATCCTATGAATATGCAATTAATAGTCTTAGGCCATATTCTGACTTGTCTTGGTTTTGGTACTGCGACCTTAGCCAGACATCCCCACACTTTCAAGTATTTGTAGCTAGGCTTATAGCCTTTCCAAAGTTCATATGGGGTTTTATCTATCTTCTTAGATGGAACTCTATTTAAAATGACGTTGGCGGAGAGAATTGCTTCCCCCCAGAAGTTCTGAGGTAAGCCCGAACATATCAACATAGCATTCATCATCTCTTTCAGAGTTTGGTTCTTGCGTTCTGCAATACCATTTGATTGAGGGGAGTATGGTGCAGTCGTTTGATGAATAATGCCGTGTTCTAAACAAAATTCATTAAATGGTGCATCATATTCGCCACCTCTATCACTACGAATTGACTTAATTCGTTTGCTAAGTTGATTCTCAACTTCATTTTTATAATCTTTAAAAGCATCTAAGGCCTCATCTTTGCTACTTAGCAAATAAACGTAACAGTATCGAGTGCAGTCGTCAATAAAAGTCACAAAATATTTTTTACCGCTTTTTGTTTGCACAAACTTTAAATCACAAACATCTGTGTGAATTAAATCTAACACTTCAGTGTTTCTTTCGATTGAAGGAAATGGTAACTTAGCCATTTTTGCTTCAACATAGACTTGGCACTTTTCATTATTGAAGCTTAGTTTGGGTAATAAGTCGAGATTAATCATTCTTTGCAATGACTATAATTAACATGACCCAAACGTAAATGCCATAAACATAAAGACTCAAGCATGTAAGCGGAAGTAGAAGCAGTCTTATTAGCCTCATCGGGCGTAGTCTTCTTTGGTACAACAGTTATAACACTAAGTTTAAACATATTGTCCATCGAGTACCCCTTCCCCAAAAATACACCATTCTTAGTCAGAATACATTTGTTACAATCAAATACTAGTCTAAATCCATGCCTGACTAGTAAAGCACCAGAGACTAAGTTCTTGCGGATGTCGGGAACATGCAGCACATCCTGCAGTGTCAATGCTTTTCCGGAGGTCATCTTCAGAATCACTTTGCCCGAACCTTAAATCTTCGAGCTATCCTTGTTTCCCATGTACAGCCTTTCATTGTCTTTCGCAGGAGCATATTCCTTGAACATTCCCCTGTTTGCACAAACGTGTCTAGTGGCTCCAGTGTCCACCCACCACTGGCTAGGATTACCTACAGCATTACATTCAGAAACAACAGCACACAAGTCCAAATCATCCATTGCACTTACAAGGTTGGCTTTGGCTTTCTCTTGCCCTTTCTTGGGCTTCCTGCAGTCAACACTACGATGCCCCTGAATCCCACAATTGTAACATTTTCCAGTGAACTTTTTGGCAACCTTCTTGCCCTTCGCGTTCACTCCGACAGAATTTCCTTTTTTCTTTTTCGTCGCCTCTGCAACGTGAGCTTTGGCATGGCCAGAACTGGAAGACGGCTTCTTCTCTGCCCTTCGATTGTCTTCCTCTATATGGAGTCGGACAATCAAGTCTTCCAAAGACATTTCCTTTCTCTTGTGCTTGAGATAGCTTCGGAATTCCCTCCACGAAAGAGGAAGCTTCTCAATCACAGCAGCAACCAGAAAAGATTCACTGAGGGTCATACCCTCCTCTTTCATCTCAGCAACAAGCATCTGAAGTTCCTCAATCTGAGAAACAACAGTCCTAGAATCTGTCATCTGAAAATCAAGAAATTTTCCAATAATAAATTTCTTAGTACCGGCATCCTCAGTGCGGTACTTTTTGTAGAGATAAGAGGGTTTGAGTGATTTCAAAATAAGCAATTTGAAAGCATACATATATATGTATAAACGTATACATATATAAATGTGTACATGTATGCATGATAACTTGCCATTACTTGCCTTATTTAGCTTATATATCATGTTGCCGTACTAACGAGCCATGAAGCATTAAAGCTTACATCATATGGCAAACATTTGTTGCGTTTATACTATTTTCAGGTGCCACCATTAATGAACTCAATTAGTTCATTAAGTGAAGTACTTAGTTTGATAAACTAAGTAGTTCATTAAAGAAAGATTCATTTGGAAAAGGCACAAAGGCAACAAGGCCAAGAAAGGAAAGTCTTCTCCTCCTCTCCATCCATTAATGTACACGCCACATATACATATATTATACATATTTTCAGATTTTTTAAATAAAGGCACATACACATGTATTCCAACGTACTACCGACTCGTTATATATTTTACGTACGTACGTTAACGTCACACCACTATAATTAACTCATATGTATGAGTATATTCAGGTCTTATATCATATGATATAAGATATGGTGATGAAAAATCAAATACGACACGATAAAAGGTTCTAAACCGAAATTTGTCGTATCGGGCGAATACCGAAACTTCGCCAACGTGTCACGTACTTGCCATAAATAAATGGCCAGCCCATATACATCAAAATATGATGTAAATTTCGTGCACATGACATAATAATCAGCCAAAAATACTTTCCATGTTGGCACACACAAATTACTCCACATTAAGGCCAAAATGTGAAGATTCCAAGTTTAATTTTGTCACATGCTATTGGTACCACTTTAAACCAGCCAAGTGCTGAGATTTAAAGTATATATTATATGTATTATGTATAACATAATATATATAACATGTGCAAAAGTTGGAATTTAAATTAGAGAAAAATCGGGTAATCGATAAATATCGAAAATTCGGTTTTCTACGCACATAACATGGAACGTTTTTCTTGTACATCATGTGACACGTATCTAGACACTTTTTACATATTATATACATCTTAAAGTGTTCTAGAAAATTAAATTAAGGGCTGATTGGAATATTACATGTGTGTATTATTAAATGTGCACTATTTTATAAAGTTAACAAAACTAAATTTCAGCACATGTATATACACCTTCCAACGCACATACAGCTGATTTGGAGCACATGTGGAGCTTTGTTGGCATATTGATTGGTCAAGGATCAATCATACATTGTTGGTGAATTGAAGAGAGAAGCTACAAATGGTAAGAATTCAAGGTATACCTCTCTTATGTCACATGCTGAAAATTTCAGCATACTAAACTTAGGGTGGCCGAAATTTGCTATTCAATGTGACATATTTTTGTCATCTTTTATTATGTGATTAATTTGAAGAAGAAATGGAAAGATGTTGAATATAATTTAAATAAATAAATGGTGATATTTTACATATCACACATGCTGAAAATTTTTCAGCATGTGTTCAATCTTGATGGCCGAATTTAAGTGCCAAAACATGTCTAGGTTCATTTCTTAATTGGTAGCAATACCTACCATTAGTTGTTGATTCATTTTTATGATGAAAATTCAAAGAAAAATGGTAATGATTTGAACTTTATTCCCATGATGCACATGCTGAAAAATTCAGCATGGCAAGATTGTTATGGCCGATTTTTTGGCATGAATATGGAAGGATTTTTTGGTCTTGCAATTTATGATGTAATTCTTGATTTATGGTATGATTTTATGATTGATTTTTGGCACATGGTAAAGTGTATATCTTAGATTTTTTCCATGTCATCATGATGACAACGTTGAGCCAATAAGGAGGTGCCAAGTAAGCGAAGACTAAATGATGATCCAATAGGAGGATGCCAAGTAAGCAAGGCCTTGTCACAATGATGTCTTACACTCTCTCAAGGACTTAAAAGATAATTTTCAAGAGGGAGACACACCAAGGAGGGGACGGCCTGGACATGTTATAAGGAAAGAAGTGGAGCAAACAAAATAACAACAAGCATTGCAATTCAAAGAGATCAAATAGCCAAGCTCTTCTTCTCCTACATCTTCTTTCTTTCTCTTTTCTTGAAAAAGCCTATTGTTTTTCATATCTTTCATTCTTGAATAGGCTTGAGATAAACCACCATTCATACATCTTTGTAAAAGATTGATCAAGGTGTGATCAATCTTCCTTCTAGCGAGGTGGTGGTGTTCGTGTGAATTGTACTCGTCATACAAGGTTTGTAAAGGTTTGGAGTTAGGTGTAACTCTATCAACCCTGCGGTAAGGTGTACTGCGTATGTGTGATTAGTGTGAACCAAGGAAGGTGTTCCTTGAAGACTGGAGTAGGTTGTTTATAACCGAACCAGTATAAAATTCTTGGTGCCATTTACTTTCTGCATTTACTTTTCAGTTACTGCACTGTTTATCCTTCTTGTTCGCATCCATAAAAATAGTAAACGATTTTCAAAAATTACGAAAATTTCCAGAAACATACTTACACGTTCTAGAGTTAATTTGGCACAAGTTTCAACCCTTTTAGATAAGTATAAGTCAATCAAACATCAAAAGTTCTGAGACTAGTGCAGTCTGATATTCAGACTTGCAAAGGTTGAGACTTTGATTAAATTTGACCTACTTCCCAAAAGAATTTTCCAAAACTGTTTCAAACCATTTAAATATAGTATATAAGGAGTTAGTGGTCAAAGTTTCAGAGCATTTGGACGTTCACACAAATAGGAATTAATTTTTCAAAACCATTTACTATTTCTGGCAGATTTGCACAATCTGAGTATCAACGGTTATTGAAGGGGTTAAAGGTTGAATTTTTATTTGAAATTTTTAGGGGACCCTCATAACATCTGAGGCTAAGTTCTCTCAAAATGTCATAATTTTTGGAGACCTCTAACCTATTTTAAAAACGTTTTAAAACAGGTCCTGAAAACAGAATCTGTTTTCAGAACTTGAATTGTTCAAGTTTAAAGAAATTTTAAAAACCACACTTTCCGCACCATCTATTCAACCCCCCTTCTAGTGGTGCCTTGCAGATCCTACACTTTTTGTCTAACGCCTGCCATAAGGATTTCGCAGTTTTATAAGTAGAATACAATCCATACAATGAGTTATCCAAACAACTTAAAATGTGAATCAAACATAATTGCTGTAACTCCACGCTTCAGCAATCAAATTGTTTTGCATGTTCACATTCTGGCCTTCCACCGGCACCACCTCCGGAGGATCCTCAGTCAGCATCTTAGCCAAACCTAACGTGGTCAAGAAGAACAGCATCTTCTGCTGCCAGCGTTTGAAGTAACTTCCTCCAAACTTCTCTGGCTTTTCAACCTGTCCAACAGCAGGAACAGGAGCAGTGACTGGAGCAGCGGGTGCAACAGGAACAGCATTGTTCTGTTCCTCAGAAATGCCCAAATGCACACCGTTGAACGAGTTGGAACTTTTGCCTTCCATATTTCAGTTTTCTGTTAAAGCAGAAACGGCAAACTGAATCAGTATACACTGATTTACAAACAGAATATTACAGAATAAATAATCAGAATTTTCGTCTTAAGAATGTTAAATGTTATGAATTACAATATTCTATACTATAAAATAATTTCATTAAACTATGTAGATAGCAAACAACATATATTAATAAATACTGATGCAGTAAACATGCAAATAGGCAACAAAGGTAAACCAATATGACGAGTCTATTCACAGCATGCATTTTGGACAGAACGTGTACGGCAAACAAAATGACAGTATGCAAACCGAGGCGACTCAACGACTCTGTCCTTAAGACGAAATGCCCCGGTATTCTGTGCCCAACCGGACATAGCAAATGTCTCCCAGGATACAACGGTTTCAGTTCATACGAGTGGCACTACAGCGTAGGAACATCGACGAACCTGTTAAAGGTGTTCTGTTTTCTCGAGTGGAAAGTGGACTGTATCGTAATAGAATGCAGAATGTTTTAGAAAAAAGGAGAGGATTGCAGTACCTCTAGAACGCATGCATGGGCAACAAATTTATAGATGGAGGGTGGTTGAAGGAAGTTGAAGACAGTTTATGGTCAGAACGAATCTGGACCATTGGATTAGAACAGTTAAGATCTCCACCGTTAGATCGTAATCCTTGTCTGAACATACGTAGGCCATTGGATCAGTAAAACGAAGATAAGATCAAATCTGAGACGCATGATTAACAACCGCGCTGAACCGCAGGATCAGATTTGATCTGGAGCATTGGATCACCGCAGATGAATCGTAGACCATAGGATCAAGTAATTATTTTTTCTGGAAAATTTTAATGAAAAATTCTCCAAAAAGACAAGAACAGGCCAGAGCCACGGAGCCACAAGCCCGATCCGGCCAGGCGGGCTGGCGGCGACGCGCGCGCGTGTGTGGTCAACCTTGTCTGAGCTGCGTCCTGACTCTGTCAAAAACTTCTCATGCCCAAAGACACATTTTAGAAAGCTCAAACTAACACTATATATGATGGCCTTTCCATCTCAAGTGGGCAATGTGGTATATAAGCAAATTGGTCATGTGTTCACTCCTCAAGAGGCCACATCAACAATTTTCCAATTTCCACCCTATTTTACTCCAACTTTGAGCATTAATTTCTCATTCACCCGGTATCGGAATCGAGTGATTCAAAAGCCTAAAATCATCTACTCGTTACGTAGATAATTTAGAAATTTTTAGTTTCCATTTTTAATTAACGAATACTAATCGTAATTAAGCCCAAAGTATGGTCCTTGACAAAACCCACTTGCCATCCAAACTTTCCAATTTCCACTTCTCCAACAAAATTAACTTGTTAAGAAATCAAACACAATGAGACGTTGAAATTCTTTAAGAAAATGCGTTTCCTACGATCCCAAGGTCCAAAGGAAAAGTTATGCATGCATATGTAGATATAAACAAACGTCATATATGTAAAAATTGATCAATTCACACATCAAACAACCGAACAATCAATTGAAACAACTCACAATATTGAAATATACACAAGAAGGCCCTATACCAGAAGCTATGGAGCTGGAAGAAACTGTCAATTTCTCATATGGATTGCGGTTAAAAGAAGTACAGCAAACATAGGAAACATAGTTGCTGAAATTCAGTTTCAGACTGTAAAATTACAATAGTGCCCTCACTTATTAAACAATCTATTCACAACTGCCAGGGACATTCTTGTCCATTCACACCGTTTAAAACATTCCCACGCGTGTCATCTTATTCTTCCTTTCTCTACTGATTTTTCTTCCTCATATCCAGCTTGATCCACATGCTCCACTTTACAATTACCACTATTCTGATCTTCATTCGCACATTTGCTTTGATGAATTAAGTTCTTCTTGCTCCTTCTCTAGCTGAATCACACTTTCTGTTTTTGCTCCACTTCCTACTATGAGCTCCTGTGCTGCAGCCTTCACTTCCTCAACATCCCTCCTCAATGCTGACTGAGAGTAGATGTTGCACATCCCCAAAGAGTCAGTCAGATTGCCCAATCTTTTTGAATCAAGTGCCTTTGTAAGCTAGTCCGCTAGTTGAAGTTCTGTTCTTATAGGCATTGGTATGATAACACCTTCTTGGAACTTATCTCTCACAGTATGGCAATATATTTCAATATGCTTTGTTCTCTCCTGGAATACAGGGTTCTCAACTATATAGATTGCACTTCTATTATCGCAGAAAATCTCAACTGGCTCCTTGTGTAGTACTCCCAAATCTCTTAGCAAATAGAGTATCCAATGAACCTCACATGTTGTTGAGGCAAGAGCTCTATATTCAGCTTCTGAAGATGACATAGAAACAGTTGTTTGTTTCTTAGCTTTCCAGGACATCAATGCTCCTCTAAAGAAAACACAATATCATGTTCCTACTTTCTGTACACCCTCCCCAATCTACGTCTGAGAATGCTTTTAATCTTAAACTCCCTGTAATAGGAACAATAGACCTTTACCTGGGCTGTTCTTCGAATATCTCAAGAGTCTGTGTTCAGCTGCTAAGTGTAACTCAGTTGGCTTGTCCAAAAATTGGCTGAGTTGCTGTACTGTATAGGTGATGTCAGGTCTTGTAATGGTTAGATATAACAGCCTTCCAATGAGTCTTCTATATGTAGTTATATCTGTGATCAGTTTTGAATCATTATGAGCAAGTTCAAGATTCTGTTCCATGGGGGTTTTGGTAGGCTTAGATGCCAGGTATCTTATTTCCTCAAGTAATTCAAGCGTATATTTTCTTTGGAACACCATCAAGTGCCCCTGAGACCTGGCAATCTCTAAGCCAAGAAAGTACCTTAAGGGGCATAAGTCCTTAATCTTAAAGGTGTTATGGAGAGTACCCATAATTGTCTGAATAGCCACTAGAGAATCACTAGCAACCACAACACCATTCACATATACTAGTAATACAAGAAAGTAATCAGGAGACTGTTTGATGAACATAGTGTAATCGTTTTTAGATTGTGTGAATTCAGCTGAGATTAGGAAGGCAGTGAGCTTAACATTCCATTTCCTACTGGCCTGTTTAAGACCATAAAGTGATTTATTTAGTTTGTAGACTGTGGTAGGATCTGAGGATGCAACACCATCAGGGAGTGTCATATAGATGTCTTGGTGAAGATCCCCATGAGAAAAGCATTATTGACATCTAACTGATGTAAATGTCATCCTTTCAGTGAAGCTAACGTCATGATTAGCCTGATAGTAGTCATTGTGGTTACAGGAGAGAAAGTGTCCTCATAGTCTATCCCAGGTAGCTGAGTGTACCTCTTTGCAACCAACCTAGCTTTATATCTCTCTATGCTTCCATCTGTTGAGAAAAAGGGGTTTGAGTGATTTCAAAATGTATGATTTAAATAACATGTATTAAAGAAATGCATGACATGTTTTATGACGTGACACGTTTTTGCATGAAACTTGCCTTATATAGTTCATATATATTGTTGCCGTACTAATGAGCCATGAAGCTTTAAAGCTTACATCAAATGGCAAACATTTGTTGTGTTTGAACTATTTTCAGGTGACATCATTAATGAACTAAACTAGTTCATTAAGTGAAGTACTTAGTTAAATAAACTAAGTAGTTCATTAAAGGAAGCTATATTCGGAAAAGGCACAAAGGCAACAAATTGAAGAATGGAAAGTCTCTCCCACTCCTTCTACACGTTTTATATATATATTTTTATATATATTCAGGTTTTTTATAAAAAGGCACATACACATATACTCCAACGTACTACCGACACGTTATATATTTTACGTACGTACGTTAACATCACACCACAATATTTAACTCATATTTATGAGTATATTCAGGTCTTATATCATATGATATAAGTCATGGTAATGACAAATTTATTACGACACGTTAAAAGGTTCTAAATCAAAAATTGTCGTATCGGGCGAATACCAAAACTTCGCCAACGTGTCACGTACTTGCCATATATAGATGGCCAGCCCTTAAACTTCAAAAATGGCCACAAATTTCGTGGCTTACATGGTATGTGCTGCCATAAAATCATTCCATGTTGGCACACACAAATCACCCTCAATTAAGGCCAAATTGTGGAGATTCTAATTTCATTTTTGTCATATGTTGGGCGCCACTTTAGATCAGCCTAAGTGCTGAATATTAAAGTTTAATTTATGTATATTATGTGTAACATAATATATATAACATGTGCAAAAAGTTGGAATTTAATTAGAGAAAAATCAGGTAATCGATAAACGTCGAAAATTCGGTTTTCTACGTACACGACACATGGAACATTTTTGGCATGGCATATAACATGTATCTAGACACTTTTTACATACTTCATAAATTCTAAAGTGTTCTAGAAAAATCATTTAATGGCTAATTGGAATATACCATGTGTGTATAATTATATGTGCATTATTTTAAAAAGTTTGCAAAAATAAAATTCAGCACATGTACAACTATCATACACGCCTAGCTCAGCCTTATTGGAGCATATGTAGAGCTTTGTTGGCATCTTGATTGGCAAAGAATGAAGCATGCAATGTTGGTGACATAAAGAAAGGAACTACAAAAGGTAACATTTCAAACTTTGTCACATTTGTGACACATGCTGAAAATTCAGCATATGTTGTCTTGAGATGGCCGATTTTTGCACTAAATAATAGCATATTTACTATCTTGAATTATGTGGATTAATTGAGAGATAGTATGGAAATGTTTTGAATATATTATGGAATAAATAAAGTGATATCTTTGAATATCACACATGCTGAAAATTTCTGCATGTGTGTAATGTACTTGGCCGATTTTATGGCCTACTTAGTGTCTAAGTTTATTCTAAAATTGGTAGAAATGTTGTGTACTAAATGATGATTGATTTCTTCTTTATTTTCAAGGAATAAATCAAATGCAAACTTGGCAACAATTTGAATAAAGTGTAAATGTTACACATGCTGAAATTTCAGCATGCAGCATGTGGAGAAGCTTATGGCCGTTTTTTTGATAGTAAATTGGAGATATTTTTCTTGCTAATTATGTGGGATGATTATATGACTTATGGAAACACTTTTATGGCTAATTGGCACATGCATTTTAAGGTTTATTTTCAGATTTATCTAGTCATCAAGTGATGACAACTTCCATCCAATCAATGAGTGCCAAGTAAGCAAGAGCTTAATGATCATCCAATGAGGAGTCGCCAAATAAGCAAGGAAATGTCACAATGATGCAATACACTCTTCCAAGGACTTAGAAGATAATTTTCAAGAGGAAGAGAGGGCTATAGGGGGCGGCCAAAAGGTTGATAAAAAGAGAAGAAGGAGAACAAACAAAATAGAAGACAAGGCTTGCAAGTTTAAAAGATCAAAAACGTTTTCTACTTCTTCTTTCTATACTTCTTTCTTTCTTCTCTCTTAAAGCCTATTGTATTCATATTCATACATTTGAATAGGCTTCGTATAGACCACCACATACTCTCTTTATTGTTGTAAAAGATTAGTCAAGGTGTGATCAATCTTGCACTTGCAAGGTTGTGGTGTTCGTGATCGTTGTATTCACATACAAGGTGTGTAAAGGGTTGGAGTTGGTGTGTAACTCCATCAACCCTGTGTGGTAAGGTGTTCTTTGTGTTTTGTGATTAGTGCTAACTGAGGAAGGTGTCCTCGAAGACTGGAATAGGCTGTTTTAACCGAACCAGTATAAAATTCTTGGTGTTATTTACTTCCAGCACTTACTTTCAGTTTCAGCACTATGCATCGTTTTTAATCACGTTTGTAAAAATAGTAAACGAATTTCAAAAATCATAAAACTTTCCAGAATTATATCAACACGTCTTAAGGTTAATTTGGCGCAAGTTTCAACCCTTTTTGACAAGTATAAGTCATTCAAACGTCAAAAGTTCTGAGACTAGTACAGTCTGATTTTCAGGCTTGCAAAGGTTGAGACTTTGAACGTATTTGACTAACTTCCCAAAAGAATTTTTCAAAACTGTTTCAACATAATTAAATAAAACTAATAAGGGGTAAGTCCTTAAATTTTTAGAGCATTTGGAGTTACGGATAAATAGAAATTAATTTTTCAAATCAGACTACCGTTTCTGTCAGATTTGCGCAATCTGACCACCAACGATTTTTCCAAGAGTTAGAGGTTGAATTTTAATCTGAAATTTTTAGAAGATACTTAGAACATCTGAGACTAAGTTCTCTCTAAATTTCAGAATTTTTTAAGACCTGAAACCTGGTTTTCAAAACGTTTCAAAACTGGTACTGAAAACAGAAACTGTTTTCAGAAGTTGGGTTTTTGTTTTAAAATAATTTTAAAAACCACATTTTCCGCACCCACTATTCAACCCTCCCCTTCTAGTGGTGCCTTGAAGATCCTACACCATCTGGCCTCCTTTTTATCTTATATACTCATTTACATCCAATAGGTATTTTGCCTAGTGGTAAGGGTACTAAGGTCCATGTATTAGCCTCCAATGCTGCCAGCTCCTAAGACATTGCCTGTTGCCATTGCACTGACCTAACTGCCTGCTGATAGGTAGTAGGTTATTGCTGCAAACTAAAGTTAAGCGCATAATTTTTATAGTCAGGAGCTAAATGATCCGTGGAATAGTAATTTTCAATAGGGTATGCAATGTCATGATTTAAAGGAGAAGGATAATCAGTATAGACTTGGTTACAGTGATAGTCATCCAGATAGGCAGGCTTCTTTCTGTTTCTGGTTTGAGCTAGGTTTGATGTAGGGAAAGTTAAGGGTAAGGACATGTATCTTTGAAGCAGTCTCAGGGGTCAAGGATCTGGGTGATGAAGGAAAAGAGGAGGTAGATGAAGGTGATGGTATAGAAGGTGAAGTTGGGTGGACTGGTGACACAGGGTCAATTAGTGATTCTGAGGAAGAGTTATCATCTAGTTGATGATTGACAGGAAATGATGATATTGGTGTTGGTACTGAGCTCACATTATCAGGTGAAGGAAAAATCGGAGTAATGGTGGGCTGAGATGGAGGAATGCCTTCATTGGTGGTAGTAGATGCATAGGGAAATGAGTAATAAATGAAACTGGACATTCTGGATAGAAAGATGGCTTTTGTGGCTAGGTTCTGTAAAATATATCATTTGGTATTCTGTGAAAACCCCAGAAACAAACATCATATGGCTCTATGGGAAAATTTGTGTTTATGAGGATCTGTGTTATGGGCATAAGCCTGGCATCCAAAGACCTTTAGATTGTGATAGAGAGGAGGTTTATCATATAGAAGTTGAAAAGGTGATTTATGTTGAAGCATTGGTGTAGGAATAATATTAATCAGGTAAGTAGCATAAAGTACAGAAAAGCCCCAGAACGACATGGGTAAGTTGGCTTGGAACTATAAAGATCTAGCTACAACTAGGGTATGTTGATGCTTCTCTCCACCAAGCCATTTTGTTGTGGGGGTATAAACACAGCTAGTTTGATGTATTATGCCATGCATCATATAGAATTCATTCATTTTAAATTTTTTAGCATTGTCTGATCTCACTACTTTTACATGTCTTTCAAAGTGAGTATGAACATACAAGCAGAAGCTTTGTAAGACATGCCTTGCTTCTTCTTTAGATTTCATCAGATACACCCATGTAAACCTTGTACAATCATCTACTATGGTCACAAAATATCTTTGAGCATACAAGTAGGATTCTTATTAGGCCCCGAAACATCTACATGAATCTATCAAAAGGATTCACAGTGACAAAAGTAGATACTGGGAATGAGAGTTTATGAAGTCTAGCTAAATGACAAATAGTACATGGAGTTTCAAGAGGCTCTCCTGGGACTGATGAATCTTGCCTCTGAATGTCTTTTACTCTGGAATGAGATGCATGCCTAAGTCTATAGTGTCATAGCAAAAAAGGTGAATCATGCATGGAAACACAAGCAGTAGGTTGTGGCATCAAAGCATCACCACACAGGTAGTACAGACTATGAGAGAGTATAGCTGAACCAATCATCCTCTTGGACAATTGATCCTGAATCAAAACAAGAAGGCCCATTAATCTGAATGATCGGCCTGGGATTGGAAGCTAATTTGCTCGACGAAAGTATATTAAAGGAGAAAGATGGCACGTATAGTACATCATTCAATGTGAGCAATTTATTTATCACCACTGTGCCTTTACGTGTGGCGTGTACAGACATATTATTGGGAAGCTTTATGGAAACATGATTGATATGTTCAGAAGATGTAAACAATGATAGGCTATATGCAATATGGTCAGTAGCTCATGAATCTAAAATCCATGTGCTTAAAGCAGTAGTTACAGAATTACCTGCTACTTTCTCAACTTTGGCAGACAAGACAGTGTTATGGCTAACAGGAACTGTGCCTCCCTCTTGGCCATCATCCAATCTGTTCAGCCAAGTCATTAGCTTCTGGTTTTGCTGTAGTGTCAACATTAGTGACTGAAGTGCCTTCACTTGTTGATCATTCTGAGAAACCTATGACTCTGTGTTTGTGTATTCAGCCATGTTAACCTGATTCTTAGGTTTCCAATAGAAAACCATATTTCTAATAGCATCTTTCAGCAGTGTGTCCTATCATACCACAGTGCGTGCATTGAAAATGCCTTGATCCATCTGCATAGACCCTACCATTGCCTCTTCTATAACCTCCAGTCTGTTGTCTTCTAGAATACGTGTTTTCAGCAAAAGCTTCACTTATATGTTCCTCAGACATCAAGGCAGTGGGGTTATTCTCAAAGGATACTACTCCTGCATCAGACATTACTTTTCTCTCATACTTCAATACCATAGAGAAAGTAGTATTTATGTCTGATAATGGTGTCATGACAAACACCTGGGACTTAACCTGATCAAAGTTTTCATTAAGACCTTTTACAAACTTGATAACATAATGACTCTCAAGAAACTGTTTCATTTTTCATGCTACATCACATCTGCAACCTATGCATACATGCGTAGGTATGGGTCTCATAGATATTAATTCTTCCCAAACAACCTTAAGCTTGGTAAAATATTCATTGACACTGAGAGCTTTCTGCTTAATTCCATAGAAGGTTTCCAACAAATCTGACAATCTAAATGGATCTGCGTACTTCCATATCTCAACTTAAGATCATTCCACGCATCAAGTGCACTATCAAACCACATAATACTCTGTGCAATAGAATGTGATACAGAGTTCATAATCTAGGATTGTACCATTGTGTTAACTTGCCTCCAGAGAGGAAATTTAGGATCCGTTGGTACTGGTTTAGTGATTGTACAATCGATGAATCCAACTTTGTTTTTAACAACTAAAGCCATCCCAAATGTACGACTCCATGTATGATAGTTATGAGGAGTAAGTGATGGTTGTGCCAAAACAATTGCAGGACTATCATTAGGATGTAAGTAATAAGGATTTTGTTGGCGATTATCAACATCTTGTGATTGATTACCTCTAGAAGAAGAAGAAGCACTTGAACTCGGATTCATTATATCTCAATCAATCAACAACAAGAATACTCAATCTAACAATATTCGATCAAATCAGTTGGAAAAATTTCAAATACAAACAAATCAAATGATTGAACTCACAACAAAATATCAAATGAACCTCGGTGCTCTGATACCATGTAAAACTTGATCAATTGACACATCAAACAATCAAATAATCAATTGAAATAAGTCACAATATTGAAATATACGCAAGAAGGCCACACCAGAAGCTATGGAGCTGGAAGAAACCGTCAATTTCTCATATGGATTGCGGTTAAAAGAAGTACAACAAATATAGGAAACATAGCAGCTGAAATTCAGTTTCAGACTACAAAAATACAATATTGCCCTCACTTATTAAACTATCTATTCACAACTACCAGGGACATTCTTGTCCATTCACACCGTTTAAAACGTTTCCGTGCGTGTCATCTTCTTCCTCCTTTCTCTACTGATTTTTCTTCCTCAACTCCAGCTTGATCCACACGCTCGACTTTACAATCTGCAGCTACCACTATTCTTATCTTCATTCGCACGTTTGCTTTGATGAATTAACTTCTTCTTGATCATTCTCTAGCTGAATCACATTTTCTGTTTTTGCTCCACTTCCTATTCCGCGCTCCTGTGCTGCGACCTTCACTTCCTCAACAATATATAGACATGTATGCGTAGATATACACAAACATGAAGTTTAAATCAAATTGAAATAATGTATTTTGTCTTGATATATACTCCAACGTAGCTTAAGCTATAACCCACTAGTTTTCCAACTCCAATATCACTTTTATTTCTACCTCTAGTGTATTCACACACTTTTTTGATATCTAGAGTTCTTCTGTTCATTGTTTCTTATTGAACGAATGGTAAAAAAAGTGACATGGGAGTAAGTGCATAAATTCCTGTTAAGGTGTGTATATGACGGACCCAGAAAATATTATTACGAGAATACAATTAACAATAATATAAGACATATTTATCTGAAATAAATATAAGTTACATCCGATTAATGATCTATTGTTATTACTTCAAAAGTGAACCAAATTATTTATAAATTACAATTGCTGAGGATGAGTTTTTGAATTTTTATAACAATTTATAATTTTTTCAGTCTTGAGTTTACAAATAAAATCTTTCTCAGTATAAATAAACAAACAATCTCATCGTATTTTCTATTTCATTTCACATCCGAGTTTTCACTATAATCACAATAAAGAAAGCTCTTTTCACCTTAGCAGTAACAACCGACAAAATCCAAATAGCTTCAAAGCCATACACATCAATGATTAAACAATGTAATTTTTAGCCGCCACCATTTTTTTAGACATATTATTTATTTTCTAACAAATCCGATTATTACATATCATTTATTTGTTTGAGGCACGGTTAATGGAAACATTATGCTGTCGTTGAATTTGATGGTTTTGTTGATAGAAACAAAATTCAATATTTCCAAGCTTGTTTCTAGTTAGTCTTTATGGACTAATGAGATGTTTTATTAAGTGATTCAATGACAGAAATCACTGAAAGGCAACAATTTGAGAAGATGCTAGCACTTGATAACTAATAAAAAGTTGTGAATGTTCATAAGTTTCTTTGAGATAAATCATAGACAATGTGAGGTCTATGAGAGTAGTCTGGTAAAATTTATTTGGGATATATCATAGATAGTGTGAAGTCAATGAGAGTGGTCCAATAAAAACTAAATGTAAATTAGTTCTTATGGCATCGAGGGAGATTAGATCAATCTATTTGACGTGAGTTCTCTATGCTGGCTACCCAATCTACTATTAGCAGATATCATACAAACGAAGTTCAATGTGGTTAAAAAAAGTCATAGAAGAGTTCTATTCAACACTATCAAGTTTTCGCTCCTTATTTTGTTGATGTAAGATAATGCTTGGTGCAAGTTTATCAGGGTGATATTTTAATAATCTCTTAATGAAATTCACAGTCATGTTTGTGGTGGTGCGAGCAATACGTCCTTGGTGAATTTTACCGATATAAGTGTTGATGTGGTTCTGCTTCCTATAAGATTTTTGAATAATTTACTAGAGCGCTAATGAAAGCCAAAGATTAGGTGCATGTTTGATTTCGCACCAAACTATGAGCTTGTATGAAGTACACAGTATTATGTCTTTTGGTTGTTCATATAAATAGTAGTGAAATATGATTCAAGACGTCTATGCCATCTTATTTCCGTTTATATAACTCCAATTGTACCAGGGACGATTCAAGACGCAAGTCATCGTATCCATTATGTGTCATTGACTTTGTTTAATACTAGAGAGGTTAGTTTATAATTGTTCATGGATGTGCTTACATAAGTATTGAATAATGTGGGAGATTGTTGAAAAAAAATACTTAAAAGTGTTTTAGAATATGTTCCAAATTTATATAAAAACACGTAAGAATGTTAATTAGAAAATGAAGTAAAAATTTGATTAGATAAGTGAAACGAGACTCTGAATTCTCTGAATTTTGAGAAGGCCGAATGTTTGGTGAGTAAGACAAAACGTTTTTGATGATGAATTCTAAGTACGGTATCTGAGTTTGGTCCAATTATGATTTTTTTTCTTGTCACTGAACGCATCATCCAACATTTAGTACACCTGTTTATCGAACGTTCGATCCAGAATTCGATGACGAGTTCTGGGTTGTAACACTAAGAAATTTTGAATCCAACAGTTGGTGTAAGTGATCGAACGTTCGGTGGGTGTAGACATCAGAGAATTTATGCTGTCTTTAGATGAAATAATACAACTTTACAACTTAGGACGTCTCCTTTCAATCATGAACGGTAATAAATATACTTTAGAAGTTAAATTATATAGAGAGGTATCAAATTAACTTCTTTCTTGTGAATTGAAGGTTTTTAAAGGACAAAAGGATTTGAAGACATATCTTTTAAATACTTTTGACATACTCTGGAATAATCCATGAAAACTGAGAGTTTTGCAAAACAAAAAAAATTAATATTTTTTCCTTGTTTTTCTCCCTTTCTTTGGTATTAAACACTTCAAATAGACAAGTTCAATCTTCTTTTAGTAGAAAACTGAAAAGGAGAAGCGGTTATATCCTGCGAGACATTTGTTATGTAGTCTACATTGCTCAATGGTAGAGACAAAATTACTTTAAGGATAGTCACATTTGTCATGTCTCGGCAATTGCTTTCTTCTTTTTTCCATTTCCTTTATGCTTGATTATCATATCTTTATAAACTTTCTTATTTTCTTGTACTTCTAAAGAAAATTTTAAAAACGGTTGAGAATTATTCCTTTGATGTTCACTTCCATTTTACAGACTTCAACTTAGTTATTTAGTGATTTCATCAATAATTTATTACTTTTATGCCTTTTAAGTCTAAATTTTCCAACAGTCTCCCCTCTCCTTTATGTTTTCTAATTATTTTTCCCTGCATCCCTATAGTTCAAATGCAACCCTTTCACTGTAAGTGTGTCCAACATTACAATGTCATGTCCTATTTATAGGACATTTTGAGGATAGATGAAATAAATAGAGTAGTATCCTTTAATGTTCTCAATATATTGGACACATATAAGGTCACATGGACATCCACAATATTAATCGGTGGATTCTCGTCAATGTTTAAAGAGTATCCGACCCTTTAATAGAAATTTCACTTTTCATTTTGGTTTAAAACACACAAGGTTAAAGAAGTCGGATTCAAAACAAAAAAGGTGCAGGGATGTATTTGTAGAAACATTAATGGAAAAACTTTTATAAAATCAAGTTTTAGATAGTGCAATATAAAGTAGACAAGAGAAGAGAGGATAGCAGAGAAGTATTTCTATTCATTTTCTAGTGTGTCCAACATTACAATGTCATGTCCTATTTATAGGACATTTTGAGGGTAGATGAAATAAATGGAGTAGTACCCTTTAATGTTCCCAATATATTGGACATATATAAGGTCACATGGACATTCACAATATTATCCTATACATAATACTCCCCCTTGGATGTCCAAAATTTATAGAATATGTCTCGTTAAAACCTTGCAAAGAAAACCTAGTGGGATAAAACTTGGACGAAGGAAAAAGAGTAGATATTCATATACTTGGTTTTGTGTGATACACTGCCTCGTTAAAACACTGCAAAAAAAACCCTGTGGGATAAAAACTTGGACGAAGGAAAAAGAGTACAGTGTGTAAGTGACAATCACACTCCCCCTGATTCTGACATGAGGTCTTTAAGTTGACGCATTCTGATGTTGTAGACCATCTTTTTAAACGTAGCCGTTGGTAGTGCTTTGGTGAACAAATCAGCAAAAGTTTTGCTTGATTGTATATGCTGGATATCAATTTCACCATTTTTCTCAAGATTATGAGTGTAGAAAAATTTTGGGATGTATGCTTTGTTCGATCTCCTTTGATGTAGCCATTCTTACTTTGAGCAATACATGCAGCATTATCTTCAAATAAGATTGTTGGAATCTTTCTTAGTGAAGATAATCCACATGACTCTTGGATATATTGAATCATCGATCTCAACCATATGCATTCACGACTTGCTTCATGTAATGCCAAAATCTCAGAATGTTTGGAAGAGGTGGCTGTTAATGTCTGCTTCACTGATCTCCATGAAATGGGTGCACCTCCACATGTAAATACATATCCACTCTTTGATCTTCCCTTAGGAGGGTCAGATAGATAACCAGCATCAGCATAACCCACTAATTGTGGCTCAGAATTCTTTGAGAAGAATAAACCCATATCTGGTGTTCCTCGAAGATAGCGTAAAATATGTTTGACCCCATTCCAATGCCTTCATGTTGGTGTAGAGCTATACCTTGCCAATAAATTTACTGAAAATGCTATATCTGGTCTTGAACAATTGGCAAGGTACATAAGAGCACCAATAGCACTAAGATACGACACTTCTGGACCTAATAATTCTTCATTTTCTTCCGGCGGTCGAAATGGATCTTTCTTTACATCTAACGATCGGACCACCATAGGACTACTTAATGGATTAGCTTTATCCATATAAAATCATTTCAAGATCTTCTCTGTGTATGAAGATTGATGGAGAAATATCCCATCATGCAAATGTTCGATCTGCAGGCCGAGACAAAATTTGGTCTTTCCAAGATCTTTCATTTCAAATTCTTTCATAAGATAATTTGCGGTTTTAGTGAGCTCTTCAGGAGTTCCAACAAGATTTAAATCATCAACATATACCGCAATTATAGAGAATCCACTATCAGATCTTTTGACAAATACACAAGGACAAATTGGATTATTTATATAACCTTCTTTGACAAGGTATTCACTAAGACGATTATACCACATCCTGCCAGATTGTTTTAATCCATACAAGGATCTTTGTTAGTTGATTGAGTATAACCCATGCGTCCTTTGATTATATGCTTCGGGCAATTTAAATCCTTCTGGGATTTTCATGTAAATATCATTATCTAATGATCCATATAAGTATGTGGTAACCACATCCATTAACCACATATTAAGGTTTTCAGTGACTGCTAGGCTGATTAGATATTGTAATGTTATGGCATCAATAACAGGGGAATATGTTTCATCATAATCAAGCCCAGGTCTTTGTGAAAAACCTTTCGCAACAAGACGTGCTTTGTATCGCACAACCTCATTTTTCTCGTTGCGTTTTCGTACAAAAACCCATTTATGTCCAATAGGTTTTATCCCTTCAGGGGTTTGGACGACAGGTCCAAATACTTTGCGACTTTCTAATGATTTCAGTTCTGCTTGGATTGCATCTTTTCATTTTGGCCAATCAATTCTGTGTCGATATTCTTCAATGGATCTCGGTTCAGGATCCGCATTTAGAATTTCACATGCAATCGCATAAGCAAAAACATGATCAATAGTAACCTTTTGTCTATCCCAATTTTATCTTGTACTTACATAATTCAAAAAGATCTCTTCAAAATTTTGTTCACTTGCTTCTTTAGGAGCAACTTGTTTATCAATTTTAGACTGATCAGTTTTGATTTCTATAGCGCTTTCAAGTCGTGAACTTCTTTTCTCTTCTAGAGTATGCTCTTCTGGAGCATTAACTTGTACCCTTCTTTTCCAAGGGGTTTTATCTTTTGCACCAACTGGGCGCCCACGTTTTAGACTTGCTTTTGGTATACCATCATTTTGCCTTTCAGAGGCATCAAGTCGAACAGGCGTATTCATCGTCGGGACGTGGGATTTGGTTGCCTTTTTACTATCAGTAAATGCATCAGGCAACTGATTTGCAATATTCTGTAAATGGATTATCCTTCTTACTTCTTGCTCGCATTGATTTGTTCGTGGGTCAAGATGAGATAGTGAAGGAACGTTCTATGTAATTTCACGCCGTTCTTCAGGAAACGGTATTTTCTCTCCCCCTAACGGCGGGAAAACTTTCTCATCAAAATGACAATCGGCATATCGTGCCTTAAATAAATCACCCGTCAGGGGCTCAATATATCTCACAATGGAAGGAGAATCAAAACCCACATATATTCCTAAACGTCTTTGAGGACCCAGTTTTGTTCGTTGTGGTGGGGCAATCGGAACATAAACCGCACACCTAAAAATCTTTAAATGGGAAATATGAGGCTGCTGGCCCGATACCATCTGTAGTGGCGAGTATGGTTGAAAAGAACTGGGTCTAAGCCGGACTAAAGTAGATGCATGCAAAATTGCATGTCCCCAAACCGAAGTGGGTAAATTTGACCTTAAAAGCATAGGTCGAGCAATCAATTGTAAACGTTTGATAAATGACTCTGCCAAGCTATTTTGAGTGTGCACATGTGCCATTGAATGCGCAACTTCAATCCCAATTGACATACAATAATCATCAAAAGCTTGAGAAGTAAATTCTCCGGCATTATCAAGACGAATAGACTTAATCTGATAATCTGGAAATTGTGCCCTTAATCTTATAATCTGAGCAAGAATCTTGGCAAAAGCTACAGTTCTTGTTGAGAGTAAACTCACATCAGACCATCTGGATGATGCATCCAATAAGACCATAAAATAACGAAATAGTCCACAAGGGGGATCAATAGGTCCACAAATATCCCCTTGTATTCTTTGTAAAAATGTAGGAGATTCGAAATGAATCTTCATTGGGGATGGTCTCTTGATTAGCTTCCCTCGTGAACAAACGACGCACACACAATCACAAGGTAAAAGAATCTTCTGGTTCTTTAAAGGGTGTCCATGTGAGTTTTGTACAATTCGACGCATCATTACCGAACCCGGATGACCAAGTCGATCATGCCATAACATAAATAACTTTGGATCATTGAACTTTTGGTTCATCACAATATGAGATTCTACCGGATGTATAGTCGCATAATACAATCCAGAGGAGAAAATTGGGAAATTTTCTTTAACAAGCTTTTGGCTTGAATCACTGTAAGTAATAAATAAAAATTCTATATTCCCCTCAGTCATGGTTTCAAGATGAAAACCATTCAGATGTATATCCTTGAAACTTAATAAGTTTATTTTAGACTTGGTAGAAAATAATGCCGTAGTAACCAAGATATGTGTACCATTGGGCAATATGATTGTTGCTCTTCCGGAGCCTTCAATCAACGTTGTAGTACCAGAAATTGTACTCACATTATCTTTTGCCAATTGTAACGTCGAAAAATATTTTTGATCACGAAGAATTGTGTGTGTCGTTCCACTGTCAAGCAGACAAATGTCCCCACCATTCATCTTGAATAAAAGTCTAGCATAACGTAGATAATTTTCATTATTGAATTCAAAATAAATAAGTTAAAAATAGTGAATTTTGTTTCTTGAAAAACTCTTTATACGTCAACTAAAATGGCTGAAATCCATTGTTCAAGTTATACTGTAAATCGAAAGTATACAAGAAAAATAAGCAGAACAACTCTAAAGAATTTCATTAAGCAAATATAGTAATGCAAATTTTTATAAAAGTACATGCTAGCACATAAAAATTCAACTTATTTATAGCAATCCTTAAGACATGAAATGCATCGAAACATGTTTATCAATCATTCTTGATTATTCTCATTCACAAACTGGACCCCATGGCCATCCATGTTTGGCTCTATAAGAAAATCTTCAATATCAAAATGAGTAAAATCATTCGAATCCATTTGACCATCATTTGCAATGTTACCAAAGTTTGCAAAATGAACTTGTTTTCCCTTTCCGTTATCCTTCTGGATGCTTGATAAAGTTCAACCACATGCTTTGGAGTGCGGAAAGTACGAGACCAATGCTCTTGGGCTCCACATCGATAACAAGTGTCTTCGTGGTTCTTAGCGAGTGCACCAATTTTCATACTTTTTGTATTTTCTTGTGGCTTTTTCTTATTGTCTCACTTCAAGTGGTATGATGCAAAATTTCTACCACGACCACGACCTTTACCTTGACCACGACCGCGACCACGACCTTGACCACGATTATGGTTATGGTGACGTGCATTCGCTTCTGGGAATGGCTGTGATCCAGTCGGGTGAGAGTTGTGGTTTTGCATTAAGAGTTCATTGTTTTGTTCAGCAACAAGCAGACATGAAATCAGTTGAGAATATTTTTCAAATCTTCTTTCTCGATATTGCTGCTGCAGGAGCATATTCGAGGCATGGAAAGTTGTGAATGTTTTCTCTAACATATCCGCATCAGTTACTTTGTCTCCATACAGCCTCAATTGTGATACTATGGAGAACATTGCAGAATTATATTCGCATATAGACTTATAATTGCAGCCTCAGGTGCAACCAGTCATATCTAGCCTTTGGGAGGATCACACTATTTTGATGATCATATTGTTCCTCCAAATTTTTCTATAATTCATATGGGTCTTTGACCCCAAGATATTCGGTTTTCAGCCCGTCATGGAGGTGATGGCGAATGAATATCATTGCCTTTGCCTTATCTTGTTCGCTTGCCTCAC
Source organism: Eustoma russellianum (assembly GCA_036186865.1). Taxonomy (NCBI): domain Eukaryota; kingdom Viridiplantae; phylum Streptophyta; class Magnoliopsida; order Gentianales; family Gentianaceae; genus Eustoma; species Eustoma russellianum. The sequence goes on from AP025058.1 coordinate 7,986,457, forward strand.
CTCCTTTTATAGTATGCCCAAGATTCATCGAGGTCAAATGGATTTCGGCATCAAAGACCCAAGCCATATAATTTCTTCCGGAAATATCAAGGGCAGCAAGCTCCAGTTTTGTGATATTTGCCATTGGTTTGAGAATGCAAAAAGAATTCATCTCAGAAAAGATAGATTTACTCAAAACTACAGGTTTGAGTTAATGTTATATGCTTCTGGCATAATATGCTTCAGGCATAAGTACGATGCAGACTATTATATATGCAATGATAAGAATACAATTAATACGTAATTAAAAATTAAAATAACACAACAACTATATGTCAAAATATCATGCTTCAGGCATGTCAACTATGCATGCTACGGGCATGATAGTTATTCATTCTTTTAGGTATATAAACTAGTCATGCTTCGGGCATGTTAATTATTTCAATTATTCATGCTTTGAGCGTGTCAACAATTCATGCTTCGGACATGTCAAACGATTCATGCTTCGTGCATGAAAATGAGTCATGCTCAAGGCATGTCAATGATTCATGTTTATGTCAACAATTCATGCTTCAGGCAATTCATGCTTCGGGCATGATAAAAGTATATCCATATGGCTGCAAGCCATATATAATTCTTCTTCCTTCAAAAATCTAGACTTCAGGCTAGATTAATTTATTTATACATATTTAGAATATAAGATAAAAATTGGTAACAAGAGAAACGCAACAAATGAACAAATGATAATTCTGAAAAAAAATTCGACAGAAAAATCAGTCTCAGAAATTTCCATTTCGGTCTGACCTAGGAGTATCCAAAATACATCTCCACCGTTCAAAACGTACCTTTATGTGTCAAGAATGATCTATCCAAATTTGGTGATGATCCAACGGTGAATGACTTGAAAAATTCAGTTTTCCCGGACTTGCACAAAGCTGTCAGCACCTACGAAATTTTAAGAGTATTCTCCCTCTTTCTCTTCTTTCTCTAATACTTTTCTTGACTACTTGTTTTTGTTTTTTTGGAGCAATTCATGCTGATAACGTTTTATAAAATCAAATTTTAGATAGTGCAATATAAAGTAGACAAGAGAAGAGAGGATAGAAAAGCAGTATTTCTATTCATTTTGAAGTGTGTCCAACATTACAATGTCATGTCTAGTTATAAGACATTTTGAGGGTAGATGAAATAAATGGAGTGGTACCCTTTAATGTTCCCAATATATTGGACACATATAAGGTCACATGGACATCCACAATATTAATCGGTGGATTCTCGTCCGACCCTTTAATAGAAATTTCACTTTTCATTTTGGTTTAAAACAGACAAGGTTAAAGAAGTCGGATTCAAAACAAAAAGGTGCAGGGATGTATTTGTCAAAAACATTAATGGAAAAACGTAAGTTTCACTCAAATTTTTCTTCTTTATCTAACAAATCAAATGTTTCAAACAACAACAATACCCATTGCGTTACAGGCTCCTGCCTATAATGGAGTATGATAGGGTGGATGACGTAACAATATCCATGCATTAGAAACACACAAAGGTTGTTTTCCGATCACCCATAATAAAAATTGCGTCAAACTGTGTCAATCAACTGCTACTTCATAATATAAGAAGCTCAACCAATTTAATGCGTCATTTTACTTTATTCCATCATATTCTACCGTCAACAAAATATGTGTCATTGACTGGAAATGAGAACTAAAGTAAATGTTTCAAACATTATACTAATTATCCAATAAGGTCCAGTACTGCCAGCAAAATCAAGTACATGAAATGATCATTACCGTTTTCAATTCTTGCTTCTCCTGCGCTCCAAAGTTTCAGAATTGAAAATTTTGTGTGTATTAGTTTTTATTCGTTATACAATAAACGAATTGTAAAATTCAGTTCTGCCCTTCACCCGTCCCCATACTTATGAAGCGAGGTTGAGAACCGAACCCAAAATTCTCTTTTTCAAATTACTAATTGAATCATTGTTCGTGATCTATAATTCTATTTTTATTGTGTATTATTATGTATGTTAGTGGGGTTAGTGGATGTCCAAATATTAACACCCACTAAGGCTATTAACACCCACTAAGGATCATGGTGTTAGTGGGTATTAAACCCAAGAAGATGTTACATTTTCATGTCCTATAAATAGGACAATTTCTTGTGAGATTAGACACACTTTTGAAGAGATATCATACAATCTTCTTGTTGTTCTCTTTATATTTTTCTTTGAGTTTATAACACGTTATCAGCACGAATCAATTCCCCGTGGAACAAGGCACAACGTTGACCCTTGATTCATTGAAGCTTCAGTTTGACATCCTGTAAGTGATAAAATTACGTTTAGTTTCTTGCTACGCATGCTCACTTCTATGTCACTGTGTTTCTTTTAAATTTGTGAACCATGGTTAGGAAGTTCTCAGCGATCACATGTGAATTATATTTTTGCTTGTGGTTCTGTTTTTTTAGAGTAGGCCGGTGGGATGCTGAGAAAAACATTGTTTAAATTTATCAACATGCGTCTAGATATCCGTAATGCTGGCATTTATTTCTGATAATTGAGTTTTTATTATTGGCTTATGTTTATTGAATGTTTTTCATGGGTGGATTGCCAGATAATTTTCTATAATGGAGAATTTGAGTACCCATCAAAGAAAATTGGTAGATTATGGTTTCTGTATTTTCTGATGTTCACTACAAGAAATTCCTTGGTAGACGTAGACAACTTGAATTTGGATTAGTTTTCCACAATTTCCAGTTTCATCTTCATCAAAATACACCAGAGTCAAAATTTATTTTTTTTTAAGGGTCAACTTTGGGTTCTTGTTTAGTGATTCTGTAATTTGTATTGTTGAATTTGTTTAAAATTTTCTCTTTGAACTGGGATGGTTTTTGCAAATATATGAAGACATTTGTAGGTTTATAGTCAAGTTAATTTTTTTTTTGTCTCTGAATTCTTAAGTGGTATTAATATGTGCAATTCAGAATTACATTTCTATTGATTAAGATTGCCTAGAAGCATTAGTTTCTTTACAAGATTCGAGTTCTTTTAAAGTACTGATTAATGATTTTCAGTGTTGTACAGTGATTGATTATATAACCGAAGGGTTGTTTGTGGAAAAGGTAATTAATAAATAGTTTATTTTTTGAGGTATTGCGCTATACATGATTCGGTCAATAGAAAGATCTGATTCTTCAATACTGTTCTGCTTAACGTCTACTGTTTTTTTTTTTAGTTTTTCAGTCGCAAAATTAAACGAAATATATCTACTGTATTTTTGAGTTTTTGAGTTTTTCATATTCTGATATATCTTCTATATGTATAAATCAGACCAATGGCGAACATCACCAAACTGGAATTTGCTGCCCTTGATATTTCCGGCAGAAATTACATGGCATGGGTTCTTGATGCTGAAATCCATTTGATGGCTATGAACCTCGGGCATACTATTAAGGATGATGTTGTGGCTAGTGAGCAAGATAAGGCTAAAGCCATGATATTCATTCGCCATCATCTCCACGACGGGCTGAAATCCGAATATCTTGGGGTGAAAGAGCCTCGAGAATTGTGGAAAAATCTGGAGGAACGATATGATCATTATAAAAGTGTTATCCTCCCAAAGGCTCGATATGACTGGTTGCACCTGAGGTTGCAAGATTATAAAACAGTCAATGAATTTAACTCTGCTATGTTTTCTATTGTTTCTCAATTGAGGTTGTGTGGTGATAAAGTCACTGATGCTGACATGTTAGAAAAAACATTCACTACTTTTCATGCATCGAATATGCTCCTGCAGCAGCAATACAGGGAACGAAATTTTGAAAAATATTCCCAGCTCATTTCATGTCTCTTAGTTGCTGAACAAAATAATGAACTATTGATGAAAAACCACACTTCTCACCCGACTGGGTCAAAACCATTCCCTGAAGCGAATGCAACTTTTAATGGTCGTGGTAGAGGACGTGGTCGTGGTCGTGGCCGCGGTAGAGGTCGTGGCCGTGGTAAAAGCTTTGCACCATACCACCAGAAGTGGGAACATAATGAAAAGCCGCATGAAAAGGAAAAAGCTACAAAAGATGGTGCAAATGCTAAGCATCACGATGAGACATGTTATCGATGCGGATCTCACGGGCATTGGTCTCGTACTTGCCGAACGCCAAAACATTTGGTTGCTCTTTATCAGGCATCCCAGAAGGATAAAGGCAAGGGAAAACAAAGTAATTTTGCAGACTTTGGAAACATAGCAGATAACGATGACATAATCCCCAATCATTTTGATGATTTAGATCTTGAAGATTATCTTATGGGCCCGAGTATGGATGGCAATGGAATCCAGTTTGTGGATGATGTTACAAATAACAATGGTCAAGCATAATTATGTAGGATATCTAGTCATTAGTCATGTTTTTTTTGGATAAGTTTTCATTTTGTTTATGACGTCTTAGCATGCACCTTTGTTTCAATTTAAACTTATTTGTTTGCATAAATAAAATTTCGTTGTCGTTTACATTATAACTTCTATTTATGTGTTGATTCTTTGTAATTAAATTAATTATAAAAATTGTATATGCTATGCTAGACATATATTCAAGATGAATGGTGGGGACATCTGTCTAGTTGACAGTGGAACGACACACACAATTCTTCGTGATCGAAAATATTTTTCGACATTGCAATTGACAAAAGCAAATGTTAGTACAATTTCAGGCACTACATCATTGATTGAGGGCTCTGGAAGAGCAACTATTATACTACCGGGTGGTACACATATATTGATCAATATGGCATTATTTTCTACCAAGTCGAAACGAAACTTGTTGAGTTTCAAAGACATACGTCTTAATGGTTTTCATATTGAAAACATGAATAAAGGGAATATGGAATTTTTATGTATTACATACGAAGAATCAGGCCAGAAGCTTGTAAAAGAACAATTCCCAATTTTCTCATCTGGATTATATTATGCGACTATACATCCAGTAGAAGCTAATATTGTGATGAACCAGAAGTTCAATGATCCAACACTATTCATGTTATGGCATGATCGACTTGGCCACCCGGGATCGGTAATGATGCGTAGAATTGTACAAAACTCACATGGACATCCTTTAAAGAACCAGAAGATTCTTTTACCTCGTGATTGTGTGTGTGTTGCTTGTTCACGAGGGAAATTAATCAAGAGGCCATCCCCGATGAAGGTTCATGTTGAATCTACTATATTTTTACAAAGAATACAAGGAGATATTTGTGGACCTATTGATCCTTCTTGTGGACCATTTCGATATTTTATGGTCTTATTGGATGCCTCTTCACGATGGTCTCATGTGAGTTTGCTTTCGACAAGAACAGTAGCATTTGCCAAGCTTCTTGCTCAGATTATACGCTTAAGAGCACAATTTCCGGATTATCCAATTAAATCTATACGTCTTGATAATGCTGGTGAATTTACTTCCCAAGTTTTTAATGATTATTACATGTCGATTGGGATTGATGTTGAGCATTCAGTGGCACATGTGCATACTCAAAATGGCCTAGCAGAGTCATTTATAAAACGTTTACAACTGATTGCTAGGCCTATGCTTTTAAGGTCAAATTTACCCACATCGGCTTGGGGACATGCAATTTTGCATGCATCTGCTTTGGTCCGGCTTAGACCCAGTTCGTTTCAACCATACTCGCCATTACAGATGGTATCGGGCCAGCAGCCTGATATTTCCCACTTAAAGATTTTTGGGTGTGCGATTTATGTTCCGATTACCCCATCACAACGGACAAAACTGGGTCCTCAAAGACGTTTAGGAATATATGTGGGTTTTGATTCTCCTTCTATTGTGAGATATATTGAGCCCCTGACGGGTGATTTATTTAAGGCACGATATGCCGATTGTCATTTTGATGAGAAAGTTTTCCCGCTGTTAGGGGGAGAGAAAATACCGTTTCCTGAAGAACGGCGTGAAATTACATGGAACGTTCCTTCACTTTCTCATCTTGACCCACGAACAAATCAATGCGAGCAAGAAGTAAGAAGGATAATTCATTTACAAAATATTGCAAATCAGTTGCCTGACGCATTTACTGATAGTCAAAAGATAACAAAATCCCACGTTCCGGCGATGAATACGCCAATTCGGCTTGATGTCTCTGAAAGACATGATAATGGTATACCAAAAGCAAGTCTAAAACGTGGACGCCCTGTCGGTGCAAAAGATAAAAACACTCGAAAGAGAAGGGTACAAGTTCATGCTCCCGAAGAGAAAACTCCAGAAGAGCAAAGAAGTTTACAACATGAAAGCGCTATAGAAATTGAAACTGATCAGTCTAGATAAAAAAGTTGCTCCTGAAGAAGCAAGTGAACAAAATTTTGAAGAAATCTCTTTGAATTATGTAAGTTCAGGAGAAAATTGGGATAGACAAAAGGTTATTATTGATCATGTTTTTGCTTATGGTATTGCATGTGAAATTGTAAATGAGGATCCTGAACCGAGATCCATTGAACAATGTCGACAAAGAAATGATTGGCCAAAGTGGAAAGATGCAATCCAAGCAGAACTGAAATCATTAGAAAGTCACAAAGTATTTGGACCTGTAGTTCAAACCCCTGAGGGGATAAAACCTATTGGATATAAATGGGTTTTTGTACGAAAACGCAATGAGAAAAATGAGATTGTGCGATACAAGGCACGTCTTGTTGCGCAAGGTTTTTCACAAAGACCTGGGCTTGATTATGATGAAACATATTCTCCAGTAATTGATGTAATAACATTACGATATCTAATCAGCCTGGCAGTTGCTAAAAACCTTGATATGCGGTTAATGGATGTGGTTACCGCATACTTATATGGATTTTTAGATAATGATATTTATATGAAGATCCCTGAAGGATTAAGATTGCCTACAAAATATGATCAAAAGGCACATGGATTATACTCAATCAAATTACAGAGATCCTTGTATGGACTAAAACAATCTGGCAGGATGTGGTATAATCGTCTCAGTGAGTATCTCATTAGAGAAGGATATGTAAACAATCCAATTTGTCCCTGTGTATTTATCAAAATATCTGAAAATGGGTTCTCTATAATTGCTGTATACGTTGATGATTTGAACCTTGTTGGAACTCCTGAAGAGCTTACCAAAACTGCTAATTATCTCATGAAAGAGTTTGAGATGAAAGATCTTGGAAAAACAAAATTTTGTCTCGGCCTGCAGATTGAGCATTTGCCTAATGGAATCTTTCTTCATCAGTCTACTTACACGGAGAAGATCTTGAAGAGATTTTATATGGATAAAGCTCACCCATTGAGTAGTCCTATGGTGGTACGATCATTAGATTTAAAGAAAGATCCATTCCGACCACCAGAAGATAATGAGGAATTATTAGGTCCAGAAGTACCTTATCTTAGTGCTATTGGTGCTTTAATGTATCTTGCAAATTGTTCGAGACCAGATATAGCATTCTCAGTGAATTTATTGGCGAGATATAGCTCTACACCAACACGAAGACATTGGAATGGTGTCAAGCATATTTTTCGCTATCTTCGGGGAACAATGGATATGGGTTTATTCTATTCAAAGAATTCTGAGTCACAATTGGTGGGATATGCTGATGCGGGCTATCTATCTGACCCGCATAAGGGAAGATCACAGAGTGGATATGTTTTTACTTGTGGAGGTACTGCTATATCATGGAGATCAGTGAAACAGACGTTAACAGCCACATCTTCCAACCATTCTGAGATTTTAGCATTACATGAAGCGAGTCGTGAATGTGTATGGGTAAGGTCGATGATTCAACATATTCAAGAATCATGTGGATTATCATCACTAAGGAAGACTCCGACGATTTTGTTTGAAGATAACGCTGCATGTATTGCTCAAATTAAGAATGGCTATATCAAAGGAGACAGAACGAAGCATATATCGCCAAAATTTTTCTACACTCATGATCTAGAGAAGAATGGCGACATTGATATCCAGCAGATACAATCAAACAAGAATTTTGCTGATTTGTTCACCAAAGCTCTACCAGCAACTACATTTAGAAAGATGGTCTACAACATTGGAATGCGTCAACTGAAAGACTTTTTGCCAGCATCAGGGGGAGTGTAATTACTATACACACTGTACTCTTTTTCCTTCGTCCAAGTTTTTATCCCACAGGGTTTTTCTTGGCAAGGTTTTAATGAGGCAGTGTATCACACTTACCAATTTTATGAATGTGTACTCTTTTTCCTTCGACCAAGTTTTTATCCCACTGGGTTTTTCTTGGCAAGGTTTTAACGAGGCATATTCTATAAAATTTGGACATCCAAAGGGGGAGTATTGTGTATTATTATGTATGTTAGTGGGGTTAGTGGATGTCCAAATATTAACACCCACTAAGGCTATTAACACCCACTAAGGATCATGGTGTTAGTGGGTATTAAACCCAAGAAGATGTTACATTTTCATGTCCTATAAATAGGACAATTTCTTGTGAGATTAGACACACTTTTGAAGAGATATCATACAATCTTCTTGTTGTTCTCTTTATATTTTTCTTTGAGTTTATAACAATTTTATCATTAATTGAATCCTCGCTTCACGCTTTTTCTTACAAATGAATATGTTTCTTTACTTGTAAGAATTATGTTTCTTTTTTACTTATTGAACAAGTGATTCGACTGATGAGAATTTGATATAAAAAACGACAATAAAGATAAAATGATATCAAAGTTTTTCTTCTTAAAACGTATTGATTTGACTCAATTAGCGGACCAACCATCTTCCCATCAGCAGCGGAACCCCATCTTTCCTGCAATTCGAACTTTTTTTGGGTTAAAATGCAAATTATATTAACCAAGGTTCAAAACATCACAAGGGGATGCTGTAGGGGAGAAATAACAAGTAGGATACAACACCTACAAGGATCAACTCAAGACAACCAACCAAAATGCTTAACCAATTCACCACAATTGATTCACCAAGCAAAGATCAATCTCACATCAAAACCATAAGCAAATTATGAAAGATAAATCTTCAAACAACACAAGAGATTTATACGTGGAAAAACTCCTTCAATGTGAAGGATAAAAAACCACGGGACTTGTAAGGAGTCCACCCTTCTTCTTCTCTTATTATGCAAATTGAGGGTAAAAACACCCAAATCAGTCTACAAGGATGTCACAGCCCACCAACAATAACATACATAAGAGAGAACAATTGAGGGAGAACAAAAATGCAGAAATATCACCAAAATCGCAGCTGACACAGCAGCGATTACGAACGATCCAAAGCTCGGATTGAAATTCTGAACGGTCAGAATGTATCCCTATGTGTTCTGAAGAAGCTGTCCAAATTTCAGAAATATCCAACGGTTGGATCTCCGGCGATCGTCAAAATCGTACAGGCTGTCCAGAAAACTCTGCAATCTGCTAAAACTCTCTCCTCCCTCTTTTCTCTGTTTTACCGTGTGTCTAAACAGCTTCCCCTCAGCTGACGAATTCAGCATCCAAAAAACAACCTTCCAGGGCTTCTAAAAGAAGCTCTCCAATGCCCAAACCATTCGGGCCTCATAAAATATCCAATAACAAACGGACTGGACTAATGCCCCAACAATCTCTCCCTCCAGTCTAATTTGGGGAAGACTATACGCAAAGCTCATCAAAAGGACATACCTGCAAGCTTGGAACAAAATTCAAGCTTGCTTCCAGGAACTACCTTTGTCAACATATCAGCACCATTCTTATTGGTGTGGATCTTCTTCAACTTCATTAGTTGCTCTTCAATGACATCACGCAACCAATGATATCTTACATCAATATGCTTCGTGCGGGCATGATACATGCTATTTTTGCTCAAATCCATAGCACTTTGATTATCACAAAACACAACATACTCACTTTGCTTCAAACCCAACTCTTGAAAGAAATGCTTTAACCAAAGCATTTCTTTGCATGCTTCCACAGCTGATATATACTCTGCCTCGGTAGTAGACAATGCTACAGACTTCTGTAGCTTGGATTGCCATGAAATGGCTCCCCCTGCAAATTTGAACAAGTAACCTGAGGTAGATCTTCTGTTATCAAGATCACCAGCCATGTCAGCATCTGTAAATCCCTAAAGGATAGGCTCACCACCTCCAAAACACAAACTCAATTTTGAGGTGCCATGCAAATATCTCAAGATCAACTTTACAGCTTCCTAGTGAACCTTGCCTGGATTAGCCAAGAATCTGCTAACCAATCCAACAGCATGTGCTATATCCGGTCTTGTACACACCATGGCATACATCAATGAACCAACAGCAGAAGAGTAAGGAATATGTGACATACTTTCCTTCTCTTTCTCGTAGTAGGACAACACCGCTTGCTCAACTTGAAATGACCTGCAAGTGGTGTATTAACTGGCTTGGCATTCTATATATTGAACCTTTCAAGCACCCGTTCAATATACTTCTCTTGTGACAATCAAAGCTTACCAGCTTTTCTATCACGAACAATTTCAATGCCAAGAATTTGCTTTGCAGGACCCAAATCTTTCATATCAAAGGACTTTGACAAGTCCTCTTTCAACCTGCGAATCATCTCAACTTGTCCCACTATTAGCATATCGTCAACATACAAGCAAAGGATAATGAAGTTACCTTCAGAGAACTTTCTAAAATAAACACAAGGATCTGCAGAAGTACGCTTGTACCTATTAGTACTCATAAAGGAATCAAACTTGCGGTACCATTGCCTTGGTGCCTGCTTAAGTCTATAGAGACTCTTTTTCAACTTACAAACAAAATTCTCCTTACCTTTGACTTCAAATCCTTCCGGCTGCTCCATGTAAATCTCCTCATGCAAATCACCATGTAAAAAAGCAGTTTTTACATCAAGTTGTTCAAGTTCAAGATCCAAACTGGCAGCTAGTCCCAAAATTATACGAATGGAAGTCATCTTCACCACTGGTGCAAAAATCTCATCAAAGTCGATGCCTTTCTTCTGGTGGCATCCCTTCACCACTAGTCTTGCCCTCCGTCTCACTAGCTTGTGGCCATCTTTCTTGTTCTTAAACAACCACCTGTCCTTCAAGACTTTCTTCCCTGTTGGACGCTTCACCAAGTCATAGGTTTCATTCTTCTTTAAAGAATCCATCTCCTCTTGCATAGCCTTGAGCCAATGGTCTTTATCTGGATGTGACAACACCTCTTGAAGGCTCTCAGGCTCCCCCTCATCTGTGATTATGATATACTCAGAACTGGGATAAAGTCTTGAAGGTTGTCGAACTCGGGTTGACTTTCTAAGTGTTTGCTCTTCCACCTGTGGGCTGAATTGCTCCCCCTGATTAGAAAACTCTCCATGTTCAATATCTACATCTTCATCATCAGGTTGTGGTACAATAACTTCTGGTTGTACCTCTTCAATATGGTCATGTTCATGAATGGTGTCATGATCATCCTCGGGAGCATCACCTGTTTGTTGATATCTGGAATAGAAATAGGAGACATATCAGTAGCATCATGAGAGAAATCAGTAGAATAAGATTTACCAGCACCTAAGAGATGAAAACCCATCTCGTGCTCATTAAAGACAATATCTTTACTCCTCACAACTTTTTGCTTTGCTGGATCATAAAGTCTGTAACCAAACTCTTCATCACCATATCTAACAAACACACAAGGAGAAGTCTTGAAATCAAGCTTCAATCTCTGTTCCTTCGGCACATGCATGAAAGCCTTGCATCCAAACACCTTCAAGTGAGAATAAGAGGGATCTTTCTCGAACCAAACCCTCTCAGGAATCTCAAACTCCAAAGGAACTGATGGTGCTCTATTTATCAAGTACACAGCGGTTCCAACTGCTTCTCCCCAAAATGACTTAGGAAGATTGGACATCCTAAGCATACATCTCACTTTTTCAACAATAGTTCTGTTCATCCTCTCGGCAACACCATTGTGTTGTGGGGTACCAGGTTCTGTTCTTTCATGCCGAATGCCATATCTTGAGCAATATGCTTTAAACTCATTTGAAGTGTACTCACCTCCATTATCATTTCGGAGACGCTTCAATTTGTAATCTGACTCCCTCTCCACCATGGCATGAAACTTCTGAAAGATACCAAACACCTCGCTTTTGTTCTTCATCATATAAACCCAAGTTCTCCGAGTAGCATCATCAATAAAAGTAACAAAGTATTTGTTACCACCAAGTGATTCTACCTCTATGGGACCACACACATCAGAGTAAACCAACTCTAGCTTCAGTTTCTTTCTTGTGGATCTTCTCGGAAAAGAAACTCTATGTTGCTTTCCTGCTAAACAATGATCACAAAGGTCAAGAGAGATGGTAACATCAAAAGGAATAAGAGACTTACCAGCCAACAACTTTATGCCCTTCTCACTGACATGCCCAATCTTCGGTGCCATAAGTTAGGTGAAGTTTTCTCCTCAACAGCATTCAACTCACTAGTACACACTTTCAAGTGGGTCTTATACAAGGTGCAGCAGAGTTTGCCACGAGCAACAGTGAAAGAACCCTTAGTCAATTTCCATTTACCCTCACCAAAAGTGTGCTTGTAACCTTCTTGATCAAGTACATTAGCAGACAATAAATTGAGGCGTAAATCTGGAATGTAGCGAACATCTCTCAATGTCAAATAGCACCCAACACTGGTTGGTACTCGAATATCTCCAATTCCAACAATACTAGCTGAACTCTGGTTTCCCATCTTCACACTACCAAAATCTTCAGCTCGGTAGTCAATAAAGTACTCCTTAACAAGAACACAGTGATAAGAAGCCCCAGTATCAACAAGCCATTCAGAACTGGAATTGTCAACATGACAACAATCACCCGTAGCACAAATCAAAGAAACAGAATCATCTGAAGTAGAAGCTGTCGCAGCTGTATTCTTGTCCTCACCCTCTTTGTGATCATCATTTTTCTTTTGTCGCTGATCTTTTTTCAACTTATAGCAAAATTTTTGAATATGGCCAGGCTTGCTACAATAGTGACATATCGTGAGTTCTCTCCCATCCTTGGACTTGGACCTGTACTTTGACTTGCCACGTCCCTTGGGACATCTACTCTTGCTTCTTCCTCTATTCTCTACCACAAGTGCCTGTGAAATATCAACCCCCATCTCCTTTCTTCTAAGCTCTTCATTGAACATGCTCTCTTTAATCACATCCAATGAAAGCGTACCATCTGGAGCTGAGTTGCTGATGGACACAACCAAGGTTTCCCAACTGTCCGGCAGAGAACTCAATAGGAATAAAGCGTGCAACTCATCATCAAGAACAATCTTCATCACAGTTAACTTGTTAATGATATCTTGAAAGTCACTTAGATGCTCAGAAACTGACTTCCCTGGCTTCAACTTGAGATTAACAAGTCTCTTAATCAATGAGGCCTTGTTGTGAGCAGTCTTTCTTTCATAAAGACCCTCCAATTTTCTCCACAACTCAAGTGGCTCAGTCTCTTCGGACACATGATTGAATATACTAATGTCAATCCACTGTCTAATTGTTCCCAAGGTCTTTCTCTTTAGCTTTTCCCATTCTTTATCCGACATCTTCTCTGGTTTAGTGGGTGTGTCATCTTTCTTTGTTTTATCCACATCAATTGGGTCAAACAAATCTTTACAGTATAACAAATCTTCCATCATCGGACGCCAAATGGAATAATTAGTTGATGTCAATTTAACCATAGAATGATTTCCAGATTCCATATCTACAGTTTAACCAAATGCTCTGATACCAATTGTAGGGGAGAAACAACAAGTAGGATACAACACCTACAAGGATCAACTTCAAGACAACCAACCAAAATGCTTAACCAATTCACTACAATTGATTCACCAAGCAAAGATCAATCTCACATCAAAACCATAAGCAAATTATGAAAGATAAATCTTCAAACAACACAAGAGATTTATACGTGGAAAAACCCCTTCAATGTGAAGGATAAAAAACCACGGGACTTGTAAGGAGTCCACCCTTCTTCTTCTCTTATTATGCAAATTGAGGGTAAAAACACTCAAATCAGTCTACAAGGATGTCATAGCCTACCAACAATAACATACATAAGAGACAACAATTGAGGGAGAACAAAAATGCAGAAATGTCACCAAAATTACAGCTGACACCAGCAGCGATTACGAACGATCCAGATCTCAGATTGAAATTCTGAACGGTCAGAATGTAGCCCTATGTGTTCCGCAGAAGCTGTCCAAATTTCAGAAAAATCCAATGGTTGGATCTCCGGCGATCGTCAAAATCGTACAGGCTGCCCAGAAAACTCTACAATCTGCGAAAACTCTCTCCTCCCTCTTTTCTCTGTTTTTCCGTGTGTCTAAACAGCTCCCCCTCAGCTGACGAATTCAGCATCCAAAAAACAACCTTCCAGGACTTCTAAGAGAAGCTCTCCAATGCCCAAACTATTTGGGCCTCATAAAATATCCAATAACAAATGGACTGGACTAATGCCCCAACAGATGCAACCCCTTACAATCTAGTCCGACCACCTTCAAGAACAACAATGAGCCTAATCATGGTGTCGATCTCCAGGAGCTAAGGTGTTCAAAACTCTAAACATGTGAGAATGGATTCTATGAGTTACATCTTTGGTTACCAAATTGGCACCCTCAAAAATGGATTTGTTCCTAATATTCCAAATGTAGTATACTGCTACAACTATACAAATCTTGATCGCCTTTGATGTAGTTGTTTTCCTCCTTAGCCTTCTTTTACCCCAGGCTAAAATCCTTGGCAGTGCGTGCAAGGACTGAGACAGCCTGAAGAAGTTAGATAGACTATTCCAAATTGGCCAAACTGCGGAGCATTTGAAGAATAAGTGACTACAGATTCTGTTTCTGAACAGAACTGGCATGATGATGAGTTTATGAAAGGCATATTGTCCTTGGTACCAAGCCGGTCAGTTGCTGCAAGCCAAAGTATAAAAGAGTGCTTTGGTGTAATGGCCGAGTCCCAAACCATTTTATACCAAGGAACTGGGCTACTTATATATAGTTGATATATAGGGTGTTTTGTCTTGTCTAATTAATAAGTGACGGAAAATGATTAAGCATATTCAACATATTCAGGCTAAGTGTTCGTTTACTCCAGGATTAAATGCAGATGGTTCGCAATCAAAGGCTTCATATATACCTCAATTCCTATAGTTTGGGAATGGTGAGAAACTGTTTGGAACTCAACTATAATTATAAATTATAATTTTGTTACATACTTCAATAAAGTTTTAATTCATTTTTTTTCTTCTATTAACTTTTTCCTATGCAAAAGAAATATCTTTTCATAAAATAAGTGATCTAAGATAATATCTCTTTATTCTTCATGAGATTCCTATTCTTTTTCATCCTCATAAGTGCATGAACTGCCTTTAGAGAAGATTCCACCAGAACAGGAAAGTCAGAAGTTGATGGTTAAGGTTTTTGTCCCACTTCCCTGCTCGAAGTTTAACTTATATTAAAGAACATATTTTAGAGAATAAAATAAATGGCATATTGAATATCTTATAATTCTTAAAATGTGTTTTTGGAAACTTTGTTCTCCTTTGCATAAACTAAGTTTAACTTTAAGTCTTCTTGATTCACAATGGCATATATGCCAATCTCAGCCCGTAAGCGAAATCGATTAACTGTAATAATCGTACTTTAAGAGGTCCAATCTCCGAAAATGTGAGTAGCTATGATTTCCAAACTAGGCTGAAGATGTATGCACGAGCCTTGTAATTACTAACATTAGGCTAAAAATCCATCGTAGCATTTGACTTTGCTTAGTTGATGTCTAAACTAGGCCGAGCTGCTAGATTAGTATTTCGATCAGCTCACGGCCTTCGCCGCGGTGAATCTCCTTATGAACCGTGAGACAAAGAAACATATATGAAGTACATAAAAGGAGAGAAAATCACACAATTTGTCTCTTCATTTTGTTGACGGCCGAGGTAAATCCCTTTATGAACGCCTTCATTTTGTTAACGGCCGAGGTAAATCTCTTTATGAATCATGAGGCCGAGGAAACGTACTTGAAGCACGCAAAAGGAGAGAGAGTCACACAATTTGAGCCTTTATTTTGTTGACGAAAGAGGTCAATCCCCTTATAAACCATGAGGCCGAGGAAACATGTTGAACGACGCAAAAGGAGAGTCAATCACAAAATTTTGCACCTTTGTTTCATTGGAGACCGAGATGAATCCCCTTATTGACCGTGAGGCAGAAAAAACATACTTGAAACATACAAAAGGAGAGCGAATCACACATTTCACGCTTTACTTTGTCGATTGCCGAGGTGAATATCCTTATGAACCATGAGGCAAAGGAAACATACTTTTGAAGGGCACAAAAAAGAACGAATCACACAATTTGTGCCTTCACTTTGTTGATAGCCAAGGTGAATCCCCTTATTAATCATAAGACAGAGGAAACATGTAGAAGGGCGCGAAAGCAGCACGGATCACACAATTTGCAACCTCGCATTATGGGAGGCCGAAGTAAATCCCCATATAAATCATGAGGCAGAGAAAAAGTACTTGTGAAGGATGCAAAAGGAGCGCGCCTTCATTTTGTTGATGGCCGAGGTGAATCCTCTTATGAACCATGAGGCAAAGAAAATATGTTGAATTGTGGAACAGGAGAGCAAATCACAGAATTTGCGCCTTCGTTTTATGGGCTGGCAAGGTGAATCCCAAGAAGGGAGAGGAAACATACTTGAAGCGCTCAAAAGGAGAGCAAATCATACAATTTACGCCATTATTTTGTTAACAGCCGAGGTGAATCCCCTTATAAACCTTGAGAGAGAGGAAATGTACTTGTGAAGGGCGCAAAAGGAGAGCGAATCACATAATTTGCGCCTTCATTTTGTTGATGGTCGAGGTGAATCTCCTTATGAACCGTGAGGCAGAGAAAACATGCTTGAAGCGTGCGAAGCACACAATTTGCGCCTTCATTTTGTTGATGGTCTAGGTGATTCCGCTTTTCAACAATGAGGCAGAGGAAGCATACTTGAAATACGCAAAAGGAGAGCAAATCACACAATTTGCATCCCATTTTGTCAATGACTGAAGTGAATCTTCTTATGAACCATGAGACATAAAACATTCTTGAAGTACGCAAAAGGGGAGCGAATCACAAAATTTGCCCCTCTATTTTGTTGATCCGAGGTGAATCTCCTTATGAACCATGAGGCAGAGGAAACGTACTTGTGAAATGAGCAAAAAGAGAGCGAATCACACAATTGGCTTCTTTAGGTGATGAGAGCACTGAAGAGGATGGGAAGAGCTAAAGCGGTTGGCCTAGATAACATACCCATTGAGGTGTGGAAGTATTTAGGAGAGGAAGGGGTCCAATGGCTAACTACTCTGTTCGACCGTATTTACAAAACAGGGAAGATGTCAGATGATAGGAGAAAGAGTGTCGTGGTCCCCCTATATAAGAACAAAGGAGACGCACAGTGTTGTGGGAACTATAGAGGGATTAGATTGCTAAGCGATACCATGAAGTTATGGGAGAAAGTAATCGATACCCGAATTAGGAGAGAAACTCAGGTTATGGTGAACCAATTTGGTTTTATGCCAGGAAGATCAGCTACGGAAGCAATACACATTCTCAGGAGATTAATGGAGAAGTATAGGGAGAAGAAGAGCGATTTACATATGGTTTTCATCGATCTTGAAAAAGCGTATGATAGTGTGTCACGTAGCCTAATATGGGATAGTCTTGATGCAAGTGGGATCCCTATGAAGTATATAGACATAATTAGAGATATGTATGCTAGGACAAAAATAACCGCTCGTACGCCTGTGGGTATATAGACTTCTTTCCGGTGGAGGTCGGTCTCCATCAAGGGTCTGCGTTGAGCCCACTTCTTTTTGCTGTTGTCCTTGACGAGTTGTCAAAGCCGATATAGGAGGCAGTTCCTGGTGTATGTTTTTTGCTGACAATTTTGTATTAGTTTCATAAATTAGACATACCCTGAGTATGAGACTATAGCAGTTGAGAGGTGTTTTAGAGAGAAATGGCTTAAAGATTAGCCGTTCTAAGACCGAGTATCTGCACTGCGACTTCAGCGGCGTAGCAAGCAGTGAGGATAGCCAGCTCACCATCGATGGTCAAGTGGTACCCCAGGTAAGTAAGTTTAAGTACCTAGGATCATTTGTGCAGTAGAATGGTGACATAGATAATGATGTAGCACATCGAGTTCAAGCAGGCTGGTGTAGAAGGAGGGCGGCCTCAGGGGTGCATTGTGACAAAAATTTCCCAACTAAATTAAAGGGAAAATTTTATAGGGTGGCAGTGCGACTGGCAATGCTATATAGGACAGACTGCTGGGCCATCAAGAGGTCACAGTTACAGAATATGGAAGTAGCAGAGATGAAGATGTTAAGATGGATGTGTGGGCATACAAGGCTAGACCGGATCAGAAACGAGGTATTTCTAGAAATGTTAGGCGTGGCTAGTATAGCAGATAAGATAAGGGAGTACAAAATGAGATGGTTTGGGCATGTCAAGCGAAGACAGACGACGGCATCGATCATAGCAATTGAGAGCCTCATTGTAGAGGGGAACAGGAGTAAAGGCAGACCCAAACTGACTTGGGATGAGCATATACGACCTACTAGATTTGCACCTCTCTGAGGACATTATCCAGGATAGGAGGTCATGGAGATATAAGATTAAGGTTAACGAGGTATAGGTCATATATAAGGACACTTTAGAATATATTTAAGGACATAGATAGGCGTAGATACTATCTATGCTTTAGGTTGACTTTCCACTTGGTTGCGTATATTATACCATTGTTTTACATTACATGTACATATACACGTGATATGTATTTTAATATCGAAAGTCCTTTCTTTGTATTTCTTGAATTTCCTCACTAACACACTAGCACAACATATCTCTATTATTACGTCATTTATGCAGGTACATATAGAGAGGGGGTCTCACTGGAAGCAGACTCTCTATCCCTTGGGATAGAGGTATTGTCTGCCTACCACTTACCCTCCCCAGACCTTAACGATAGCTTTTGCTGTCGTTGGGATATACTGAGTCTGGATGATGATGATGATGATTTTGTTGATAGCCGAGGTAAATCTCCTTGTGAACCGCGAGGTAAAGAAACATGCTTGAAGCACGTAAAAGGAGAGAGAATCACCAATTTGTGCCATCATTTTCGGAGCCCTCATGCCCCTCGTATCGAGGCAGAAAAGAGTTGCATAGGCCTAATCCTAGATGATTGGGGGCTACGGGCCTAGGCTTGCCTATCAGGGGCTTTAACAAAACTTGTTTCGTACCTAATGTACATGCATTTTGAAATAGTATAAATAACAAATAACACATGCTGTTTCTTTTGAAGAACTTACATGCAATATGCACAAAATTAAAAAAAGAATATACACCAACTATTCAGTAAATTTCTAGCTTTAGGCTCGGCATATTAGCTTGAATGAGCATTATTTTAGTTTTTTGACGGCCCACTGTGGGGGCGCACCTGGATGCAAGGTCAATCACCTTAGCAAGTCAACGTAGCGCTTTAGGACTCAGCTAAGGTGGTTCAAATCCCGTACCCTTGGGGAGACTCTGTAGTGCCGATAAGCACGAGTCAACCTAGCGTGCATAGTGTCAGGCTATAGATCCCGAGGTGTGCTCGGATCCGTATCCTCATTAGATGACTCCCGACGATATTTATGTCAGCATTTTTTGTGTGGAGGGGGTCAGCTGAACCGCAATTTATTGTGTAGCCTGGATCGCGGGTTATAAAATTCTTACATGTAACCCACGCCGATCAGGCATTCAATCTCCTTAGGTAGCTACCTCCAGTCCTCAGTGTCACGGCCAACGTCTTGACTGAAACCGCAGTACAGCTTTTGGTCTCTCTTTATAATTGGCCTTGTCAAGGGTGGAGGACTCCTTCCTAACCTCTCTTCCTTCATTACGACCAATATATGGGTTTTGGAGGCTGGTAAAGGTAGCCCCTCTTTGCCACGACCTCCTAGCCGCTTTAGGACAGCACGTCCCTCCCATGATTCACCTTGGCACTCTTTCCAACTTCTCTACCACGACGAAGCGGCTGCAAAGCCTTTCATGCACTTTAAGTGGTATGACAGAGCGTCTAATGTGTCTGTGGTTATAGGTGATGGATTGCGACGTGGTCGCCTACCTTGGCGTCTAGGCTTTGGCCATAAATCCACCTTACACCTCTAGGAGGTATTCAGGGTGTCTAGGGGAGTACTCTAGATGCTTGCGCCCTTGGCGGGCGTAATAGGAGAAAACTTCGCCGCTATGTTTAGCCGTATGTGCCTTTACCTTCATTTCTCTAATCATAGTCTGGAACACAATTGGGTTTTGGACCACGTACTGTATGGCCCTAACATGTTCCCCGTAGGTCAATCTGGCTATCCCGTTTGAGGGCTCCCCTAGGCCAGCAAAGTCCTGCTCTGTTGTCGACAAGGACTGTCTTCACAGTCCTGCTCTGTTGTCGACAAGGACTGTCTTCACGCCTTTGGGGGGTCAAAGGTTTCTTGCCCCCACGTTGAGTGTTCTTCTCCATCTTAAAGAGATGTAACATATGTTTCTTATGTAGACAAATAAATATGGAGGTTCAGACTCTCCCTCCATTGACATTTGATGAAGTCAGATCTTCATCAAGGATCAGAGCTTATCTTAGTGATAACACCGTTAATACCTCGTGGAGACGTAGCTGCTCATCAGAGATAATGTTTGCAAAAATCTGCATAGGATAAACAACGTTAAAGGTACCAGAGCTACTGCTATAAGGTAAACCCTCTGACGCTTAAGTCAATTACGGGTATATACATACTGGTCGATTAAAACTGTAGGACGGAGTAACCTATTTTGGGTTTTACCCTGCTGGATTGATTGTTGTTTTCGTGGTGTTGTGGCTTTGAGCTTAGACTTTCTGTTTGCTCATTCACTGACTCCTTTTTCGATTGAGGATTGCTTCCCTTTTTATAATTTGGGGCAACTAGTGCATTTTGAGGAGTTGTGGGGTGATGACATGTGGCTGTCCGTTAGCTTATCTTTTCTGCATGGTGCCCACATGTAGCGGTGCATGGCTAAGGTTGCTTGCTGATAGGAATCTACTCTGGCGTGCATGGTCGAGCTGAGTTGCTCCCCTTGGTAGCTTGGCCAAGGAGCGAGGTGGAGGTGGTATAGTCTGAGGTGACTTACGTGTCTTCCATAAGAAATCATGTGCGGCAACAAGAACGGTTCAAAAACCACCATTGGCCGTGTGCCTATCCGCCTCCTTGAAGCTTGTTCGTGGTCCAAGAACGGCAAACCACCTCTGATACATGTCTTCTAGACGGTAAGATTCGATTCTCCCACAACGTGTGCTTAAAACGTTGATATCGAATCTAATTTGATCGTTGATCAAAGAAAACACAAGGAAGGACCTTGCTGTGCAGCCTTTGGCTGAAAAATATAAATTTTTATTCAACAATCTATTTTATAAGGTGGCTAGCCATTGATACATATAACAATACAATGATAAACCTAGTCTACTTGATTTTCATCACCTCAGCATCTGATCAATATTCCACACTTTATGTCGGATATCTAGAGGACGAATCCTTCGATGAAGTCCTCTAGGAATTTATAGTCCCAAATGTCTAGTTTCTATATCAGCTTGAATCACCTCAAAAAGACATCGTATGAGAGAGTTATGGCCAAAATACCAAGATAACATCATCTAGTGAAAAACCCTAAATTTTAGCATTTTTTAACCAAAGAAGTTTCGATTTTATTAACATTAGCCTCACTTATGGTGGAGGAACACCATATTACATATTACAAGAAACCATCATCATATGCAAAATGTGAGTGTAAAGCCATAATAATCTGTAATCTCCAATCATGTATGATATGCTGCATTAAAATCTTGCCAAGTAAAACCATCCTTGTGGATAAAACCTTGGCGAAGGAAAACGCGTACATATATATGAGGAGATTCTCTATCTAGCTTGTGTTTACAATGAAGAAAACAAAGTAAGACAAAACTCCACAATGAGAAAATGTAATGAAATGGCGTTGAGTTGATATATCTCCAAAGAAAGCTGCATCTCCCAGCACTTGATTCACTATCCCAGTCCATAGCTTCCTAATGACCATAAGGCTCCTCCATTGATTCCAGAGCCATTATATGCAAATGACAAAAATGATAATAAGTCGCATACTATATAAGATACTGGAAGTGAGAAAAAATCTATATAATGAAATTGTACCCATGTTGTGTGTATTCATAGATACATACAACCAGCAATGTAGTGAAATAAATTGCCTCATCTTTAAAAACATGTGTGAATCATAGGAATATGTAGAAAGCATGCATACCCGGGCTGCCCATATCAAACAAAGATATGGGCAACAAGCAAGAAAAATGATGTTATACATGTCACAGATTTGGAAATGCTATTTTTCTGTCTTTTAACTATCTTTCTTAATGTCCAAAAACACTCTAAAAACCTGTAATATGACTCCAAAATATATTACAAAAGAGTGCAAGCCATGTTGGGCAAAAGCTAGGCCATGCAAGACCTTTTACACACGATTGAAGCATGAGCACGCCTAGATGTTGCGTGCAACCCTCCCTCCAAGTGAAGAATCCCTCATCTTAAGTGTAAGAAAAGTGAACAAGGCTTCCTAGATACTTCATGGATTTTCAAAGACTAAGTACTTCATCTGTTTCGAGATTAGTTGGACAAGTTTGTGGTTGTCTTCATCGATGATATTCTTATCTATTCACCGGATGAGGAGACCCATGCAGAGCACTTGAGGATTGCGCTAAATGTACTGCGGGAGAAACAGTTGTACGCTAAGTTCAGCAAGTGCGAGTTTTGGCTACAAGCGTTGCATTCTTGGGTCATGTTGTCTCTGAAGAAGGTATATCGGTCGACCCTAAGAAGATCGAGGCTATCAAAGAATGGCCGAGACCGACGAATGTGACCGAGGTTAGTAGTTTCTTGGGACTTGCAGGTTATTACAGAAAGTTTGTCGAGGGATTTTCAAGGATCGCAGTTCCATTGACACGACTAACTAAGAAAAGGACGAGATTCGATTGGTGCGCTGAATTCGAGCAAAGCTTCACTGAACTAAAGAAGAGGTTGACTTCAGCACCAGTTCTAGCACAACCAGTCTCCGGAGAAGGATCTGTGGTATATAGTGATGCCTCCAAGAATGAACTAGGTAACAAAATAAGCAACTCGAACTATGGTGAATTTCTTATAAATATACTTGCGATAATCCTTTTCTTTGTAGGTTGCATGTTGATGCAGAAAGAACGGGTAATTTCTTACGTCAAGGCATTTAAAACCCTAGGAGCAGAATTATCCTACACATGACTTGGAGTTAGAAGCCGTCGTCTTTGCGCTTACGATTTGGAGAAACTATCTAAATGGTGAGAGATGTGAGATATATACCGATAATAAGAGTTTGAAATACCTTTTCACCTAGAAGGAGCTAAATATGAGACAGCAGAGATGACTTGAGTTGATGAAAGATTACGACATCACGATCCATTACCATCCGGGTACGGCAAATAAGGTGGCAGATGCATTGAGTAGTAAATCAAGTCACGCCATGTAGACACCACTTGAGAGAGAGATTGCCGAGCTTGAGTTGGATATGATTGAGTCGGTCGCGAATGTTCAGGCAACACTAATGATTACACCGATCTTGATTGATCGGATTAAGGAGGCCCAGAAGAATGATACTGAGTTGATGAAGATCGCCAAGGATTTGAAAGAGGAATTGGGTAAGGACTTTGAGATTCATAGTGATGGCAGTCTATAGTTTCGCGACAGATTATATGTACATAGTGTTGATGACCTTAAGAAGGAGATTATGACTGAGGCACACAGTTCGAAATTATCGATTTACCCTGGAGCGATCAAGATGTATCAGGATCTTTAGATCAATTATTGGTGGAACGGGATGAAGAGACAGATTGCGGAGTTTATCGAGCGTTGCCTTGTATGTCAGTAGGTTAAACCAAAGCATTGGCGTCCAGCCGATTTATTGCAGCCGCTTGAGATTCCTTAGTGGAAGTGGGAGCATATCACGATGGATTTTGTTACTGGACTTCCTAAGACCTGCAGTGGATATGATACTATCTAGGTGATTGTCGATAGGCTCACTAAGTCAGCACACTTTCTGCGTATGTCGGTTCAGGCTTCAATAGAGAAGTTGGTAGAGATGTATTTGGATGATATCTTAGTCTACATGGGACGTCAGTGAGCATTGTTTGCAATAGAGATCAATGGTTTACATCAAGATTCTGGAAGGCATTTCAGTAGACCATGGGTACTAAGATTAGGATGAGTGTAACATTCCATCCGCAGACAAATGGGCAGTCGGAGCGCACCATACAAACTTTAGAGGACATTTTGTGTGCATGTGCGTTAGACTTCAAAGGTAACTGGGATAAGTTTGTGAAGCTAATCGATTTCTCATATAATAACAGTTACCACAGTTCCATCGGCATGTCACCATTAAAGGATTTATATGGTCGTAAGTGTCGATCGCCACTCTAATGAGATGAGGTTGGAGAAAGAGCCATCATGGGTCCAGAGTTAGTGGAGAAGACTTTGGATAAGGTCAAGTTGGTACGAGATCGATTGAGGACAGCTCAGGATTGGGTAGAAGTTGGGCAGATTCTGAAAGGCGACCAGACGAATTTAAGGTCAAAGAGAAGGTATACTTAAGGTTTTCTCCGATGAAGGGCATCATGAGATTTGGTATCAAGAGAAAGCTGAGCCCTCGATTTATTGGTCCCTACGAGATATTGAGTGAGTTGGAGCAATTGCGTATTGGTTGGCACTACCGCCTTCATTGTCGTAGGGAAATGATGTATTCTATGTGTGCAGTTACGGTGCTATGTGCATGATCTGAACATACTTGTGCATCAGCCAGTGACGATTAGAGATGATGCTACCTACGAGGAGATACCAATACATATTATGGATCGTAAAGAGAAAATACTGAGAAGAAGGTCGATTCCATTTGTGAAGGTACAGTGGAGTAATCATACCGAGCGAGAAGCGACTTGGGAGCCAGAGCAGCAGATGCTGAAGCAGTATCCGTAGTTTTTCGTATGAAGCACACAAGTTTTGAAGACACAACCTTTTATAAGAGGGGGGAGAATGTTACGACCCTAAATTTTTCATTA
This sequence comes from Eustoma russellianum, assembly GCA_036186865.1. Lineage (NCBI taxonomy): Eukaryota > Viridiplantae > Streptophyta > Magnoliopsida > Gentianales > Gentianaceae > Eustoma > Eustoma russellianum. Next base: position 8,011,605 of record AP025058.1, read on the forward strand.
CGTCGTAGCGTTCTCGATACCATAAATTAAATTTCGATGATATATGTTTTCTAAATTCTTCGGTATGCCGAAACTCTAGCAAATTCGATAAAGAACGTTATTAAACATACGAAAAAACTTAAATAAATTTGTCGTAGCGACTTAAGTACTAGGTTAAATTAAATCAAATGAAAATACTTGACACGATAAATTTCACTACTTTAACAAAATGAAAACTAAAACAAGCCATAACCCATATATTGGACAAGAAGAAAAGAAAATTAATATATATAAATGCACATAGATATACACCATTGTAAGGGGGATAAAGGGAGAAGAAATTGTGGTTAGAAAAATACCCCATCAAAAAACCAAGTGTAGAAAATTTGGTAGAAACCATATGATGATATTTTGTCGTATTCTACCCAACCAAATCATGTAATGGCTGAAAATTCCATATATGTAGGAAGAAGAGATTTCTTCCATTTTGTATTCCATTACACAACAAAATCCTACACACTTTTATCCCAATTATCCCACTTTCTTTCACTTAATCCTACATGGCAAATAAAACAAAAGGATAAGCCACTCTCTTCCGTCTCTCCCTCCATAGGCTAGCCACTCAATCTCCAAGAAGACAAGATGGCTTCTTCTTATACACTCTTCCCCTTTAATCATTTTCCTAAAAACTAATGCACTCACTAAACCAATGAAAAAAATATTTCCCGCCCCTCCCCTCTCTCTTTCGACCGAAGTAGGTAAAAAGGGGGAAACCCTTCTTCTCTTTTCATTCTACACTTAAACAAAGTTTCCATCCCTCACAATTTACTCTCTCTTTCCTCTTCTAAGAAACAAAGTCTTCCAATTCTCCTTTTCCTCTTCTTTGGCCGAGAGTCTCAACAAAGGAAAGGAGGAAAAATTTTCTTCATTCCATCCCACATAAACACATCCAAGACAAAGACCAACAACCCTCCATCATCCAAGTGTGATTCAAGAAAGAGGTAGAACCTTGAATCAAGGAAGAAACAGGTAAGAAACTCTATGAAACTTAAGTTAGATTCTTCTATTTACTTAGCTTCATAAGTTTCTCACTCACCCTACCATTTTTTCCATCCAAACAATGGCTGCCAAGAAGGTGGAAGAAGTGTTTTTCTTCCAAATCAAGTGAAGAAACCCTTATCTTAAGTGTAAGAAAAGTGAACAAGGAAAGTACTCTTTCTAGATCCTTCATGGATTTTCAAAGACTAAGTATTTGTGTTTATATGAAAGTTGGATCATCATGTAGTATATTCAAATCTTTAACCATAAGAACATATGAAATTTGTGTTTCTATGTGAGATATATATTGTATATATACATACACAAAATCGGCCTCACATACAAAAATGTGAACTTTTAGGTAGAAATAAAATGAAAAGATTATTCTTAGAAGAAATAGGTAGAAAAATAAAGAAATAAAGTGAATTTTTATGTAATGTTAATAATAGTATACAGAGAATGCAACTTTGTTATGTTTGTTTATGTATTTCTTTATTATGATCACCAAGTATGCATCTTCTATGTTATTGATCATGTTTTTAGGATGTTTATGTATGCATCATAAGCATGATTCACATACATGGTCTCAAGTGTTGTTTGATGATCATCATCTTCATATATACAAATATATACTACATGGCCATATGGCCATATTTGGCACTTTATATGAGCTTCATCATCTATCTTCAAAATGTGTATGTAAATGATGATTATGGCTCAAAAAGTGCACTTTTTATGGTTTCCATCATATTTATGTCTTATATGTTTTTATTATGTCCTAATATTGAAAATAGGTAGGTTGATGGAAAACTAATATGCACATGTGTAATATAAATAAGTTCAACATATAACATATACGTAAAATGGAAGAAAGATGAGATTTAAGTGATTGTGTGTGTAGTGGATTCGGCCATAAGGCCATAAATGGGGAAAAATAAATGGGGATATGATATAAAAATGTGAGGGTAAGAACAGACATGCATACACGTGGCCCCACTAAAATTTTTAAGGGTATAAATGACTTATTACATGTTATGTATACATATAAGTGTAATATTACGAAATATATACATATGTAATATATATACATATATATATATACGGCCTTAAGGCCATTTTATTACCTAAATGGCTTTATTTCCATGTTATGTCCACTTATATGTATAATATGTAATAATGTGTAAAGTATGACATAAGTTATATATTTTTAGATGACATGTTAGAGAAATTAGAAAATAAGTGTTATAAATACTTAAGTGTTGAAATATTAATTGTTCATGGAATGTACAATTTAAGAAAGTAGTGTTGGGTGAAAAATTACAAAAAGAGGGCTGTTGTGGGGTACTTGGCCGAATGGTATGATGTTGAGGGTGGTATTTTCCTTAAGTTATGACATGTAGGATGTAGATATATAATTGATGTTTGATGATAAATTGTAGAATGATCAAAATATCCTCATTTGGTCGGGTTTTAAGTTGCATGAAATAAAAATTTTAGAATTTATTTTTATCGCATCACATGTTTTAAAAAAGTTTATATGCTTAACGAATAATAAACATGAGACGATTGATTCCAACCACACCCGATATGTTATGTTTATGTTCATGATTATGATTATGTTATGGTGCACCAGACTTACATCAGGACCGAAGTGGTAGGTGTCAGGGGCATATATTTACATTATGAAGGAGTGTAACACTGGGTCCGAGACACGGTGTCTCTGTCATAACGCGTCACCGTTAGGACATGTACATATGTTTATTGTGTTTTATGTCGTACATGTACTATATGGGGAATCAATCGGTATAGCATGCGTTATTATTCTTATGAAAGTGCTATAGCCATTTATGAATATGTCACATCTTTATGTTTATGAAAATGTCATGTTATGCAAGTTTGGGGAAAAGTCATGTTATGCAAGTTTGGGGAAAAGTCATGTTATGATTTTATGAAAAGCCATATTTTATGCATCACATTATAATCATGTTACCCTTATGTTATGTTTAGAATATCCTTAAATTTATAACGTTATTCAGTTGAGTAAGGTAGGATTTATGCATGAAGGTGTAGTCGTTATAAGTTTATGATCTTATTTAGGATGCAGATTAGGATATACATATGCACATATATGTGATGTTATGGACTTAGGTAGAAGGTTTATGTCTCTTATGTTCTTATGTAGTGCATGTTGCTTATTATATTTATGTTATGTTACTTTACTTATTAAATGGAAATGCGTTTTATTATGTTTATTATTATGTTTATCATTACTTTATTATCCCGTCTCTCCATGCATGATACACATGACGTATCTAGTAGGACTACTTGCTGGACGATTATGTTTTTATCGCTCATACTTGCATTAAATCACTTGTAGAGGACAGAGTTTCCAAGATTGGGTACGTAGATGACGAGCCTCACGTAGACTATCCCTGAGAGAGACGTACGTCAGGACTTAGCTTTGAGATCGATGCTTATTTTGTACTTGTATCATTTGGGACATGGGATATTTTGGATTTGTATTATGTATGACGATTTGTACATTATTCCATGTCGTATGTTTATCTTTATGTCGCTTCCGCTATTTCGATTCATGTTTCTTGTTGACATGTATATGTATGTATCGACGCCTTGTACTCTTCATAGTAGAGTACGGCAGGTGCACCGGGCCGAAACCCTAATTTGGGGCGGGGGTGCTACAAAGTACGTCATGTGGAAAGATTATAGTTTGAACTTTGTCTTGACCTAGCTCATGTGACATTTCAGCTTGATGATATTCGATAAGAATGCATGTCTGGAGTAAGTAGAAATTGCATCATTTATAGATATTGAACTACTGTAGATTATTGATATTATGTTTTGGAACTTGCTCTAATGCTCCAGCACAGTTTCTTCCAGAGGAAATCGAATTCGTCTGGTGACAAAAACCATTGCAGCTTCTTTAAGAACTATAACTTGAATTTCATCATCTTCATATATCGGTGTGTATAAAAAAAAATAAAAGAGTAGTTCTTCATGGGCGTTACCATGTTTTGGTACTTATGTTATGTCTTGTAACCTATTTTTGGTGGTTAAGCAAGAGCAGCAACAACAACATTATCTCATTGTCTTAGAGAGCTTCCGTTTATGGCGGAGTGTTGGGGGTCGGATGTACGCAACCATACCCATGTGTTAGAAACATACAGAGGTTGTTTCCCATGACCCATAATAAAAATTGCGTCAAGCTGTGTCGATCAACTGCTACTTTACAATATGAAAAGCACAGCTAACTCCATTAGAAATGGAAACATTTTTGGTGGTTAAAGATATGTCAAAAAGCGCATACGAATTTGTACGGTTTTCAGAGAAAATAACTAAACCGTAGTTGATTTTTTTTTTCATTTTATTTACTTATTTTCCTTTTTTTTTCCATGAAACTCCTTTCATGATTAAGATTAAATAGCCATGTGTTAACATTTTTTTAAAAAATAACGTATGCATAATTTTCTTCTAGAAGAAAGTTCAGAGTAAGATTCTATCAGTGATTTTTTATTTCCCCACTTTTGGATCGTGATGTTAAATAAAAAGTTACATAGAAAATATAAATCGGGTCTTCAAAGAGACCCGTAAGTTAGGAAGAACAATTTATAAAAGAGCTATCCCTAAAGATGATAAAACTTTCACACTTCGACCTATAAGACTTGAGCCTGTAATATTAAATGCAATATAATACTTATATACGAACCTACTATCCGAGGAAGCTGTGCAAATTCTATAATGCAATCACAGCTTATTGTTTTTGTCATAATTTCTGCCTTAAGCTAAGGTCACACCGGGAAATGCCACAACAACCCACTAGCTCAAGAGTTACCTCATGTACATACCTAATAAATGTGGAATATACTTAAACACTCACCTCAATACAAATGCGTAAAGACATCCACATATTTTTGCTTATACCATAAATAAAACATCAAACCTCAATCTCAAGTATCTAACTGAAGTATCTTCGTATCAAAGCAAGATTACATCGTAAAATGAACATAAATCAGCCCATGAACAAAGCCCTCGATCCAATGACGCTGACTTGTACACGTAACCATCATATTACAAGGGGCTTGACATTACCTTGTCATGCATCAACGTGGTTACATGAAATTGTTGGTCCATGACTTGCTTCGATATCATCACATGGTGTGAGAGATTGTCATTTTTCGCAACATGTTTTATTGCCATCTGATAAACTTTGATCATAGAAACAAAACACTGTTAAAAAACAACTCACAAGCTAAAATTGAAGTGATGAACAAAGGAGATCACGAATCAAAGCTAAAATTGGAGGAATTTGTAAAAACTGAAATATGGCGTCAAAGGTGCGCTCATCTTCAAAAAGAAGAAAAGTTTGAAGATATTTTTGTATCATCTTCTACACACTTCTTATTTACAGCCATGCTAAGTATTTATACTAGTTATGGAACTAACTAGAATGAAAATAGCACGTGTAAACTAAGCCTTGATCCGCTGTGGCACGCAGCACCAAACTTCAGTCCTGCCGGCAGCGTGCCAATGGCAGGCAGTGTGCCAGACACGCCTGCTGAACCAACCGCACTTCATCCCCATGCCAACCGTGCCAAGAACACTAAGTATCAACCCAAGCGTGCTAAGTACTGTGCCAAACACACCTGACCTGCCAACCTTCCATGCCAGCAAACCAACCTCTGCAACAAGCCTCCTACTCTGATCTGATGCACTTTCTTTTCCGTCTTAATGGCTCAACATCTTCAACAAACACTCAAAGAAGCTAGCGACCAGCAATGCATAAACTAAAGGAAAAAGAGGTTGCAAACAAATCAAAGCTAGAAACATTCAGTATACTGACAGAAGTTGCCAAACAGAAATCAGTTGGAAAGCTAGTGATTTTACATTATTTACCCTTCTTACTAAACCATCTACACGCAACTCCCGTGCACTACATCTTCTTCTACCTCAGACTGTCCCATATTTTGTATATGGCAGATTCCTCGTCTCCAAGAAAATGCCCAAATTCTTCGCATTTGGAGCTACGGAAATAGCACAGGTCACAGTCTGGGTCAAATTTCCTAACCTCCCTGTGGCGCTTTGGGTAGACCAGGTACTTTCGGGCAACTGCTCATAGCTCGGCACACCACTGTACGCCGACCAGTTGACTGCCAGCAGAAGCACTTGGAACTACGCCGGTGCTTAGTTGAAATTGATCTCATCAAAGAATTGTCGACCTCGGTGGAGCTGGTGCTCTCAAATGGCACCACTATAGTACAGAAGCTGGAATACGAGAGAATGCCGATGTTCTGTAGAGACTGAAAGCAGCTCAGCCAAAGTGTAGACTCCCATAAACAAGCTGGGCTCCGAAAGAACCGAAAATCCCACTGAGGCCGAGCTACACACAAATCATCTCAGCTCAGCCACTACCACGTCAGCTCATCTGCAACTTATAACAATTGCTCCCATCGCTCTCACAAAAAACCCTCCAGACCTGGATCCAGCTCAACTCGGCCCAAATAGCCTAGATCGGCCCAGAAACACACTGCCCCAGCCCAGCTAAGGCACTACCAAAAACAGCTCGGTCGTCCTCCAGCTCAGCTCAGCCTACGAACACCAGTTCAGCACGGCCTTTCACCTCAACCTAGAAACCCATTTCCGGCCAAATAATGGCGGGCATAACTGGCTTAGCTGAAATCAACCTAGTTGAGCTACGTCAGGGTCAACAACATAGTGTCTTCGGGGAACACCATATGGAGAGAATCAACACTCTTCTCCGGGATTGGTTCACTGAGGTGGTGTCGAATCAAAGGCGCTTGCACTAAGGAAAAAGCTCAAGACACCTCAAGGCAATGTCAAGGTACGACCAACACTGAAGTCAACGATAATAAGTTTTTGGAATATTAGGGGATGTAATAAGCTCCTAAAACAATACGGTGTCTATAATTTTGTTAAGAAAACAAAATAGATATTATCGTATTATTAGAAACTAAATTTAACGACAAAATGTATCTGTCTCTTAAGCAAAAGTTTGCAAGATGAGAGTTTGTAAATAATTTTGTATCTCATGCGGACAAGCGAATTTTGGTATGTTGGAATCTGTCCTCAACTGCTGTCCAGGTCATCTCAACTGATCCTCAGACTATGCACTGTACAATCATGGACTGAATTTGCAAGTCATATTTTTCTATGGATTCAACACGCTTGTTGATAGGCGTCCACTATGGAACCCTATCTTCAACCAGAGCCAATCACTAAATGAACTTTGTATTGTCCTAGGTGATTTCAATTGCATTTTAAGTGAAAAAGAGAGCATAGGAGGCAGAGCGACTACGAAGTATGAACTTCAGGACGAGTCCAGCTACTTCCTACAGAGCGGCTTAATGGAGCTCAGCTCGTCTAGTTGTTTCCACACGTGGGATAATGACACTGTCTAATCTTGACTAGACATAGTTATGGCCAACAACGAATTCATGGAGGCAAACCCCATCGCTAAGGTACATTTCTATTCTGCCGGATGCCTTTCTGATCATTCACTAGCTGTGCTCAGCCTTGACATCTCCAGCCCAGCAGTCAAGAGTTCCTTCAAATTCTTCAGTATGTGAGCTGACCACGAGAAAGTTCTCCCTCTGGTCAGCTCACTGTGGAGTCAACAGATCCATGGCTCTGCCATGTTTAAGATATGCAAGAAGCTGAAAGCCCTGAAAGGCCCCCTTAGAGAGCTGAACAGGAAATCTTTCTCGCACATCTCAAATAGAGCTGACAAGGCGGTGGAAGAGCTCGATCACATGTAGGAACACCTAGAAGGACAATGGGGCACACCTGACTAGAAGGGAAAACTGTAGAAATAAAGGCACTTGGCCTTCAACCTTTTGGAGCACGAAGGGAAATTCTTTGCTCAGCTCGCCAAAGGTAATTATTTAATTTCGAGCGACAGGAATACAAAATTCTTCCACTCTATAATTAAAAGAAACAAGGAAAGGAACAGCATCACTGGAGTTCAGCTCAGGGATGGCACTATGTCTTCATCTATCAAGCAGGCAGCTCAGCAGTTTGTATCCTACTACACTAACCTACTTTGCTCAGCTCAGCATTCCAGCCCACCAAAACAGAAGTCATAAATAGTGGTCCCGTGCTATCTGAGCAACAAGATAACTCACTAACAACCCCAGTATAGGAAGCCAAGATCAAAGCAGCTCTGCACTCTATTGGGAAAGACAAAGCTCCTAGACCTGATGGCTATTCCTCCCAGTTCTTCATCAAAGCCTGGGACATAGTAGGAGCCGACCTGATTGCTGCAGTGTAGGAGTTCTTCAGGAATGACCTACTGCTTAAACATGTCAATCACCCTATCATTGCTCTGGTCCCCAAGACCGCTTATGTCACCTGAGTTGAGGATTATCGACCAATCTCGTGCTGTAACATGATCTATAAGGTAATTTCTAAGATTCTTGCAATGTGAATGACATCAGTCATGGCTCCCCTCATGGATCCCGCTCAGGCTGGGTCTCAAAGGCATATCCATAATGGAAAATTTCTTCTTAGTCCAAGAGCTGATCAGAGACTATGGGAGAAAAAGGACAACCCCAAAATGTATGCTTAAGGTGGACATCAGAAAAGCATTTAATTCCACCAATTGGTCATTCCTCAAGGAAATGATTATTGGACTTGGATTTCCCTCTATCTTCACAAGCAGGATCATGGAGTGTGTGAGCACTACCAGCTACTCTATTTCTCTTAATTGTAGGCCTTATGGGTTCTTCAAAGGCAGAGATGGTTTGAGACAAGGGGACTCTGTCTCCCTTTTCCTATTCGTAATTGGTATGGAATATCTATCAAGACTACTACGTGGACTGCGTCAAGATAAGGAGTTTCATTACTATGCTGGCTGCGCTGAGCAGAAAATAACTTACCTTTGCTTTACGGTTGATCTTATTTTATTCTCCAGAGGTGATGTAAGCTCGGTAAAGAAAATTATGGATACGCTGGCTGACTTTGGTAACTGTTCTGTCTCTAGGTATCTGTGAAGGCCTTTGGATACACAGGGTGATGCAGGATCTAAAGCTATCTATTGAGGCACCAATCCATATATATTGTGACAATATTTCTGCCATCAACATGACAGAGAATCCTGTCTAGCATGACAAGTCCAAACATATTGAAATTGACATGCATTTTCTAAGGGAAAAGGTGGAGGACAATATCTTAAAGCTACACTATATTCAGTCCAAGCCTCCAGTGGCAGACATCTTCACTAAATTTGTCATAGTCCAAGCCTTCAAGTCTCTTCTTGGCAAGCTAGGTTGTATAAACATATACAGCCCTAACTTGAGGGGGAGTGTGGGAATTCAAGGTGAATCAAATGCCTGAAGATGGCTCAAGGGAGTTCAATGACCTAGCCAGTTTGTTCATTAGGACATTTCATCGAACAGATTGCTAATTACATGAAACACTTCGTGCCGTGATTAATTCTTCTTCCATATTGTATATATTGGTAATGTAGCTTCATCGATGCATTTTATGATTATTAGTCATTATCTTAATCATCAAATTGGTGGTTAAATAGGAGTTTGATGCTCAGATTTTGATTGTAAATATAGCCGTTAGAACATATCACATCAGGGCCAACTAGCCATCGCCTCTATCTGCGTATATAAGCATTCATCCGGATCATTCAATAGATTAGTGAATCAGAAGTGTTTTCTTCTAACTTAAGTGAGATTCAAGTGATACGTTAAGTGATTTTTCTCTATATGGTACCAGAGCAAGGTTGAGCTTAAGTGTTCAAGTTCTTTTTCTTAATTTTACTGTTCATTATCTTCTTCCCGAGCTCTTTTGATTCTTTCTGAAATTTACCTTGACCAAATATCTTGATATCAGTTAAATAAGCAATCCGTTTTGTTCTTCTTCTATTTTTGTAAGTTATAGAGTCAACTGGAAGTGAGGCTCCCTCTGTGCCAGGCTGTGCTGCTGCACCAGTGCCTACAAGTTCATCTGGAGGAAGTCAAAGATCCAGCTCTGTTGATTCTAACCCAGTAACCATTACCAATAACAAGTTAAATGGCAGAAACTACCTTTCTTGGTCCAGGGATGTTAAAATGGTTATTACTGAAAAATACAAGGAAGACTACTTAAAGGCTGGCTCCACTGTGCCTGAGCAAAATGATCCAAGCTTCAAACTGTGGAGTGCTAAGAATGCTATGATCATGTCATGTCTTATTGGATCAATGACCACGGATGTAAGTAACAACTTCATCCTTTATAATTCTGCCTCTGAGATTTGGAAGGCAGCACAAGAAATGTATTCAAAAGTGGATAACATTTCAGAGTTCTATGGCTTGATGTCATGCTACATGGCATCAAGCAAGGGGATTCTCCTATGAATGTGTATTTTAGTTAATTAAAACAAATCTTGCAACAAATTGATGTGCATGACACTCATAAGTGGCCTTCTTAAGAGACAGACAAGATGTATAAGTCCATTAATGAAACCAGAAGGACTTTCAGGTTTTTTGCAGGCCTAAATAAAGAATTTGATGCTGTGAGGGGCAGAATTCTTGGAATAAGGCCTCTTCCTTCCATCAATAGTGTATTTTCTGAGATGAGGCAGGAAGAGAGTATGATAAAATTGATGATGAGCTCTTCCTCCATCACTGACGGAGCAGCTATGGCTGCCAGCTCCAACCAACCTACTTAGCCTCCAGCTGATGCTGTTGCTAATGTGGCTGGCAGAAGATACACTCCACCTGCCCAAAATCCTCAAAGAAGAGGCCCTGATTCCAACAAATTTTGCAAGTTCTTTAAGAAGTATGGACACCTGGAGGAAAGGTGATATGACAAACATGGTAGGCCTCCTGTGGGCTAGAGAGGTTCTAAGCCTTACACCTAGAGGCTTCAGAAATCTCCAGCACGAAATTAGAGAGGGCCTAGCCCAAGCAATAACTACTGTGGAAGTTACTATAGCCACTGTATCACAGGGCCTACCTCCAAAGTGCTTATCCAGAGTCTGTTTTATGTAATTCTGCAATTCCTGAAACAACATCAAGCCCAATCAAGACCTCTTGACATCAACCAGGAAGCAATTCATGCCACTATGGCCTCTTATGGTATCAATTCTAAACCTTTGCATAGTTGGATTATTGATTCTGGTGCCACACACTATATGTCTTGGTGCTGGGACGATTTCGCTGATTTTAAATTGTTGCACACACCCACCAGTGTTAAGATTGCTAATGGTGCATGCATAAATATACTTGATAAAGGAAACTTATCTTACTCCTGAACTGTGCTTAAAGCATATCTTATTTATACCTGAACTAAGCCTTAAATTAATTTTTGTGGGCAAGATTGCTAAGGATAATCTGTGTCAAGTAAGGTTCTCACCATCTAAGTGTTATTTTCATGAGATCTTCTCCAAGAGGATGATTGGCTGTGCTAACAAGATTAATGGCCTCTTCCTATTAAATGCAAATGAACCTGCACCTCTAGTACTCAAACTAGGATTGAACCCATGGCTGCATCTAGTAGGACTACTGAGAGCATTTTGATTTGACATAGGAGATTAAGACATCATAATTTCTTGTATCTTAGGAGGCTTATGCCAAATCTGTATTCTGATGTAAATCATTCAGATCTCTTTTGTGAGGAATTCTAATATGCTAAAGTTGTAAAACTACTTATCATGGAAAAAATTACTCTGTATCTTCTGCTTCCAATATGATCCACTCTGATGTTTGGGGTCCTACAAGGGTCTCAAACATCAATGGGGCAAAATGGTTTATCACGTTTGTGGATGATCACACTAGGGTCACCTAGCTATATTTGATGAAGCATAAAACTGATGTAGATGATATAATTAAAAGGTTTGTGGAAATGGTTAAGAACCAGTTCAATGCCTTTATAAAGACCTTAAGATCTGACAATGGCTTCGAGTATTTTGAAAAACAACTAAATGAATACCTGTGTGCAAATGAAATACATCACCAGTCTTCTTGCACATATACTCCACAACAAAATAAAGTAGCTGAGGAAAAACAGGCATCTTCTTGAAGTAACCAGGGCTCTCATGATGACCATGAAGGTTCCTGAGCATTACTAGGGAGAAGGTGTCTTGACAGCTATATATTTGATCAACAGGACATCTTCTAAGGTGGTAAGCTATCAAACACCTAAGTTTGTTCTAGTAAATAAGCATCCTAGTACTTGTCTGTTTTCTGATTTGCCATTGAAGGTTTTTGGATGCACTGTGTATAGACACATCCCTGAGAAATTCAGGAGCAAACTGGATATGAGATCTGAGAAATGCATCTTTCTTGGTTACTCTCATACTCAAAAAAGGTTACAAATGCTATTCACCTCGGTCAAGGAGAATGTATGTGTCCCTAGATGTCATATTTAACGAATCTTCTGCTTTTTATTCTAAATATTTTACTAATAATGACAGACAGTGAAGCTGACTTCTAAAGTATCATTAATGCACTAAAACTGATGACAACACCACCAAGGAGACTCCAGCTTAAGGGGAGACTGATGAAACCCTCTCAAGGGATGTCTCTCAAGCTGCTGAAGCAGAAGGAGATAGTGCTAATCCCTCTGAAGCATCTTCAACCTACCTTCTGATGACAGACCTATTGCCATCAGAAAAGGGGTCAGGGAGTGTGTTAAGAGGCTATACCCCTTGAACAACTTTGTATCCTATTACCATTTGTCCGAGCATATAATATCTTTTGTTTCAACTATTGACAGCAATCAGGTTCTAAAGACTATCCATGAAGCACTGTCTGATCCTAAGTAGAAGCAGGCTGTTCATGAAGAGATGACTGCATTACTGAAGAATCAGACTTGGGAGCTGATTCTTGCCGTTGAGGGAGTCAGACGAGTAGAGTGCAAGTGGATATTTACTATGAAGTACAACTTAGATGGATCAATTAATAGGCATAAGGCCAGGCTGGTGGCAAGAGGCTTCCCTCAAACACTTATCATTGATTATGAGGAGACCTTTGATCTTATTGCCAAGCTTAACATTGTAAGGGTTCTATTTACTATTGCTGTTAATCTTGACTGGCCTCTTTACCAATTGGATATTAAAAATGTCTTTCTAAATGGTGATCTAGAGGAGGAAGTTCATATGGAAGTCCCTCCTGATTTTGTCACTAAAGAAAACATGAATATGGTCTGCAGGCTCAAGAAATCCCTATATGGCTTAAAGCAATCACCTACTTGGCTTATGAGGTTCAATGATGTGGTTTCTAATCTTCGCTTCACACAAACACATAGTGACCACACACTGTTTGTTAAATATGAAAAAGGTCTCATGTGTACTATCATATTAGTTTATGTTGATAACATTATTTTAACTGGGAACAACCACCCTAAGATTGGTGAAACCAAGAGGCAACTGTCCAAGGCCTTTTAAGTTAAGGATCTTGGGCAGTTAAGGTATTTCCTTGGGATAGAAGTTGCTAGAACCTCTAGAGGAATCTGTATCTCCTAGAGGAAGTATGTACTTGTTCTGCTGCAGGAAACTAACATGGTTGGATGCAAACCTGCAAGCACTCCTGTTGAACCGGCCACAAGCTAGTTGAGGTATGGGATTCTAATTACATTGATAAGAGCATGTATCAGAAATTGACAGGTAAACTTATCTATCTCTCACACACCATGCCTGACATTTTCTATATGGTAAGTTTTATTAGCCAGTTTATGCATACTCCCACTATTGAGCATTACAATTATGCACTCAGGATACTAAGGAACTTGAAAGCTACTCCTGGACAAGGCCTATTCTTCAAGAAAGCTGCTGATGGAGGCCTCAATATATTCACTAATGCATATTAGAGTGACTCTGAGAGTGATATAAGATCTACATCTGGCTATCCCACCTATCCGTGGGAAATTTGATCACTTGGAAGAGCAAGAAGTAGCTAGTGGTGTCCAGGAGCAGTGCTGAGGTAGAGTTGAAGGCTCTGCCTTTGTGTGTCCGTGAAGGCCTTTGGATACACGAGGTAATACAGGATCTAAAGCTATCTATTGAGGCACCAATCTATATATACTGTGATAATATTTCTGCCATCAACATGACAGAGAATCATGTCTAGCATGACAAGTCCAAAAATATCGAAATTATAGGAATTTTTTAAGGGAAAAGGTGGAGGACAAGATCTTAAAGCTACACCACATTCAGTCCAAGCACCAGGTGGCAGACATCCTCACTAAACCTGTCATAGTCCAAGTCTTTAGGTCTCTTCTTGTCAAGCTAGGTTGTATAAATATATACAATCCTACCTTGAGGGGGAGTGTGGGAATTCAAGGTGAATCAAATGCCTGAAGACTGCTCAAGGGAGTTCAGTGATCCGGCCAGTTTGTTCATTAGGACATTTCATCGAGCAGATAGCTAGTTACGTGGAACACTTCGTGCCATGATTATTTCTTCTTCCATATGGTATATATTTGTAATCTAGCTTCATAGATGCATTGTATGATCATTAGTCATTAGCTTAATCATCAAATTGGTGGTTAATTAGGAGTTTGATGCTCGGAATTTGCTTGTAAATATAGCCGTTAGAAAATACACATCAAGGCCAACTAGCCATTGCCTCTCTCTGTGTATATAAGCATTCATCCGGATCATTCAGTAGATAAGTCAATAAGAAGTTTTTTTCCTCACTTAACTGAGATTCAAGTGATTTGTTAAGTGATTTTTCTTTATATATAGTAGGCCAGAAGCTACAGATCTCACACTATGCACCTTTCATCAAAACAATGTTGGACAAGGTATGGCTATGGAATGCATCAGGTCTCTCATATGCTGTCAGACTACAACTAATCAGGTCAGCTCTATAGGGAGTGAACTGTTTCTGGCTGAGTACGTTACCTCTTCCAGCAAAAGTTAGGACTTTGGTAAACATTATTTGTCTGCACTTCCTATGGTGGAGTTCCTCACTGGACTCCAAAAAGGTCTGGGTTGCCTGGTCTCATGTCAGCCTGCCCAAAGAAGAAGTGAGACTAGGAGTTATCTATTTGAAGGCGTGGAATTTGGCATTGCTTTACAAGCACCTGTGGTATCTGCACCACAAGAAAGACACACTCTGGTTGTAGTGGATGAATCATAAGTATAGACTACTAGACACGCTATGGTCAAGGACGAGACGCAGCTCAGACTCACTCTTCTAAAGATACTTATGGACATCCGAGATCAGTTGTTGGTTAGCAAAGGCTCCTGCAGTTCAGTAGTAGAGGCAATCACCTCATGGACAATAGAAGATGCTCTCAAACCTCGTTTGGTGTATGACTATTTCAGAGATAAGGGCAGTAAGGTCAGTTGGAGTAGGATTGTCTAGGACTCAGCAATTACCCCTAAACATTCCTTCACACTCTGGCTTGCTGGGCTAGCCAAGCTACCCACTAAGGATCGTCTTGTTTATCTAGAACACAGAGAATGTCACCTCTGCTCGGCTGAACAAGAGACATTGTAGCACCTCATATTCTCCTGCTCAGCCACCAAACAAATTTGTCTTAATATCTCATCATGGCTGGAACTTCGACAGAGATTTCAATCTATAAAAAAGATATTGGCCTGAGGATCGAGAAGACTCAAAAGAAAAGCACTGAAAGCCAAGACAACAAAAATTGCCTTGGCTGCGACGGTGTATTTCATCTGGGAAGGACGCAACAGATATATTTTTGAAAGAGAAGCATTTGTATCTAGGGATGTAGCACATAGAATATGCACTCATATATATAGAGTGATGTATAAGCTCTACCCACATATCTTACACATAGGCACTACTTATATGTTTTAAGATTTCTATACATTACTAAATAGAATATGTAGATCAGCATGCACACCTATAAATAGGGCTATTGTATGAGTCGCATCCCTTGATGGCTTGATTTCTCTGGTTAATATTAGCATTTTAACCCAAAAAAAGTTTTTAACCTTTGATTGCAGCTGATCCAACGATCCAGCTACTCCAAATGCTACTTGAGCTGGATTGTGATTCTTGCCTTCTCATTTGTTGAATGCTAAACTGTTGTGCTTCTTGGCTATTCTTCTTCCATTTCCTCAACACCATCACACGATTAAAGGTTTCATTTTTTTATTGTGTTTCAAACAACATCACATGTTGTAAGACACATCTGATCATGTGTTCCAAGCACCATCATTTAAAGTTTCGTGTTTCGCATATTCATCACATGACATGCTTTGTTTTTATTTGATCTTGACAAGGCATGTGGCAGTTTTTTGATAAAGCATTTGTCGATCAATGCGACTTGTTCATCCCTTTATCTTTAATGATAGACATTCTTCATAAAAATGTATTAAAGAAATGTTTATTCATGTGTAAACAAAGCCAAAATGATTTGAAACTTGTGTAAACTGAAAGTTATAGAGCATTGAATTAGGCTTCTATAGCAACTTGAATCTCCTCAACGAAAGTTTTGTAACTAAGTTATATGGCGGTCCATAAATATGATATATACTCCGAAATATGAAGTTTCCTTATCTTGATATCTTTGATCGTAAAACTCTCAATCTCCAAATCACTACGATGCATATTCTGAAATCCTTGTATGGAATTAATCACACAGTGATATGGATGCATAATAGAACTATTCATTAGCATAAGATTTGGTTTCATGAAATATCATTTTGAAATCAAAATAGAAAAATCTTCTAATCTTGGTGATTGAAAATATCATTTTGAAATCAAATTCAGTCATTGTAGCGCCCCGCTCCCTAGCCCTAGCCTCGGGATAGTGCACCCGCCGTATCTCGCTAAAGAGAATACAAGGCGTCAAATCAATCTCTTACATGTCAGAAATGACGTAAAAAAATTTTCTCGCGGAAACGTAAATCATAACTTAAATTAACTCCAATAATCGTCATTACATTACTGAATAAAAATTCTGATAATAAAAGTAATAAAGAAGTCTGTGAAAATCCCCAAAAGATAACTACGAAAAATCAGCTGCAGCGTCCCCCTCGTATCCTAGCTGCAGCTATCAACCAGTCCACTCAGCTATGTCCGTCCCGTCCTCAACAAAGACGTGCTCGTAGTCCTCATCCGGCTCACCTGGGAAGAAGGGGTGAGTGACAGAAATCACCCAGTAGATGCCCGCCTCAAACAAATACAAAACGTACATACCGAAATGATATAACCACATAGCACATAAACATACTAATAACATGCATAAGATAAAATAAATACGGTAAGTAAAGTACTCCACATAAAATGCGCAAGTACGTGATGCATGCTCAATCAACGTGTCATACGCAACAAAGTCATGTCACACATAATGCCGATATCCATACCGTGCAATGCATGAACCCGGGTCCTACTGAGTGGCTGCAGGTCGTACACCCCACAGTCACCATACTGAGTGTGCGTGGCCGCGCCACTGCACACCATCGTGAGTGTCGTGGCCCCGCCACCGTACACCATCCTGAGCGCCCGTGACCCATACGTCACGACCTGCCATCAATGCAATGCACGTGCCACGAATGCAAAAACACAATCGTCTAGGGCCCGTACGCCCATACTCACAAACTCCGGCACTCAATATTTGGTTTTGTAAATTTTAGAAATATTGGAAAGTTGTTATTTAGCATTACCCTTATTTTTCCTTAGCTTGTATTAATTTTCTAGAATTTTCTACTAATTTTCCCTATTTTTCCCCTATTTAATTCTATTTATCACTAATTATTTTTAATTACTTACATTTAACCAAAATTCAGAAAATAAGTGGAAATAATTTATTTTTAACCTTTTATATTTTCTGGAATTTTTGTAGAATTTTCTGATAATTAAATATATTTTCTTTGGAATTTTAAACTAATTTTAATTAATTATTTATTATTTATTCATTTCAGAAATAAATTTTCAGATTTTTTTTTACTTTTTTTTGGTTTGGGCCGGCCTGCTACCTGGTCCGGTCCGCTGGCCATCCGGTCCGGTCCGGCAGCCTGGCCGGTCCAATATCATTTTCCTTTTTTTTTATTTTTTTTAAAATATATTTCCTTCTAGCCTCCATAAAATCTTCGTTTTAACTCCGATTGATCTCAAACCAGTTGCATTAGACTCGTTATAACGAGACGCATCGTTTGGAAGTTGACACGTCATCACATGTCTGAACGCGCCGTCAGGGGCCGCGCGTGGGCCCCACGCACCACCCCCTGAAACGTGTCCGTCAGACCCGGCCAAGACGCAATTTTAAACAACTCCAATTATGAAAATTTCTGATCTTTTAGATTAATTTGAGGGTATTTTTAATCTAACACAATCGTACCACCAAATCCATACACATACACGCATGTAGTAGGCATAAACAGATCATCTCATGCTTTGTCATATAAAACATATGCAAAATTTATATCTTAAATAAATAAAAACAACGAATCACATAAATATATCATCAAAGCATGCATGTATTATACCCATTTGAGGATGAAGAGGCACCTACCTCGATTGACGCTAAAACAAATGATCTAGACGGATCGAAACTCGGGTGTGGAGACCGCGCTACCTTCTTCTTCTTTTCTCTCCCTCTCTTTCTTCTATTTTCTTTTTTTTTCTTCTTCTTGTGCGTGCGTGTTGCAGCCGATTTCTTGTGTGTGCAATTGGGAGAATAGCGACTGGGGGTTTATGTTTGTTGTGTTATGCGTGTATATAGATATATAGTGGGGGAGAGTTAGGGTAGATTTTAGGTTTTCCCATTAGATTTTGATTTAGGTTTCCTAATGTAACTTTAATTACCATTTAGTTTGTATTTATCTATATCTTTATTTTATTACTATTCCTTTATCTCTCTTTTTTTTAATTTTCTTTCCTTTTATCTTTATCTGCTACCTACTATCATTTATTCTTTTATTATTATTATTATTTATTATTTATTTATTTATTTATTTTTCACCTGTTGTAACATCCTACTCACCTTACAAAAAGTTTTGTCCTCGAAACTTGACGTACCTTACTCGAAGATGTAGGGGTAGCGCTCTCGTATAAGCTCCTCGATCTCCTAAGTCGCCTCGCGCTCCTATGATTGGTCCACCGAACTTTAACATAAGGGATGACCCGATGTCTTAATATCTGGTCCTTGCAGTCCGTGATTCTAATAGGGGTCTCCTCATATGTCGTGTCCGGCCGAATCCTCAATGGTGGCGCGTCTAGAACATGACTCAGATACGATGCATATCTCTTCAACTGAGAAACATGGAATGCGTTGTGTACCCGGGCCAAGGCAGGGGGTAACGCCAATCGGTAGGCCAAGGTACCGACCTTCTCGAGCACCTCGTATGGACCAATGTAGCGGGGCCCAGCTAACCCTTCAAACCAAATCGTGAAACCCCCTCGTAGGCGCCACCCTTAAGTAAACCTTCTCGCCCACAGCGAACTCTAGTGGACGTCGCTTTGAATCAGCCAAGCTCTTGCTTCTGTCTTGAGCAACCTTGAGTCTATCACGTATCAACTTCACTTTCCTCTCTAGTCTGCTCAACCAACTCAGGATCGGTAATAACGCGCTCACCAACCTCATCCCAATGAACAGGGGACCTGCACTTACGTCCATAAAGCGCCTCAAAGGGTGCCATGCCGATGGCATTGTGGTGGCTATTGTTGTAGGAGAACTCCATTAGCTTGATCATACCATCCCAGTTCCCTCTGAGGCTCAGTGCGCAAGCCCTCAACATGGCCTCAAGAGTTTGAAACGTCCTCTCCGACTACCTATATGGTTGGGAATGAATTGTGATGCTCGAACGTAGTACTGTCCATTACATATATCAGCATACACGAGTTTAATATGTTTTGTCATTTTAATTGTTAAGTCCTTAAACATGTTTGGTATAGACATATAATATGTTGTGTATCCTTATGTTAAACGTGTAGAGATAAGGGGGTTTGAGTGATTTCAAAATAAGTGACTTAAATGTGTATATATATATATATAAACATGCACAATATATATATACGTGTACATGAATGCATGATATCTTGCCATTACTTGCCTTATTTAGCTTATATATTATGTTGCCGTACTAACGAGCCATGAAGCATTAAAGCTTACATCATATGGCAAACATTTGTTGTGTTTATACTATTTTCAGGTGCCACCATTGATTAACTAAACTAGTTCATTAAGTGAAGTACCTAGTTTGATAAACTAAGTAGTTCATTAAAGGAAGCTACATTTGGAAAAGGCACAAAGGCAACAAGGCTAAGGAAGAAAAGTCTTCTCCTCCTCCCCATCCTTTAATGCACACGCATATACACATATATATATCACATATATTTTCAGATTTTTTAAATAAAGGCACATACACATGTATTCCAACGTACTACCGACACGTTATGTATTTTACGTACGTACGTTAACGTCACACCACTATACTTAACTCATAATTATGAGTATATTCAGGTCTTATATCATATGATATAAGATATGGTGATGACAAATTAAATACGACACGATAAAAGGTTCTAAAACGAAATTTGTCATATCGGGCGAATACCGAAACTTCGCCAACGTGTCACATACTTGCCATAAATAAATGGCCAGGCCCTATACTTCAAAAATCATAAATAATTTCGTGCACATGACCATATGTTCAGCCAAAAATACTTTCCATGTTGGCACACACAAATTACTCCACATTAAGGCCAAAATGTGAAGATTCCAAGTTTAATTTTGTCACATGCTAATGGTACCACTTTAAATCAGCCAAGTGCTGAGATTTAAAGTATATATTATATATATTATGTATAACATAATATATATAACATGTGAAAAAGTTGGAATTTAAATTAGAGAAAAATCGGGTAATCGATAAATATCGAAAATTCGGTTTTCTACGCACATAACATGGAACGTTTTTCTTGTACATCATGTGACACGTATCTAGACACTTTTTACATATAATATACATCTTAAAGTATTCTAGAAAATTAAATTAAGGGCTGATTGGAATATTACATGTGTGTATTATTAAATGTGCACTATTTTATAAAGTTAGCAAAAATAAAATTCAGCACATGTCAAACACATTACCAACGCCTATAACAGCTGATTTGGAGCATATGTGGAGCCATGTTGGCATATTGATTGGTCAAGAATCAATTAAACAAAGTTGGTGACCTAAAGGAAGGAGCTACAAAAGGTAACATTTCAAACTATGTCACATATATGACACATGCTGAAAATTCAGCATGTATGTTGTATTATGGCCGAAATTTTTAGTTAAAAATGCAGATATTTTGTGTCTTGAATCATGATGATTAATTGAGCATGTTATGGAAATGATTTGAATATTATGTAAAATAATAAAGTGTGATATTCTAGATATCACACATGCTGAAATTTTTCAGCATGTGTGAAGACATGGTGTGGCCGAATTCTTAAGCTTATTTGTGTCTAAGTTCATTTCTTAATTGGTAGCAATACCTACCATAAGTTGTTGATTCATTTTTATGATGAAAATTCAAAGAAAAATGGTAGTGATTTGAACTTTATCCCCATGATGCACATGCTGAATTTTCAGCATGGCAAGAGTGCTATTATGGCCGATTTTCTCACTTGATATGGAAGAATTTATTTGTCTTGCAATTTATGATGTATCTCTTGATTTATGGAATGATTTTATGATTGATTTTTGGCATATGGTAAAGTGTATATCTCAGATTTTTTCAGTGTCATCATGATGACAATGTTGAACCAATAAGGAGGTGCCAAGTAAGCGAAGACTAAATGATCATCCAATAAGAAGATGCCAAGTAAGCAAGGCCTTGTCACAATGATGTCTTACACTCTCTCAAGGACTTAAAAGATAATTTTCAAGAGGGAGAACACACTCAAGGGGGACGGCTGCAAGCATTAAAAAGAAAAGAAGAGAGCAAACAAAATAAGAACAAGCATTGCAAGTCCAAGAGATCAAAAAGCCTAGCTCTTCTTCTCCAACATCTTCTTTCTTTCTTTCTTCTTGTAAAAGCCTATTGTTTTTATATCTTTCAATCTTGAATAGGCTTGAAATAAACCACCATTCATATATCTTTGTAAAAGATTGATCAAGGTGTGATCAATTTTCATTCTAGCAAGGTGGTGGTGTTCGTGCGAATTGTACTTACAATACAAGGTTTGTAAAGGATTGGAGTTAGGTGTAACTATATCAACCCTGTGGTAAGGTGTGTTGTGTGTGTGATTAGTGTGAACCAAGGAAGGTGTTCCTTGAAGACTGGAGTAGGTTGTTTATAACCGAACCAGTATAAAAATCTTGGTGCCATTTACTTTCTGCATTTACTTTTCAGTTACTGTACTGTTTATCCTTCTTATTCGCATCCGTAAAAATAGTAAACGATTTTCAAAAATTACAAAAATTTCCAGAAACATACTTACACGTTCTAGGGTTAATTTGGCATAAGTTTTAACCCTTTTGGATAAGTATAAGTCAATCAAACATCAAAAGTTCTGAGACTAGTGCAGTCTGATTTTCAGACTTGCAATGGTTGAGACTTTGATTATATTTCACCTACTTCCCAAAAGAATTTTCCAAAACTGTTTCAACCCATTTAAATATAGTATATAAGGAGTAGTGGTCAAATTTTCAGATCATTTGGACGTTCACACAAATAGGAATTAATTTTTCAAATCCATCTACGGTTTCTGGCAGATTTGCACAATCTGAGTATCAACGGTTTTTAAAGTGGTTAAAGGTTGAATTTTAATTTGAAATTTTTAGGGGACCCTCATAACATCTGAGGCTAAGTTCTCTCAAAATTTCATAATTTTTGATGACCTCTAACCTGGTTTTAAAAAGGTTTAAAACTGGTCCTGAAAACAGAATCTGTTTTCAGAACTTGAATTGTTCAAGTTTAAAGAAATTTTAAAAACCACACTTTCCGCACCATCTATTCAACCCTCCCCCCCCTTCTAGTGGTGCCTTGCAGATCCTACAAGTGGTATCAGAGCGTAGGAATACTCACTTCAAGGAATCCAACGATTCAGTGAGATGGCATCCACCAATCTCAAAACCGAGCAAGAAGGTATGTCGAGCCAAAGGCCTCCACTTTTTGACGGTGAGTCGTTTATTTAGTGGAAACTTAGGATGAAGCTTTTTCTTATGGCTATAGATATAGATCTTTGGTCAATCATTGAAGATGGTCCTTATGTCCCATCTAATGTATCCACCGTAGACGGAGTCACTTTAGAAGTTATTAAAACTAGACAAGAATATACAAGTGATGATAAAAAGAAACTTAGTATGAATGCTAGGGCTATGCAATTGCTTTTAAACGGGTTAAGTAAAAGTGAGTCTAGTTATGTGTCAAACTGTTCGAGTGCACAAGAAATGTGGAGGATATTAGAAATGAAACACGAAGGCACAAGTCAAGTAAAAGAGTCAAAAATTAACATGCTAATGTCCACACATGAGTCTTTTAAATAATTGCCCAATGAGTCTATTGTAGATATGGATCTTCGTTTGACTAACATCTACAACTCTCTTGAGTCTCTTGGTAAGGCTTTTACTACGCAGGAAAAGGTACAGAAAGTCCTACGAAGCCTTCCTTCTGAATGGGACCCAAAAGTGACCGCAATAGAAGAAAGCAAGGAACTAAATCAATAAAGATGGAAGAACTAATCGGATCACTTAAAGTTTATGAAAATAAACTCACGATTCGGAAATCGGAATCATCTAAACAAGGTGAAGCTATTGCTTTTAAATCAAATGAATACGTCTTCTCCCCCTCCGATCACATAGAGGATAGTGATTCCGAATCGGATAATGATGACCTAATTCTATTGGCTAATGGATTGAGAAAATTTATGAGAAGGTCATTTAGAAACAAAAATAAGGGTACTACTACTAAGAGAAATAAGAACAAGTCAAACGATAAAGACGTTAAATGTTATGAATGTGGCAAACTCGGACACTTATCATATGACTGCCCAAATAAAGAAAAGCAAACTACTAAGTACCCTGACAAGGAGCGGAACAAACATAGACTCGTCTCAGAACCCAAACAAAGGAAACGTGCTCTAAAGGCCTCCACCTGGAGTGATTCATCAGATTCTGAAACTGAGACCGAAGAGGAGACCGCACAAGTATGCTTTGCCTCCAAAGCATCTAATGAGGTATCATCTGACTCTGACTCTGACTCTGAACCTTCTTATGATGATCTTTTTAGTCAGTATCTAGAATTGCATAAATTCACTAAGACTCTCGCTAAAGAAAAGAAACGATTAATTGAAGACAAGAAAATGTTAGAATCTTCTAACGAGAATCTTGTCGCTCAATTAAGCGATTCAAAGAAAGAGTCATCATGTGTCATTACTACATTAAAAGCAGAGGTTTCATCATTAACCACGCAAAATAATGAAATGGAATCCGAGATTTCAAATTTGAAATCAAGGAATACCGATTTAGAGAAAATGATGAAACAGTTTGACACAGGGTCCAACATGCTGCATCGCATCATATTATCACAAAAGCATGACAGCGACAAAACTGGACTGGGATACGTTGATAGTAACGAAGTATCAATCAAACCAACCAAGTTTGTTGTGTCTAAGAAAGTAAACACCCCTAAGCCGCAAGTGGCGTCTAAGATGACGCAGAAAGCGCCCCCTTCCTCACGCCCCACCTCTTCATATCATGTGAAATATAACTTTGTACCTTATAGATATGAAAAGAAGAGAACAATGCATACACGAAATTCATATCATCCACGCACTACACACACACACACAAGGACATATCAAAAACGTCCTTCATTTAGTGAGTATAGAGGAGTCCTTGGGCAAAGGCCCAAAGTGCATGCACCACATGTCTATTATATCGCACCTTCATCTACATTCTTGCCATTTGATAGACCGAGAAGGATCACCCAAGTATGGGTACCGAAAGGTACCTTTACCAAAAGGTGATTAACTAACTCGAAAGGACCCAAAATTAAAAGGGTACCTAAATCACCTTTTCACATTGCAGGGAGCCCACACATCGAAAGATACATCTATAAAGTGGTTCCTTGATAGTGGATGCTCGAGACACATGACGGGTGACCCGAGCCTATTCACCAAACTAAAGAAGGTCACAAAAGGTGGATCTATGACCTTCGGAGACAACAACGAAGGCAAGATCATCGGAAAAGGTACGATTGGTAATCCGAACACACTGTAAATCTCCAACGTATTTTTGGTAAGCAACTTATCCTACAATCTTCTTAGCATTTCTCAGTTTATTGACAATGGTTTTAATGTGTGTTTTACTCACCCTTATTGCAACATAATAAATAAAAATGGAGAAATCGTTTTAAAAGGAAAACAAGAAGGCAATATTTTTACGCTATCTATGGATGATGTAGTAGACGCTAAAGTTAAGTGTTTTATGTCAAATGAACCCAATGTGAATTTATGGCATAGACGTTTAGGACACATTGGCATTTCCACACTAGAAAAACTACAACGAAAGAACCTAGTACGGGGATTGCCTACGCTTGATTTAGACAACTTTCAGTTGTGTGAATCTTGCATAAAAGGCAAACAAACACGTGAGTCACTTAAGCCGAAAAATGAAATAAGCACGACTAGAATATTAGAACTATTGTATATCGATTTGTTTGGTCCTAGTCGCACTACAAGCCTTGGTGGGCGTCACTATGCATGCGTAATTGTTGATGACTTTTCTCGTTATACTTGGACTGTATTTCTTGCACATAAGGATGATAGCGCCGTTGAGATTGCTAAATTAATTAAACAACTTGAAAATCAATACGGTGTAAATGTGAAAAGGATAAGAAGCGATAGCGGCGGTGAGTTTAAAAACAAAGAGATGATTTCATTTTGTGAAGAAAAAGGAATTAAACATGAGTTTTCGCCACCTAGAACTCCACAACTAAATGGAGTAGTAGAAAGAAAGAATCATACATTACAAGATATCGCTAGAACTATGCTTTGCGAAAATAAATTGCCTAGATTTCTGTGGGCGGAAGCCGTAAATTGTGCATGCTATATTATAAATCGCCTATCTATGAGAAAGAGAATAAACAAGACGCCTTATGAGATTTTGAATGATCGCATGCCTAAGATTGACTATTTTCGTGTGTTTGGATGCAAATGTTTTGTCTTGAATACAAAAGATAATTTAGATAAATTTGAATCCAAATCAATTGAGTGCATTTTTGTTGGATATTCCATAAATTCAAAAGCATATAGATGTTATGATCCTCTCACTAGACAAATTATAGAATCTATTCATGTTAAATTCAATGAATTTGGTGAGATTGATAAAGATAAGGAATATGACGATGATTTTGAATTGAAACCCGTTTTGAATGAAGATGATGATTCTTTTGATATGCATGATATGAATGATACACTAGAAATGCATGATCACATAGAAATACATGATAACTTAGAAAATGATCAACCAAGATGGCATAGAGATCACCCACATGATCTCATCATAGGCGATCTCACTCACGGTGTGCGACCACGTAGAAGAATTACTTCGGATGAAATAAATGAATTTCATGCTATGATTTCTGAAATTGAGCCCAAAAATGTGCATGATGCTTTGAGTGATTCTTCTTGGATTGATGCCATGCATGATGAACTTAATCAATTTGTTAGAAACGATGTATGGGATTTAGTGCCACGTCCACAAGATAAGACTATTATAGGCACAAAGTGGGTATTTAGGAATAAAATGAATGAAGAAGGAAAGGTCGTTAGAAATAAAGCGAGACTTGTAGCACAAGGATATAATCAAGAAGAAGGAATTGACTACGATAAAACATTTGCACCCGTAGCACGTTTAGAAGCTATACGACTCTTACTTGCTATTGCTTGCATGAAAGACTTTAAATTGTATCAAATGGACGTAAAAAGTGCCTTTCTAAACGGATTCATAGTTGTATACGTGAAGCAACCACCCGGTTTTGAAGATTTGAAACATCCAGATCACGTGTACAAACTAAAGAAGGCACTATATGGCCTAAAGCAAGCACCGAGAGCATGGTATGATCGTTTTGCTACTTTCATTTTAGAAAATAATTTTAAACGTGGTACTATAGATAGTACACTATTTTTGAAACAAGAAAAATCAGATTTACTTATTATTCAAATCTACGTAGATGACATTATTTTTGGATCTACCTCACATAGACTTGTTAAAGATTTTGAAAATTGCATGAAATCTGAATTTGAAATGTCTATGGTTGGTGAACTTAATTATTTTCTTGGCTTACAGATTAAGCAAACGAGTAAAGGAATTCATATAAGCCAAGCAAAATATGTTAATGACATGATCAAAAAGTTTAATTTTGAAAATTTGAAACCATTTCCAACCCCTATGAGTGTCACTACTAAATTAGACAAAGACGAACATGGTAAAGACGTTGATAATGGATTATATCGATCTATAATAGGTTCTTTGCTATATTTAACTGCTAGTAGGTCTGACATCATGTTTAGTGTATGCATGTGTGCTCGTTTTCAAAGTCAACCTAAGGTGTCACACTTAAATGCAGTAAAAAGAATATTCCGTTATATTAAACATACGCCCACCTTAGGTCTTTGGTACGATAAGGATTCTACATTTGACTTACATGCTTACACTGATGCAGACTATGGTGGCTGCAAAATAGATAGAAAAAGCACGAGCGGAACTTGCCAATTTATAGGAAATTCCCTTATTTCATGGTTTTCCAAAAAGCAAGCAAGTGTTGCTTTGTCCACTACTGAGGCTGACTACATGGCTCTTAGCTTTTGCTGCACACAGTTGTTGTGGATAAATCAACAACTTTTGGACTTTGGAATTACCGTAAATAAAATTCCTATATATTGTGATAGTATGAGTGCAATAAATTTGTCTAAGAACCCCGTGTTACATTCTAAGGCTAAGCATATAGAAGTACGCTGTCACTTTCTTCGTGATCACGTTAACAATGGTAATATTGTCATAGATCACGTACGCACAGAATCACAAGTAGCGGATATATTTACAAAGGCCTTAAATCAAGCCACATATGAATCTCTTCGCTCTAAATTAGGCATGATTCCCATTGATATGATTTGATTTGACATTATTTGATTTACTTTCCTTTTTGACAGGAATCTTTTGATTTACTTTCCAAAATAAAGGGGGAGAGAAAAGCATGATTTAAGGGGGAGAGAGACACTGATTGACCTTAATTGCACAAATCAAGGGGGAGCCGGATTTGAAATTTGAAGACACTGATTGATCTTAATTGCACAAATCAAGGGGGAGCCGGATTTGAAATTTGAAATTCAAATTTCAAATTTGCGCACAATTAAAGGGGGAGAGATAGCATTTAAATCATGTACACAAGTTATTTTGAAAATCATCAAAAGGGGGAGATTGTAGAGATAAGGGGGTTTGAGTGATTTCAAAATAAGTGACTTATATGTATATATATATAAACGTGCACAATATATATATACGTGTACATGAATGCATGATATCTTGCCATTACTTGGCTTATTTAGCTTATATATTATGTTGTCGTACTAACGAGCCATGAAGTATTAAAGCTTACATCATATGGCAAACATTTGTTGTGTTTATACTATTTTCAGGTGCCACCATTAATGAACTAAACTAGTTCATTAAGTGAAGTACTTAGTTTGATAAACTAAGTAGTTCATTAAAGGAAGCTACATTTGGAAAAGGCACAAAGGCAACAAGGCTAAGGAAGGAAAGACTTCTCCTCCTCCCCATCCTTTAATGCACACTCATATACACATATATATATCACATATATTTTCAGATTTTTTAAATAAAGGCACATACACATGTATTCCAACGTACTACCGACACGTTATGTATTTTACGTACGTACGTTAACGTCACACCACTATACTTAACTCATAATTATGAGTATATTCAGGTCTTATATCATATGATATAAGATATGGTCATGACAAATTAAATACGACACGATAAAAGTTTCTAAAACGAAATTTGTCGTATCGGACGAATACCGAAACTTCGCCAATGTGTCACGTACTTGCCATAAATAAATGGTCAGCCCCTATGCTTCAAAAATCATAAATAATTTCGTGCACATGACCATATGTTCAGCCAAAAGTACTTTCCATGTTGGCACACACAAATTACTCCACATTATGGCCAAAATGTGAAGATTCCAAGTTTAATTTTGTCACATGCTAATGGTACCACTTTAAACCAGCCAAGTGCTGAGATTTAAAGTATATATTATATATATTATGCATAACATACTATATATAACATGTGCAAAAGTTGGAATTTAAATTAGAGAAAAATCGGGTAATCGATAAATATCGAAAATTTGGTTTTCTACGCACATAACATGGAACGTTTTTCTTGTACATCATGTGACACGTATCTAGACACTTTTTACATATGATATACATCTTAAAGTGTTCTAGAAAATTAAATTAAGGGCTGATTGGAATATTACATGTGTGTAGTATTAAATGTGCACTATTTTATAAAGTTAGCAAAAATAAAATTCAGCACATGTCAAACACATTACCAACGCCTATAACAGCTGATTTGGAGCATATGTGGAGCCATGTTGGCATATTGATTGGTCAAGAATCAATTAAACAAAGTTGGTGACCTAAAGGAAGGAGCTACAAAAGGTAACATTTCAAACTATGTCACATATATGACACATGCTGAAAATTCAGCATGTATGTTGTATTATGGCCGAAATTTTTAGTTAAAAATGCAGATATTTTGTGTCTTGAATCATGAGGATTAATTAAGTATGTTATGGAAATGATTTGAATATTATGTAAAATAATAAAGTGTGATATTCTACATATCACACATGCTGAAATTTTTCAG
This sequence comes from Eustoma russellianum, assembly GCA_036186865.1. NCBI lineage: Eukaryota > Viridiplantae > Streptophyta > Magnoliopsida > Gentianales > Gentianaceae > Eustoma > Eustoma russellianum. Next base: position 8,041,462 of record AP025058.1, read on the forward strand.
CATGTGTGAAGACATGGTGTGGCCGAATTCTTAAGCTTATTTGTGTCTAAGTTCATTTCTTAATTGGTAGAAATACCTACCATAAGTTGTTGATTCATTTTTATGATGAAAATTCAAAGAAAAATGGTAATGATTTAAACTTTATCCCCATGATGCACATGCTGAATTTTCAGCATGGCAAGAGTGCTATTATGGCCGATTTTCTCACTTGATATGGAAGAATTTATTTGTCTTGCAATTTATGATGTATCTCTTGATTTATGGAACGATTGTGTGATGGATTTTTGGCACATGGTAAAGTGTATATCTCAGATTTTTTCCATGTCATCATGATGACAATGTTGAACCAATAAGGAGGTGCCAAGTAAGCGAAGACTAAATAATCATCCAATAAGAAGATGCCAAGTAAGCAAGGCCTTGTCACAATGATGTCTTACACTCTCTCAAGGACTTAAAAGATAATTTTCAAGAGGGAGAACACACTCAAGGGGGACGGCTGCAAGCATTAAAAAGAAAAGAAGAGAGCAAACAAAATAAGAACAAGCATTGCAATTCCAAGAGATCAAAAAGCCTAGCTCTTCTTCTCCAACATCTTCTTTCTTTCTTTCTTCTTGTAAAAGCCTATTGTTTTTATATCTTTCAATCTTGAATAGGCTTGAGATAAACCACCATTCATATATCTTTGTAAAAGATTGATCAAGGTGTGATCAATCTTCATTCTAGCAAGGTGGTGGTGTTCGTGCGAATTGTACTTACAATACAAGGTTTGTAAAGGGTTGGAGTTAGGTGTAACTCTATCAACCCTGTGGTAAGGTATGTTGTGTGTGTGATTAGTGTGAACCAAGGAAGGTGTCCTTGAAGACTGGAGTAGGTTGTTTATAACCGAACCAGTATAAAAATCTTGGTGCCATTTACTTTCTGCATTTACTTTTCAGTTACTGTACTGTTTATCATTCTTATTCGCATCCGTAAAAATAGTAAACGATTTTCACAAATTACAAAAATTTCCAGAAACATACTTACACGTTCTAGGGTTAATTTGGCATAAGTTTCAACCCTTTTGGATAAGTATAAGTCAATCAAACATCAAAAGTTCTGAGACTAGTGCAGTCTGATTTTCAGACTTGCAAAGGTTGAGACTTTGATTATATTTGACCTACTTCCCAAAATAATTTTCCAAAACTGTTTCAACCCATTTAAATATAGTATATAAGGAGTTAGTGGTCAAATTTTCAGAGCATTAGGACGTTCACACAAATAGGAATTAATTTTTTAAAACCATCTACCGTTTCTGGCAGATTTGCACAATCTGAGTATCAACGGTTTTTAAAGGGGTTAAAGGTTAAATTTTAATTTGAAATTTCTAGGGGACCGTCATAACATCTGAGGCTAAGTTCTCTCAAAATTTCATAATTTTTGAAGACCTCTAACCTGGTTTTAAAAACGTTTTAAAACTGGTCCTGAAAACAGAATCTGTTTTCAGAACTTGAATTGTTCAAGTTTAAAGAAATTTTAAAAACCACACTTTCCGCACCATCTATTCAACCCCCCCCTTCTAGTGGTGCCTTGCAGATCCTACAAAACGCATGCATGACTTCCGTAGCATATGTAGCTCATGAATTCATAATTGTTATCTGCATTTTGTCACGTGTATTATGTTTATATTGTTTGTTAGTTGAGTTTTAAGCGGTACACACGCTATGCGTGTTCAATTTAGTCTTTGTTTATCATGATATCTCTTTTTGTACTTATATTAGTCGTCAATAATAATTATATTTTTTTGTTACCTGTACTCTATCTTTTTCGTGTAGCTTATCCTATTGTTGTATAAATATCGTTGTGTATATAATTCCGAAGGAAATGCATAAATGCATAGATTTTACTATAATTTATTTGGGTGTTCAAGTTGATAATTAAATTTTTTTCCTGTTATTAAGTTATTTACATTTTAATATATTACTATGATGTCATGCAATATTATCTCGTTCCTAACTCGTAATTAGCATGCTCTTCAATTGTGTATGTTAATGATTTGTTTTAAAACCAGTAGATGTATGCCTATTTCGTAACCTATGACTTGTTTTCGTTATATATTATGATGTTTATTACTATTTTGTTGTATTAGTTATGTTGCGGTGTCATTGAAATAGTTGTATGTATACTTGTGCATATTTACTTAATGTCGTTTAGTTACTTTTGTTTTGGGTATCTATTTGTATGTTTTCTTAAATCGACTTATTTACGTTATTAATGTTGTAACAAATTGTGTTTGTCTATATGCCTCTTTATTATTGTAACAGACTGAGTGTTTTCTCTCTCTCTCTTTTTTTGTGTGTAGTGGTCATTTAGCACATATACCCCTGTCTTATCGTACATCTTTTGTATATTCGCTACTCCTACGTTGTTATCGTATTCTATGTATATTGTGAGCTTTTATCTATTACTTCGTATTTTCATGTTCTTGCTTGTATGTATAAGTATATGTGTATATAAACATTTACTATTTGTCTTCCGCACTTATACCGTTTGTGTTTTGTGTGTTGATAACATTATATGGTTTAATAAGTTGGTTGGTTCATTACAGCTCACAGAGTCATACTGCTGTAAGGGTACACACATTTTAGTAGTTAGTATGTCTTGTACATATTATTTTTATATTAGTATGTTACAACAAGCTGATAATTTTTTTTATATGTATATATGGTGGTTAATTTAATTAATTTAATTAAATTTTTTTTTCAACTTTTTTTTTTGTACTTTTGTGGTGTTTATTGTTCATGTTGTACTTGAGTTAGTAAATTTTGTTTGGCATGGAGTGGTGGTATGTGATGGTGGGGCAAGGTATTGGTTTTGCAGATGTGACTGCGATTTTACTACTAATGACTTAAGTTATTTTGTTTATATTTTTATGGTAGGTTATATATTTGTTTGTGTCGTGCATTATGTTGTGTTTGTGCATCTGATTTTTTTAGGTGGTATATATATATATATAATTTGTTGAATTATGTTGTTGTATATTCATAGTTCATTATGTTATGCGATGTCTCTTTCTTTTTATACTGTGTTATGTTTCTTCATGTAGTTGTGTTGGATTTTGTATGGTTGATGTTCTAGTACGTGTTTGATATGTGAAAATATATCGTTAAGGTATGTTGCATTGATCAGTGTGTAAATATATAGTTAATTAGCAAAATTGTGCATTATGGTCTTGTGTTTAAGTGTTTTTTTTTGGCTTAGCGAAACTTTGTTGAGATCAACGGTCCACTCAAACTTCGCCTTCTTCTGCTTCTGTCTGCTCAGGGCACCAGTATCGACGAGACTCCTTCAACAAATGTCCTGTAGCAGCTGGTCAAACCAAGAAAACTCCTTCCTTCAGTCACCTTGGTCGGTCAGAGCTATTCAGCGATAGTCTTAATCTTATTCGGATCCATTGAGGTCCCCGCTTTTGAACTTACGCGACTTAAGAAAGTCACGATTTCGCTGTGCAACTCTGATCATTTATCTCTGATTGACATCCCCTGTGCTGATGATGAGTCATTGATACCTGGTCGCCGGTGGTGGAACTTTGTTATGACTTTGCCAGCCTTCCCGACGTCTGCATCAGCCATCACGTGGATATGGGCATGACCCTTGCTTCCTTTTATGTTGCTCCTGATTCTGTTATGATGATGGCGCCGGTCTCTGCTCGATGCTCTCTCTCATAAAATGTCCCGGTTGTCGCACTCATACTTGTATAATCCCCCTACACTAACCCGAGTATGGCATCCACAACGAGCACATGGCGGTGGTGGTGGTCGTGCTCTCCTCCACGGCTATACTTTCATCACGGGCGGTTGTATGATTATTAGCGGCCATGTCGCATATCTCCAACTCCTGCGGTGAAGGGTCCTTCTGAACATCGAATTAGGGACATCCTACATTTTCCCCCAGTAGAACCTCAGATCCGGTGGCCGCGGTGGTGGAAGCCGCTGGTTCAACTGCTGCTATTGAGCAGTCTACTGTTGCTGTTGTGCCAAAATGGTGGCCAGGGTGGCCATGGTGTCGGTCAATGCCTGGAGGATAGCCCCCTCATCCGGATGGTCATTACCACATCCACTGTTGCCTCCTTTGCCAGAGTGTTCACTACCCGACGGCATTTTCTTGGATTTCATGCGAACCTTGACAAAAATTCAGATTGAACAGGGGTAATCGAGGGATTTGAGCATTTATGGGGCTCATGCGAAGGTTTTGGAGGCATAACGGTAATTAAGTAGAGAAAACTCACCAACGGCACACACCTCCCATAACCCGATCATAACTTAGGTCTAAGATCATCGCTTAAGTCTACTTTGTTTATTAGGGTAAAATCGTAACTTATGTCTAAATGTTCTAATTAATCCTGCGTTTCCAAGGCGGATCTGAAGCCTGGGCTCTGATACCACCTGTAGCGCCCCGCTCCCGGGCCCTAGCCTCGGGACAGTGCGCCCGCCGTATCTCGTTAAGGAGAATACAAGGCGTCAAATCAATCTCTTACATGTCAGAAATGACGTAAAATAATTTTCTCGCAGAAACGTAAATCATAACTTAAATTAACTCCAATAATCGTCATTACATTACTGAATAAAAATTCTGATAATCAAAGTAATAAAGAAGTCTGTGAAAATCCCCAAAAGATAACTACGAAAAATCCGATGCAGCGTCCCCCTCGTATCCTAGCTGCAGCTATCAACCAGTCCACTCAGCTATGTCCGTCCCGTCCTCAACAAAGATGTGCTCGTAGTCCTCATCCGGCTCACCTGGGAAGTAGGGGTGAGTGACAGAAATCACCTAGTAGATGCCCGCCTCAAACAAATACAAAACGTACATACCGAAATGATATAACCACATATCACATAAACATACTAATAACATGCATAAGATAAAATAAATACGGTAAGTAAAGCACTCCACATAAAATGCGCAAATATGTGATACATGCTCAATCAACGTGTCACACGCAACAAAGTCATGTCTCACATAATGCCGATATCCATACCGTGCAATGCATGAACATGGGTCCTACTGAGTGGCTGCAGGTCGTACACCCCACAGTCACCATACTGAGTGTGCGTGGCCACGCCACTGCACACCATCCTGAGTGTCGTGGCCCACCCACTGTACACCATCCTGAGCGCCCATGACCCGTACGTCACGACCCGCCATCAATGCAATGCACGTGCCATGAATGCAAAAACACAATCACCTGGGGCCCGTACGCCCATCCTCATAAACTTCGGCACTCAATATTTGGTTTTGTAAATTTTACAAATATTGGAAAGTTGTTATTTAGCATTACCCTTATTTTTTCTTAGCTTGTATTTTCCTATTTTTCCCCTATTTAATTCTATTTATCACTAATTATTTTTAATTACTTACATTTAACAAAAATTCAGAAAATAAATGGAAATAACTTAATTTTAACCTTTTATATTTTTTAGAATTTTTTGATAATTAAATATATTTGTTTTTTGAATTTTAAACTAAGTTTAATTAATTATTTATTATTTATTCATTTCAGAAATAAATTTTCAGATTTTTTTTTATTTTTTTTGGTTTGGGCCGGCCTGCTACCTGGTCCGGTCCGCTGGCCATTTTGTCCGGTCTGGCAGCCTGGCCGGTCCAATATCATTTTCTTTTTTTTATTTTTTTAAATTCTATTTCCTTCTAACCTCCATAAAATCTTCGTTTGAACTCCGATTGACCTCAAACCAGTTGCATTAGACTCGTTATAACAAGACGCATCGTTTGGAAGTAGACATGTCATCACGTGTCCGAACGCGCCGTCAGGGGCCGCGCATGGGCCCCATGCGCCTCCCCCTGAAACGCGTCCGTCAGACCCGTTTTTCGACTTCCATCCCAATCCCAACCTATTCCGGGCTATATGCACCTATTCTAAGGCCAAAACGCAATTTTAAACAACTCCAATTATGAAACTTTCTGATCTTTTGGATTAATTTGACGGTATTTTTAATCTAACACAATCGTACCACCAAATCCATACACATACACGCATGTAGAAGGCATAAACAGATCATCTCATGCTTTGTCATATAAAACATATGCAAAATTAATGTCTTAAACAAATAAACACAACGAATCACATAAATATATCATCAAAGCATGCATGTATTATACCCATTTGAGGGGGGAAGAGACACCTACCTCGATTGACGCTAAAACAAATGATCTAGACGGATCGAAACTCGGGTGTAGAGACCGCGCTACCTTCTTCTTCTTTTCTCTCCCTCTCTTTCTTCAATTTTCTTTTTTTTTTCTTCTTCTTGTGCGTGTGTGTTGCAGCCGATTTCTTGTGTGTGCAATTGGGAGAATAGCGGCTGGGGGTTTAAGTTTGTTGTGTTATGCATGTATATAGATATATAGTGGGGGAGAGTTATGGTAGATTTTAGGTTTTCCCATTAGATTTTGATTTAGATTTCCTAATGTAACTTTAATTACCATTTAGTTTGTATTTATCTATATCTTTATTTTATTACTATTCCTTTATCTCTCTTTTTTTTTAATTTTCTTTTCTTTTATCTTTATCTTCTACCTACTATCATTTATTCTTTTATTAGTATTATTTATTTATTTATTTTTCACCGGTTGTAACAGTCATTTTCATTCTCCTATATTTCCTTGAGTATTGTGTAGTATGTGCCCTTTCTTGGATTTCTTGGTTTTTGTACGTCGTGCGACTTGGAAGAAACAAACGGCTGGCCTTATCATCATTAACCTCTCATACGACATATCTTATCAGATGACCGTTGTACCGGAAGTTTAAATAATTTTTTGGATTTTTTTAGTTTTCGTTTTTATTTTACCTTTTAGAATATGTTGAAACTTGAGTTTACATGAGGCGAGATCCATATCAACTCAAAACTTTAAGACAATGGATGGTTGTACCTCATCCACATATAGCCTATATATTTTTCTCAAATTGACCAATGTAGGACAATATTCTCAACACCTACCCTCACGTGGTAACATGACTTGACATACACACGCCCTAGAACCCACCCTTAATCAAAAACCACAAGACAGAGATAAACATCTGGACTACCACAAACCATGCATGAACATCTAGACTACCACCAGATAGACATAAACATCTGGAATACCATATGCTAGACATGAACATCTGGACTACTGCAAACCAGGCATGAACATCTAGACTTGGTGAGGAAAGACAATAAATGGCTAACCATTGGCCAGGCAAGGTGTGAGTCCACATCTTAAACCTGCCCTGATACCATGTTAAAACTTGGGTTTACATGACGCGAGGTCCATATGCATTTAAAACTTTAAGGCAATAGGTTGTGGTACCTCATGCTTATATAACCTATATATTTTTTCTCAACTTGATAAATGTGAGACAATATTCTCAGCAAAATCGATTAAATATTTTTTATCCTAGAAATACAAAAGCGGGAATATACTAAATATATTGATAATGCCAACTGAATTTTCATGTCGGCAATAAGAAGAAAAGTGGACGAATTCTGAGTAGTATATTCCTTTTATCATAAAAAAGGAATGAAAAAAAAGATCAAAAGGAACTAAAAAAGCTCCATGATAATCTACATATATGAATAGACATAAATAATTTTGGAGAAACGACAAATATTTTTGCAATCACAGGAACCTGTGTTTGTGGTTAATTGCCTTTTCCCTCTCTCTTTATACCTGTCCTTTTATATATTGTCCCAGATGCAAATGGCTTCGTATATCCCCTTCTTTAAAACTTACACTTTTTCTCAAATAAAGCTTGTTTTCTTTGGACCATGTTATCCCATTATCTTAGAGGTTTCCGCGTATGGTAAAGTATAGAAGGTCGGATTTACGTAACTATACACATGAGTTAGAAACACATAGAGGTTGTTTCCCGATGACCTATAATGAAAATTGCGTCAAGCTGTGTCGATCAACTGCTATTTCACAATATAAGAAGCGCAAGTCATTTTGCTTTATTCTATCATATTTCAAAGTTAAAGAAGAATGTGTCCTTCACTCCGTTAGAAATAAAAACAATAACATATAATCAGCATTATTTCTTAATTGAGAAGTAGTTATCATAAAAGCGACGTGTTATGATATGCCTAATTTTTATCACCTGAGCTTTTGATATTGCTTTATGTTGAACACCAATAGGGGAAAGGATTACCAAAGGATATGATTAATATTAGAGGGAAATAATTGGAAGATATATTATATTGCATATTAACTACCTAACTTGTCTACGTGTGAAACCTATGTATCTATCTGTACTTATTTCATCACTTTTTGATGAGCAAGGTTGTGTAATGCAAATCTAATCAGCAGTTTAAGCCACTTAAAATCCAATTATAGTTGTTTCCATGAGTCGTTCCACTACTGAAAAATTAGACTTAATCAATAGAAATAACTAAGGATAAGGTGGCCTAGAAATAGGTAGGTGAGTGCCCTTGAAACAATAAGATTTTACCCTTATAACCTTAGGTTTCTTCTGATTTGGCCCAAATTTGATGCATTATTTAATGGACCAATTTTTATATGTACCACTTAGGAAAACCATTTTCATTTGCTTTGTTTTCCTTTTTTCTTGTTCCGTTTGTTAGGTGATTAAGTCTTCCCAAACTCATGGTAATGTCTCAAAACTTGGACTAGAGAAACTATCAATAGACACTACTAAATGTCAACTTTTAAGACAATATATTTATTTATTTTGTTAAAGTCACACATTTAATCGTATAAAAATAGCTAATCCAAATTGACTTCAGATACAAAACGCCATATTATACACCATGTTGTCTTAGTTTTTTGATATCTAAAATGATGGTGTTCCCGGTGAACTAGACTCCTGCATTTGCGTAGGGTCGGAAGTGATGTCGGATCGCTTCACGATTTGAAATATGCAGCCTTACCCTACACTTTGTGTAAGAGACAGTTTCTGAAGTTCGAAAATATGTTTTATAATCCTGTCGCTTAAACGTGTTAATGTCCTTAAGAATCCTGTCCAATTTGCTTATCAAAGGGTTTTTTTGGTTAAAATGCTAATATATTAATCAGAAAAATCAAAGCATCAAGGGGATGCAACCCATACAAAAGACCTACTTGTAGGTCGCATGCTGACCTACATGTATTGTTCAGTAATGTAAAGCAATTTTAAACAATAGAAGCTGAGCCTATATCTAAAATATGCGGGTATAGCTTATACATCAACCTATACGTGTGAGTACAGATTCGATGTGTTACAATGTCCCTAGATACAAACGATGCTCCTTAAAAAATGCATCTGTTCCGAGCTTGCCAGATGTGATATGCCGCAGCCAAGGCAATTTTTGCCACCTTGGCTCTCAGAGTTTTCCCTTTGAGCCTGCATGAACTCCAGGTCAGAAGTCTGCTGACGGATCTAATTCTCCTTGGTAGAGTTAGCCATGCTGAGATGGTTAGCAAAACCTGTTTGGTATCCGAGCATGAAAAGAGTAGGTGTTACAGCATCTCTTGTTCCTCCAAGCAGAGGTGGTATACTCTGTCTTCCAAGTAAATTAGTCTTTCTTTGGTGGGAAGCCTGTTCAGCACAGTAAGCCACAACATGAAAGAGTGTTTGAGAGTCAAATTTTGTTGTCTAGATTTAACATCCGGCCCACACGACACGTGACACTTAATAAATATTCGTATGAAGACGTAATTATCATTCTGGTATCACCAAATGTGGTGAATTTTTTAAACTTCGTTTTTTACTTATCCGAGAAAAGTTTAATATAAACTGACTTTATCTATTCAAATCCAAACCTATATAATATGATACTTTCAATCTTTTCCTGACGTTTGACAAAGATATCATAAATGAGTCTACAACAAGTGACTCATACTATTAGGGACCAAGGGAAAAACAACTACTTAATTAAGTTATTAGTGATTTGCTGAGATAAGTTGGCACAGGTTGTTACTTGACACCATTAATGGCCAATAACGCATTAAGTATAAGAAAATAACTTTTATCAATACATTTACGGCCAATAATAAACACATACCATTTTTTTATAAATACACACCTCCATCAATCGATAATTAGCCTCGGTCTGCGGGTCGCAAAACAACGTTGACAAAGACGTGTGGGTGCACTATTTCGCGGCGGGAATTGTAATTTTCTATAAATTTCCCATTTGTCACTCAATGACGTAATTTTTCTTATTTCATTTTTTAAGGATCGACGAATCAAATGATATTTATGTTCCAATTTTTGTTTTTTCTCTCCCGCTGAATCAGACCTTTTCTCGCCATAATGGTTCAGTTTCTATTAGTATTTCTGATACAAGTAAGTGATTTGTCACCTTCGTCAATACTAAAGAGTAATTGGGTAAGTACAACATGCATTTTGAGGTGCTTGAATTTTTATAAAGGAACCGGCATCAAAAGTTAATTGAATTGCAAGTTAAATGGGTGCGGGGAATGACTTGTATGTGAGAAGAATTATACGGTGAATAGGAAATAATCTTAATGGTTGGTCGCTTTTTTATTGTACGGATACAACTAGATGAAACATGTCGTTTGTTGAAGACTACACCATTATCTCAATTTTCATCACGTTTAAACGGGTATAACTATAACACTTCTTTAAATTATCGTTATTTTACAACTGAAAGTATAAGTGCAAAAATTAAAACACTGAATGAGTAACTACATGACATCCAAATAGTTATTACATATATAAATTGATCTTCTATATTATACATAATCGTGCAAATGACATAGCATTCTTTTCTTACGTGTCATTCTCCATGGATTCTAGATAATAAGAGGCTGAGTAGTTGGTCCTGGATAGATACAAATGTTGTTGTTGTTTTTCTTGGTTTGAAAACGGATAGATACAAATCAACAACCAAGGTTTTTTACCCTTTGAGATATCAATTATCCAATCTCAATTAACCGTTTCTTTGACAGAATTGAAAGAACAAGCATCAGTCTGACTGATATAGACTAAAAAAATACTTTTTTAACTTGGTTATTTGAGAATTGATAAAATGAATTTGGTTAAAAAGTTAGGTATCAAATACCACTTTAGCGTTTAATTTGGTTTGTGTCGAATAAGTTGAATACTCTCTTTGTTTCAAAATATTTTTGTTGCTATTTCTGTTCGACTTTTTTGGTTAATCAAAATAAACTAGAAAAATCATATAAGTAATAACTGGAATGGGTATGAGAACTTAAATTACTAACTTATTCCTATTTATGAAAAACTAACATTTTTTTTTACATACCGAAATAGAAATGAAGACAACATTTTCGACAGAGAGAGAGTAATTTTTTTTTCTTTTCACATGTGAAATGTTTATAATAACTATTAGCAATAGGGTGCACCATGCATGTCATTGTGTTGGAGAACTTTGGCTGCTAAAAACATCATTCGTTTAAAGAAAGCATAAAGAAAAACTGATTATCCGCTTCTTTAAATGGGATTCAGTACTGCCGGTGAAGTGCAACACTGCTTACTTAGTGCATGGTGATATGTAATATTGCTGTCCACTGACTAATTAAAGATTCTGTTACTATGCAATTATCATCAAGATAAAATTTTTCATGAAATATGATAAACTTCGAACTTTATTTTTATAAGCATTAAATGTTTCAGACATAGCTAACCACAACAACCACCAACCCAACGACAGGAAGAGTTACCGATAGGGTCTGGGGAGGGTGAGAGACTAACAAACAGTACCTCCATTTCAAGGAATAGAGAGTTTGCTTCCAATAAGACTTCCAGCTCTGTTGTTGCATACATAACTAACTACCGTTCACAGTCTGTACCACTTATGAATGTTAACGTAGACAATGTTTGTTGTGTCAATCACATATAAGTCGACGTTAACAGCAGGTCTGATTTCATGATAAAAGGGAGTCAACAGTGAAATCACATTAATTGATTTAGTGATAAAAGGGAGTCAGCAATGAAATCACATTAATGAATAATTTAGGGGATAAGGAAGGAGGAGGTGAAGTGAGCCAACTGTCACGGACTTGAAATTTCCTTCAAAGTCGTGCGGCACATAGTCTCGATTCGCCCACCCTAGCGATGCTCGATTCCGCCCCGTACGGATTTAGCTAAGTCAGCCTAACTTGAGAAGCAAAGACAAGTATGAGAAAAGTGTAGTGGAAGACTTTATGAGTGCTTGAAGCTTTGGAAGTGTATTGCTTGAAAGCTTGCTTGATTGCTTGATGGTTACAAAATAAGGATGAGGCCTCCTATCTATATTAGTCTCTCCACAAATCTACGGTTAAGATCTACTTGATCTAAAGGCTACAAGTGATCATCTAGAGGATTCCTAATCTAGATTTTTCCAATGGAGCCTTCTAGAAGCATTCTAGAGAATTCTAGAGAACTCCTTCAAGTTCCTACAAAGAATATACAAGAAAGATCTACAAAATTCTACTTATGTGGGTTTGTGGAATGAACTTGAGCTTGACCTAATGCATTCTCTTGAACCTGGCTTGCTCAAAAGATCCAGTTATGTGCGGCCCGTTACATTCTCCCCCACCTAATTCGACGACGCCGTCGTCATCGTCTCGAAGTCCCGAAGTGCCTCCTCGAATTGCCAAAGATCTTCGACTGCCTCCCATGTTTATTCGAACTCGGGCAATCACTTCCATTTGATTAAGCATTGGGTACGCGGAGGGATGCCTCTTTGTCGTATAACTCTTTTCTCGATCACCGCTTTGACCTCCTTGTCAAACGACTTGGTAACCACGGGCGGTGCTCGATGGGAATACCCTCGGCTTGAGTCTTCCTTGTCCTCATAATACGGCTTGAGCATACTCACATGGAAGACTGGATGAATCTTAAGTGTGCTGGGTAGGTCAACTTTGTATGCAACGTTGCCTACCTTAGAAAGGATCGGGAATGGCCCCTCATAACGGCGGATGAGCCCCTTGTGCATGCTCCTTAGTGACTTGAATTGTTGTGGCAGCTACTTGGTCGCCCACCAAGTAATCACGGTCTTGCCTCTTACTATCAGCCCATTTCTTCATCTTCTTTCATGCTTTCTCCAAGTAAGAGCAGGCTAAGTCGGTGTGCTCTTTCCAATTTTGCGCCATCTTCGCAGCCCTTGGATTCCGTCCCTTATCTGGCAAGATTGCTAAGGCATGTGAGGTCAAAGGTTGCTGTCCATTCACGATCTCGAAAGGACTCCGGCTTGCGGACTCGCTCCGCTGCAAATTGTAGGAAAATTGGGCGACGTCCATGAGCTTGGCCCAGTCCCGCTGGTTGGCACTCACAAAGTGCCGCAAGTAACACTCCAACAAGGCATTCACCCTTTTGGTCCGCCCATTGGTCTGGGGGTGGCAGCTTGTGGAGAAACTTAGTTTGGTATCAAGGAGTTTGAACAACTCCGTCCATAGCTTACCTGTAAAGCGGGGGTCTCGGTCGCTCACGATGTTCCTCGGTAGCCCCCAATACTTCACCACGTTTTTGAAAAAGGCCCTTGCCGTATCCTCGGCCGTGCAGTCCCTCGCACATGGGATGAAAGTTCCATACTTTGAAAATCTGTCCACCACGACCATGATCGATCTAAACGTTTCTGATTTTTGCAAGGCGCTGATGAAATCAAGGGAGATCGACTCCCACGGTCGTTCGGGGATTGGTAATGGCTCCAGTAGTCCCGCTGGCTGCCTGTTCTCCACCTTGTCTTGTTCGCACACAAGACAAGTCTTGACGTATAGCTGTACCTGGTCCCATAACTGCGGCCAAAAATACCTCTCCTCGAGTAGTACTATAGTGCGGTGTTGGCCCGGATGTCCTGTCCACTTGGTATCATGCCCCTCGCGGATAATGTCCTGTCTTAAGTCTCCGTACTTGGGCACGTACAAGCGATGGCCCTTGGTGTAGAGTAGGCCGTCCTCCACCCAAAATTGTCGTGTCTTCCCTTGCTCGGCAAGTTTGACGAGCGCATGTGTAGTTGGATCATGCTCTAGTCCTTCTTTGATTCGTGTTGGTAAGTCACCTCTGATGGTGGTGATGGCAGCAAGCTCCGCTTTTCGGCTCAAGGCGTCGGCTACCACGTTGGCCTTGCCTGGCTTATACTCTAACGTGTAGTCGAACTCCGCTAAAAAGTCCTGCCATCGTGCTTGCTTCGGGGTCAGCTTCTTTTGGGTTTAGAAGTATCTTATGGCTACGTTGTCGGTCTTGAACACAAACTTGGCCCCTAACAAGTAATGCCTCCATACTCTTAAACAATGAACGATTGCCGTCATCTCCTTCTCTTGGACGGTGTAGCGGCGCTCGGTATCATTCAACTTTCAGCTTTCGTAGGCAATGGGGTGACCATCTTGCATGAGCACTCCTCCAATGGCAAAATCTAAGGCATCCGTGTGTAACTCGAATGCCTTGGTAAAGTCCGGTAGGGCAAGGACTGGCTCTTGGCTTACCGCCGTCTTTAACTCATCGAAGGCTGCTTGGCATCGATCGGACCATACCCACTCTGTCTTCTTCTTGAGTAAGTCCGTCAATGGTGTGGCTCATGCTGAGTAGCCTGAGATAAACTTGCGGTAATAGTTAATTAGACCAAGGAAAGATCGCAACTCGGTTACCTTGGTAGGCGGCTCCCAATCGATGATGGCCCGGATCTTGGCACTGTCCATCCGTACTCGTCCACTTCCAATGATATGCCCAAGGAATGGTACTTCTTCCTTGGCAAATTTGCACTTGGACTCCTTCACGTACAATTTATTGTCTCGAAGCACCTTGAACACTGCCTTCAAGTGCTCGGCATGTTCCTCCACAGACTTGCTGTAGACAATGATATCGTCCAAGTACACCACGACAAACTTGTCGAGGTACGGAAGGAAGATCCGGTTCATGAGGGTGCAAAATTTTGCCGGTGCGTGGGTAAGACCGAACGGTATCACTAACCACTCGAACGACCCACACCGAGTGATACACGTGGTCTTTGGCTCGTCCCTTTCGGCTATGCGGACTTGGTAGTATCCCTTCTGCAAGTTCATCTTAGAGTACACCTTCGCCTCCCCTAGGCAATCGAACAAATCGGCAATTAACGGAATATGATATTTATTCTTGGCCGTTACCTTGTTGAGGGTCCGGTTGTCCATTCACATTCGCAATGACCCATCATGTTTCTTCTGGAACAACACCGGTGCGCCATAAGGTGCCTTTGACGGTCGAATACACCCCGTGTCCAATAGCTCCGTCAACTGCTTCTTGAGTTCTTCGAGCTCCGGCGGTGCTAAGCGGTACGGTGCCATAGATGGTGGCTTAACACCCGGCTCCAACTCGATCTTGTGGTCCACCTCCCATCTTGGTGGCAACTCCTTGGGTAACTCGGGCGGCATCACATCCTTGTTCTCCTCGAGGACCTTCTGGATGATAGGTGGAATGGCGTCCCCTTGGGGTCTCATCGGCTCGTCGCAAGCCTTAAGTTGTAGCCAGGAATGCCGGCTCGCCCCTCTTGGTTCCCTTGGCAATTTGCATGGCCGACAATTGCTTGGCTTCGGCTTTCGGTCCACTCGTGCCTGTAATCATGCATGGACTATCTTGATTGAAAATGCACACCGAATTAAAGGGAGGCATCACAACGGCACTTACCTTCCTCATAAAGTCCATGCCTAGCACAACTTGGAAATCGTCCATTGGTGCGACGGAGAAGTCCACCGGTCCCTTCCACGCTCTGAGTACCATGTTCACGCCTTTGGCCACACCGCCGAGTCGTTGTGCCGCGGCGTTCACTATCTTGATCCACCGTTGCTGTGGGGTGGTCTTATGGTTGAGTCGTCCTGCCTCAGCTTCGGTGATGTAGTGTGTTGCTCCCGTGTCTACCAACGCCTTGGCCGCATGCCCATTGAGCAACACATCCACGTACAATAGTCCTTCATCAGCACTTGGTGACGGCTTCACGTTGAGGGCGTTGAGAAGCTACAACGACCCTATCTTCTCGGCCTCTTGCTTGCCCCGAGACTCGTACTCATCACAAATGGCATTGAGTGAGCCAGCCTTCGGGAAGTCTTGCATAGCATGTGGCCCGCCATAAAGGAAACATCCTCTTGGGAACTTGGGGGTAAACTTCTTTTCGCTGCTTAGCCTGAGTTGGGATCAGCCCTAGTGCCCTCGATCTTGGCTTGGCTTCTTGCTGTCTCGTGCTCCCCCACCTTTGTCCGAGTTGGCCTTCCCATGCTTTTTCTCGGGTTGGTGGTTGTTGCGACTGAACTCATTCAATGTCTCTGCAACAGCAATGGCCTGTTGGGTGGTCTCCACCTCGCGTCTCTCTAGCTCGTTTTGGGCCCATTGAGGTAGACCATCGATGACGTTAAACAAGAAGTCCTTGTCTTGCATGTTGGGAAGTTGAAGCATAAGACCCGTGAACTCCTTGATATAGTCTTGGATCGAGGTGCGGTACTTCAGCATCTTGAGTTTCTTTCGAGCATGAAACTCCGCCCTTTTGGGATAGAACGTTCTCTTGAGCTCGGTCTTGAAATCTTCCCAAGTTTCAATTTCGATATCCCCATGATCCTTCTCGGCGACCTTCCTTCGCCACCATAATGCAGCAGTATCACAAAGATAACTTGAGGCAGCACGTACCTTAGTCTCCTCGTCACGAAGGCGAATCCCGTCGAAATAAAACTCCATTTGCCAAATGAAATCGTCAACCTTTCGGGCATCCCGGCTTCCATCGAACTCTTTTGGCTGACGTTGGTTGATCTTTGGAACCACGTCGCCGGCACCTCCACCATTGGCTAATGCACGTCGGCAGACGGTAAGTTCCTCACGCAGCTCCTCCACAAGGCACTGCAACTCGGTCACCTTTGAATCGGTTTCGAGTGCCAAGTGACTTTTTTCTTCCCATTATTCGACGGCACTCTCCAAGGTCTCGATGCGCTCTGCCATCCCTGTAATGACGTGCTCCAAAGAAGCTCCCTCCCGAGTCTTGCTTTGGTCTCAAGTCTTCTTCTTTTGAGTGTTCCCCGCCTCACGGCCACGTTCGTTGGTCACGTTTGACTCGTCAGCCATTCACGCAAACTTTGATGATGATCAAACAAGATAACACACAGCCCTTTAACCGGACTCTGATACCACCTGTCATGGAATTGAAATTTCCTTCAAAGTCGTGTGACACTTAGCCTCGATTCGCCCACCCTAGCGATGCTCGACTCCGGCCCGTACGGATTTAGCTAAGTCAGCCTAACTTGAGAAGCAAAGACAAGTATGAGACAAGTGTAGCGGAAGACTCTATGAGTGCTTGAAGCTTTGGAAGTGTATTGCTTGAAAGCTTGCTTGATTACTTGATGGTTACAAAATGAGGATGATGCCTCCTATTTATACTAGTCTCTCTACAAATCTACGGTTAAGATCTACTTGATCTAAAGGCTACAAATGATCATCTAGAGAATTCCTAATCTAGATTTTTCCAATGGAGCTTTCTAGAAGCATTCTAGAGAATTCTAGAGAACTCCTTCAAGTTCCTACAAAGAATATACAAGAAAGATCTACAAAATTCTACTTATGTGGGTTTGTGGAATGAACTTGGGCTTGACCTAATGCATTCTCTTGACTTGGTTTGCTCAAAAGATCCAATTATGTACGGCCTGTTACACAACAGACTACTAACTTTTTGCTAAAAATTTCTCTTGTTTTGTTTGATTAAATGACCAATCAGAAAAATATAAATATGCTCAAACTCGATAGAAGGATATGCTATCTTATTTTCTGGCTATATTTTGTCTCTACGCTCATTAATGTTTAGACTACATTTAACCCACACGATACCGTGCCTTGGAGCAACTTGTAAGTTTGATGCTTTGTGACTTTGAGACCATGGGTTTGAGGCATGGAAACATCCTTTTGCACAAAGTGTAACGTAAGGCTGTGTACATCAGATCGTAAAGCGATCCGGCTCTTTTTCAGATCCTATGCAAACATACGAGTCTAGTGCGTAGAAAACTACATTTAATCGACAAACTTACATTAGTTTTTCAATATTGAAAACAAATGCAATAGTGTTGTGTGAGTGTGGGTGAAGCAAACTGTTTGAAGATGAAGAAATTTGATTCTAGATGAAGGAAAAATAATTTTCATTCTTGCTTCCTTGCATAATGGCCGAAGGCCTGTTTAAGGAGATACACAAGGGGCTACAATTTGGGAATTAGGATAAAGCCTTCATAATTACAAGATCAATCATACTAAATGTCTATCAATCAAATATTAATCAAATCTTTCTTTCCTTTTTGTGCTGATACGCTAACACTCCCCCTCAAGTTTAGTCAGCGGATCTTCGATGCTTAACTTGCTTAACATTTCTTGGAATTGTCTCCCTAGAATCCCCTTAGTCAAAATGTCGGCTAGCTGGTTTTCTGATCTTACGAACGGTAGGCACACTTCCTGATTATCGATTTTTTCTTTTATGAAATGGCGGTCCACCTCCACATGTTTTGTTCGATCATGTTGAACTGAGTTCTCTGATATTTTAATAGCTGCTTTATTGTCACACATTAGTCTTGGAATAGCTTTCGGTGGAAACCCTATTTCTGTTAGGATCTTCCTTAGCCACAATATCTCGGCTAGACCTCGTGTAACCCCTCGAAATTCTGCTTCGGTCCTTGATAATGCCACTACCTTTTGTTTTTTGCTTTTCCATGTGACCACATTTCCTCCGATTAGTGCAAAGTACCAAAATGTTGATCTTCTGTCATTAGGATTTCCGGCCTAATCAGCGTCTATGTATACTTCAATGTTTAGATTGCCATGTTTCCCGAAGACTATCACTCGTCCAACTGACCCTTTTAGGTATCAAATAACTCTCATTGCAGCTTCCATATGGTGCTTCTGTGGTTGGTGCATGAACTGACTGATTACTCCAATAGCGTAGGCTATGTATGGTTTTGTATGTGCCAGATAAATCAGCTTCTCCACCAACCGCCAATATTGTTCTTTGTTTGCTAGGCTCGCCCCTTGCTTAATCATAAGACCGTGATTTGCTGCTATTGGTGTTTCGGCTGGTTTGCAATCAAGTAGTCCTGTCTCAGTGAGGAGATCAAGTACATACTTCCTCTGAGAAATGAATATCCCTCTTTTCGATCTCAACACTTCAATTCCCAAGAAATATTTGAGCGATCCCAAATCTTTCATCTCAAATTCTTCTGACAGTCGTTTCTTTAAGCTGATGATTTCTTTGTCATCATTTCCTGTAATAATCATATCATCTACATAGATGACCAGACATGTGACTCAATTCTGTTGTCGTTTCAAGAACAGTGTATGATCTGAATTACTTTGTCGATATCCGCACTTTCTCATGGTCATGGTGAATCTACCGAACCATGCTCGAGGTGACTGTTTTAACCCATATAGGGCTTTTCTTAACCTGCATACCTCTCATGTGTTATACTCGTCTGTGAATCCGGGCGGAGGCTCCATATATACTTCATCTTTTAAATCCCCATGAAGAAAAGCATTCTTCACATCCATATGATACAAAGGCCACTCAAGATTTGCTGCTATGGAGAATAACACTCTAATTGTGTCTATTTTTTCTACTGGTGAAAAAGTTTCTGAGTAATCGATGCCATAAGTTTGTGTGTACCCCTTCGCCACTAGTCTTGCCTTGTATCGCTCTATAGAACCATCTACCCGATACTTTACAGTGAAGATCCATCTGCAGCCTACTGGTTTCTTCTTTGGGCTTATCATGCATTTTTCCCAAGTTTCATTTTTTCGTAGTGTGTTCATTTCTTCATCCATTGCTTTTCTCTATTCTGGGTGGTTTAGAGCTTCCTCAACTGTTCTTGGAATTTGTACTGTACAGAGTGAAGTATGGAAGGCTTTTGTTGAGTCTGATAGTCCTTCGGGTTTTTGAATCAGATATCGTGAGCCTTTGGGAGTGTATTCTGGTTCGTACCTCCTCGGGGCACTCCACAATTTTTCCGGGGAGGGAGCACATATCTGCAATCTAAGGGTTCTGGTTGCACATGATTAGATGGTTCACTTGAATCAACAGTGGGTACGTGTGTAGTGGGAATATTAGGTAACTGAGTAGAGGAAGCAGACTGACTTACCTTAGGATACTCTTTTGGGGTTGACATTGGACCATGATCCTTTGCGTACGCGGGCTCCCCCTCATTTTCTAAGGCTGATCCGGTGGTTTGGCATACTTCCTCTGTCGGAATAGTATCTGGTAGGACTGGCTTATGTAACCATCCGAGAGAGTCACTCTGAGAAAGCTCCCCCTGAATTCGAGGATGTTGGGAAAAATAATACTCAGACTCAAGAAAGTTGCAGTCTAAGGTGGTATATAGATGGTGGGTTTGTGGGTCGTAGTAGCGGTAGCCTTTTTTATTGATGCCATAACCAACAAAGACACACCAGATAGCACTGGGATCAAACTTTCGACGTTGGGTTTTCAGAATGTGTATATAGGTAGTGCAGCCGAACACGTGAGGTGGTAAAGAGAGATGAAGAGGTACAGTATGATATTTAGCAAGGGTATCAAGGGGTGTCTAGTATTTTAGAATTTTTGTTGGAAGTTGGTTTATGAGATGATTAGCCGTGACAATTGCCTCTGGCCAATAAGTGGTGGGAACATGAGATTCGATCATAAGAGCCTGGGTAATCTTGAGAAGTATCCGGTTTTTCTGTTCGGCTACCCCATTTTGTTGTGGAGTATCCGGACAGGTGGTTTGATGGATGAGGCCATATTTTTCAGTACCATTATCTGTGCGGAGAATTTGTAATTTGGTCTGATATCGGGTGTTCACCATTCGGTAGAAAGCCAGAAATTTCTCAAAGACCTTAGATTTGCGTTTCAGGAAAAATACCCAAGTCATGCGTGTACAATTATCTACAAATAATAAGAAATATAAAAAACCATTAGGGATGGGTGTAGGAGAGGGGCCCCATACGTCTCAATGAACAAGTGAAAAAGGCGTGAGTGTTTTGGTATTATTTTGTGGATAAGTATTTTTATGACTTTTTGCAACAATACAAGAATCACACTGCAACTAGGAAATATGATGGGAAATTTTAGGAAACAAAATCTTTAAATACCCCGGGAAGGATGATCCAGACGGCGGTGCCATAACTAGGCCTGCCTATCAACCGTCCCATCAGTAAGCGCTGTCGTACCCTATTGGTTCACCTCGTCAACGAAGTAGACTCCGTCACGCTCAGAATCACGCCCAATTATCTTCCCTGTCTGACTATCCTACAGGAGACAAAAGATTGGGTGCATTAGGACATTGCAGTTTAATTCTTTGGTTATGTGGCTAATGGATAGTAATTTATGTGATAGGGAGGGAACATAAAGACAAATTTTAAGGTATAGGGTTGGTGATATATGAATACTCCCTGTCCCTTCAACCGAGGAGTAGCCCCCATTAGCAGTACGAATGACATGTTTTATAGGATTAGTTATGGAAGAGAAATCACAGATATCATACGACATTGTATCCGTAGCATCACAATCAAAAATCCAAGGGGACTTTTGATTAATGGTGGCCGGGGAAGGATTACATAAAGGAGGGCTTGAGTGTAATTTGACAACCCCAAGCCCTTTACCTCAATAACAGCCGTTGGCCTCTCTACTTTTCTCTGGAATCTTCTTTGCATTTCTTAAAGGTCTTGTACCTTGAGCAATCCCCCCAAAACTCGCCAGATCTGCCTCTTCCTCGCTGGTGACCTTCTGGTTGCCCGAGGCTGAGGCTGCTGCGCCTTCTCTCTTGCCACTCTCCTGTGTATCTGGCCACCAGTCTGGGTAGCCAATCAGTTGAAAAAATCCATCTGCGGTGTGTCTACTCCCTCCGCAATAGGTGCACCGAAGGTGGCTCTTGTCATCTTCAGAACAGGATGATGACCCAGGTTGAGCTCCTCTCACCGGATCTGACCGTCCTCCCCTTGTTTTCCCTATTTCTCGCCGGTTAGGAGGTTCGGCTTGCTTGCTTGTTCACGAAAGCAGCCCACTCCCGATGCCTGCTGCTTCCTGTCCTGTGTTTCTTCTTTTCCTCCTTCATTATGCTCCTTTGGTTTGCTTCTCTGCGAATCTAAGCATAGGCTTCTTCAACTGAGGGAAGAGGCTCTGTCCTCAGAATGTCCTGTTTCTCTGCATCATATTCTGCATCGATGGGTTGTAAAAACTGGTACAGTCTGTTTCTTTGTTGTATCTGATTATACACGGTCATGTCCTTGGGGCAGTGCATCGGGTTTGGAATTCTGTGATCAATGTCTTTCCAGACTGCCTGAAGTTGGCTAAAAATTCGTTCAAGGGGTTGTGTCTCTTGCTTTAGGCTATTTGCTTTAACAGTGAGATCATAGATCTGTAATGGATCTTGCCTGGTACTGTATGTGGATTCAATGCCTTTCCATAGATCCCACGTAGTGGGATAATCAATACATTGGTTTACGAGATCAGGCTCTATATTCTCCAATACCCAGGTGAGGACGATGGAGTTGTAGAGAAAAAGGGGTTTGAGTGATTTTCAAATACATGATTTAAATGTGCTTAAAAACGTGCATGACATTAATGTGCATGATACATTGCTTATTACTTGCCTTATTTAGCTCATATATAATGTTGCCGTAATAACGAGCCATGAAGCGTTAAAGCTTACATCATATGACAAACATTTGTTGTATTTATACTATTTTCAGGTGCCACCATTAATGAACTAAACTAGTTCATTAAGTGAAGTGCTTAGTTAATTAAACTAAGTAGTTCATTAAAGGAAGCTACATTTGGAAAAGGCACAAAAGCAACAAGGCTAAGGAAGGAAAGTCTTCTCCTCCTCTCCTCATTTAATATACACGCATATACACATATAAATACATATATTTTCAGATTTTTTGAAAAAAGGCACATACACATGTATTCCAACGTACTACCGACACGTTATATATTTTACGTACGTACGTTAACGTCACACCATCATACTTAACTCATATTTATGAGTATATTCAGATCTTATATCATATGATATAAGTCATGGTGATGACAAATTAAATACGACACGTTAAAAGGTTTTAAACCGAAAATTGTTGTATCGGGCGAATACCGAAACTTCGCCAACGTGTCACGTACTTGCCATAAATAGATGGCCAGCCCCTACACCTTAAAAATCACTAAAAATTTCGTGCTAATGGTGATGTCTTCAGCCATAAAATCATTCCATGTTGGCACACACAAATCACCCCACATTAAGGCCAAATTGTGGAGATTCCAATTTTAATTTTGTCACATGTAATGGTGCCACTTTAGACCAGCCAAGTGCTGAGAATTAAAGTTTATATTATATATATTATGTGTAGCATAATATATATAACATGTGCAAAAGTTGGAATTTAATTAGAGAAAAATCGGGTAATCGATAAATATCGAAAATTCTGTTTTCTACGTACACAACACATGGAACATTTTTGGCACATCATATGACACGTATCTAGACACTTTCTACATATGTCATACATCTTAAAGTGTTTTAGAAAATTAAATTAAGGGCTGATTGGAATATAACATATGTATATTATTAAATGTGCACTATTTTACAAAGTTAGCAAAAATAAAATTCAGCACATGCATATACACTTGTACACGCCACCTACAGCTGAGATGGAGCATATGTGAAGCCTTGTTGGCATATTGATTGGTCAAGAATCAATCATACAATGTTGGTGATTTAAAGAAAGAAGCTACAAATGGTAAGGTTTCAAACTTTGTCTCATTTAAAACACATGCTGAAAATTTCAGCATGTTAAAGTATAGCTGGCCGATTTTTTGAGTAAAAATGCATATAATTGGTGTCTTGAATTATGTGGTTAATTGGAAGAAGAAATAGAAGTAATTTGAATAAGTTTCAAAGCCATAAAGTGTGATATCTTATATATCACACATGCTGAAATTTTTCAGCATGTGTGGAATGCATCTTGACCGTTTTTATGGCTATGTGGGTGTCCAAAATTTCATTCCCAATTTGAGAAGGATATTTGCTATCAATTGATGATTTATTTTAAAAAGAAAAATCAAAGAAAAATAGAAGTATTTTGAACTTTAACACCATGTATCACATGCTGAAATTTCAGCATGCTAAATTCTCTTTATGACAGATTTCTTACCTTGGTGTGGAGGAATTTTGTCTTGTTTAATTTATGTGACAATCTTGTGGATTATGGAAATTATTCTATGTTGATTTTGACACATGTTTTGAGTGAAATATTCAGATTTTCCAAGTCATCAAATGATGACAACATTCAACCTATCATGAAGTGCCAAGTAAGCAAAGCTTAAATGATCATCCAATGAGAAGATGTCAAGTAAGCAAGATCATGTCACAATGATACCATACGTTCTCCCAAGGACTTAGAAGATAATTTTCAAGAGGGGGATAGCACCTAGGGGGACGGCTGCATGTGTTAAAAAGGAAGGAGATGAGCAAAAACAAAAGACAAGAACAATCATTACAATCTTGAGATAAAAAACGCCTAGCCTCTCTTCTTCTGCACTCTCTTTCTTTCTTCTTCTTGAAAGCCTATTGTATCTATATTCTTATTCTTGAATAGGCTTGTATTAAACCACCACATACTCTTTATCTTTGTAAAAGATTGATCAAGGTGTGATCAATCTTCAATCTTGCAAGGTGGTGGTGTTCGTGCGCAATTGTATTTGTCATACAAGGTTTGTAAAGGGTTGGAGTTGGTGTGTAACTCCATCAAACCTGTGGTAAGGTGTTTTTGTGTTGTGGGACTAGTGTGAACCAAGGAAGGTGTTCCTTGAAGACTGGAGTAGGTTGTTGATAACCGAACCAGTATAAAATTCTTTGTGTCATTTACTTTCAGCAATGATTTTCTGTTTCAGCACTATTTACTGTTTTTAATCACATCCGTAAAAATAGTAAACGAATTTCAAAAATCACGAAACTTTCAGAAAAAATAGCCATATGTTTCAAGGTTCTTTTGACGCAAGTTTCAACCTTTTTGGACAAGTATAAGTCATTCAAATGTCCAAAATTCTGAGACTAGTGCAGTCTGATTGTCAGGCTTGCAAAGGTTGAGACTTTGATCGTATTTGACTAACTTCACCAAAGAATTTTTCAAAAATGTTTCAACCCATTTAAATAAAACATATAAGGGGTTAGTGGTTAAATTTTCAGAGCATTTGGGGTTGTGTACAAATAGGAATAAAGTTTTCAAATCAATGTATTGTTTCTGGCAGATTTGTGCAATCTGACTACCAACGATTTTTCAAGGGGTTAGAGGTTGAATTTTAATCTGAAATTTTTAGGAGAGACTCATAACGTCTGACTCTAAGTTCTCTCCAAATTTCAGAATTTTTGAAGACCTACAACCTAGTTTTCAAAACGTTTTAAAACTGGTCCTGAAAACAGAAACTGTTTTCAAAAGTTGGGTTTTTGGTTTAAAACAATTTTAAAAACCACATTTTCCGCACCCACTATTCAACCCCGCCCTCCCTTCTAGTGGTGCCTTGCAGATCCTACAATTGGTATCAGAGCACAGGAACACTCATAACAAGAAGATCCAACGATCTGTGTGAGATGGCAACCACTAGCCATGAAACCGAGGAAAAACATATGTCAAGCCAAATGCCTCCACTATTTGAAAATGAGGTAAATTCTGATTCTGACTCGGATTCTGAACTATCTTATGATGATTTATATGTTGAATATCTTAAATTACATAAGTTTGCTAGAACTCTTGCAAAACAAAAGAAATGGTTAATTGAAGACAAGAAATTGTTAGAATATTCTAACAAAGATCTTGTGTCTCAATTAAACGATTCAAAAGAAGAGTCGTCGTGCATTATAAATTATTCATCATTGACATCCGAGAACACTAAATTGAAATCTGAGATTTCAAACTTGAAATCAAAGAATGTGGATGTAGAGAAAAAGGTGAAACAATTTGACACGGGAACAAACATGCTAGATCACATCATTCCTTCACAAAAGAGTGATAGTGACAAAACCAGACTAGGATACGTTGAGAAAAGTAAGTCACTAAATAAACCAACCAAATTCATTCCATCTAAGAAAATAGATGCATCAAAGACATATGTGGCATCTAAGAAGACGCATAGACCTTTTCCTATGACATCTCATCGTGCTTCTTCTTCACATCATGCAAAATATAATTATGTGCCATATAGATATGAGAAGAAACAAGTGATGCATACGAGACACTCATATCACAAAAATGCATCTAGATCACGTCCCGTGCATGCAAACCGAAATGCATATCATAAACAGAAACCATACTATATGCATGATGGGATTCTTGGCCAAAGGCCAAACGCAGTTGCACCTAAAGTATATTATGTTGTGCTTCCATCACCTTTCTCATCTTTTGGAAGACCTAGAAGGATCACCCAAATTTGGGTATTAAAAGGGACATTTTCAAAGGGTTAAATAAATAACCCTTACGAACGCACGTTTTAGATTATTTAAAATGCATGATTCTTCTTTATCTTTACAGGCATCTTTTGATTTACTTTTCAAAATAAAGGAGGAGAGATAGCATGATTTAAGGGGTAGAGAGATACTGATTGCATAAATCAAGGGGGAGCGGTTTTTGAAATTTAAAATTCAAATTTTGAATTTATGCATGATTGAAGGGGGAGCGATAGGATTTAAATCATGTGCATAGGTTATTTTGAAAATCATCAAAAGGGGGAGATTGTAGAGAAAAAGGGGTTTGAGTGATTTTCAAATACATGATTTAAATGTGCTTAAAAACGTGTATGATATTAATGTGCATGATACATTGCTTATTACTTGCCTTATTTAGCTCATATATAATGTTGACATACTAACGAGCCATGAAGCGTTAAATCTTACATCATATGGCAAACATTTGTTGTATTTATACTATTTTCAGGTACCACCATTAATGAACTAAACTAGTTCATTAAGTGAAGTGCTTAGTTAATTAAACTAAGTAGTTCATTAAAGGAAGCTACATTTGGAAAAGGCACAAAGGCAACAAGGCTAAGGAAGGAAAGTCTTCTCCTCCTCTCCTCATTTAATATACACGCATATACACATATAAATACATATATTTTCAGATTATTTGAAAAAAGGCACATACACATGTATTCCAACGTACTACCGACACATTATATAATTTACGTACGAAACATCATACTTAACTCATATTTATGAGTATATTCAGATCTTATATCATATGATATAAGTCATGGTGATGACAAATTAAATACGAAACGTTAAAAGGTTTTAAACCGAAAATTGTCGTATCGGGCGAATACCGAAACTTTGCCAACGTGTCACGTACTTGCCATAAATAGATGGCCAGCCCCTACACCTTAAAAATCAATAAAAATTTCGTGCTAATGGTGATGTCTTCAGCCATAAAATCATTCCATGTTGGCACACACAAATCACCCCACATTAAGGCCAAATTGTGGAGATTTCAATTTTAATTTTGTCACATGTAATGGCGCCACTTTAGACCAGCCAAGTGCTGAGAACTAAAGTTTATATTATATATATTATGTGTATCATAATATATATAACATGTGCAAAGTTGGAATTTAATTAGAGAAAAATCGGGTAATCGATAAATATCGAAAATTCGGTTTTCTACGTACACAACACATGGAACATTTTTGGCACATCATATGACACGTATCTAGACACTTTCTACATATGTCATACATCTTAAAGTGTTCTAGAAAATTAAATTAAGGGCTGATTGGAATATAACATGTGTATATTATTAAATGTGCACTATTTTACAAAGTTAGCAAAAATAAAATTCAGCACATGCATATACACTTGTACACGCCACCTACAGCTGAGATGGAGCATATGTGAAGCCTTGTTGGCATATTGATTGGTCAAGAATCAATCATACAATGTTGGTGATTTAAAGAAAGAAGCTACAAATGGTAAGGTTTCAAACTTTGTCTCATTTAAAACACATGCTGAAAATTTCAGCATGTTAAAGTATAGCTGACCGATTTTTTGAGTAAAAATGCATATAATTGGTGTCTCGAATTATGTGGTTAATTGGAAGAAGAAATGGAAGTAATTTGAATAAGTTTCAAAGCCATAAAGTGTGATATCTTATATATCACACATGCTGAAATTTTTCAGCATGCGTGGAATGCATCTTGACCATTTTTATGGCTATGTGGGTGTCCAAAATTTCATTCCCAATTTGAGAAGGATATTTGCTATCAATTGATGATTTATTTTAAAAAGAAAAATCAAAGAAAAATAGAAGTATTTTGAACTTTAACACCATGTATCACATGCTGAAATTTCAGCATGCTAAATTCTCTTTATGGCCGATTTCTTACCTTGGTGTGGAGGAATTTTGTCTTAATTTATATGACAATCTTGTGGATTATGGAAATTATTCTATGTTGATTTTGTCACATGTTTTGAGTGAAATATTCAGATTTTCCAAGTCATCAAATGATGACAACATTCAACCTATCATGAAGTGCCAAGTAAGCAAAGCTTAAATGATCATCGAATGAGAAGATGCCAAGTAAGCAAGATCATGTTACAATGATGCCATACATTCTCCCAAGGACTTAGAAGATAATTTTCAAGAGGGGGATAGCACCTAGGGGGACGGCTGCATGTGTTAAAAAGGAAGGAGATGAGCAAAAACAAAAGACAAGAACAAGCATTACAATCTTGAGATAAAAAACGCCTAGCCTCTCTTCTTATACACTCTCTTTCTTTCTTCTTCTTGAAAGCCTATTGTACTTATATTCTTATTCTTGAATAGGCTTGCATTAAACCACCACATACTCTTTATCTTTGTAAAAGATTGATCAAGGTTTGATCAATCTTCAATCTTGCAAGGTGGTGGTGTTCGTGCGCAATTGTATTTGTCATACAAGGTTTGTAAAGGGTTGGAGTTGGTGTGTAACTCTATCAACCCTGTGGTAAGGTGTTTTTGTGTTGTGTGACTAGTGTGAACCAAGGAAGCTGTTCCTTGAAGACTGGAGTAGGTGGTTGATAACCGAACAAGTATAAAATTCTTTGTGTCATTTACTTTCAGCACTGATTTTCTGTTTCAGCACTGTTTACTGTTTTTAATCACGTCCGTAAAAATAGTAAACGAATTTCAAAAATCCCGAAAATTTCAGGAAACATAGCCACACGTTTCAAGGTTCTTTTGGCGCAAGTTTCAACCCTTTTAGACAAGTATAAGTCATTCAAACGTCCAAAGTTCTGAGACTAATGCAGTCTGATTTTCAGGCTTGCAAATGTTGAGACTTTGATCGTATTTGACTAACTTCCCAAAAGAAATTTTCAAAACTGTTTCAACTCATTTAAATACAACATATAAAGGGTTATTGGTTAAAATTTCAGAGCATTTGGGGTTGTGTACAAATAGGAATGAATTTTTCAAATCAGTGTATCGTTTCTGGCAGATTTGCGCAATCTGACCACCAACGATTTTTCAAGGGGTTAGAGGTTGAATTTTAATCTGAAATTTTTAGAAAATACTCATAACGTCTGAGTCTAAGTTTTCTCCAAATTTCAGAATTTTTGAATACCTACAACCTAGTTTTCAAAACGTTTTAAAACTGGTCCTGAAAACAGAAACTGTTTTCAGAAGTTGGGTTTTTGGTTTAAAACAATTTTAAAAAACCACATTTTCCGCACCCACTATTCAACCCCCCTTCTAGTGGTGCCTTGCAGATCCTACAGGAGTCTTATTGTCTCCATTGTTCATACATCGGGTCCTCTTTTCTGGAAGGGGGCGGTGATATGTTTGAGCTTGCCCCTCCCATCGATGGCAAGACTAATTTTTCTGTCCCAGACAGAGTAGTTGTGATCGTTTAATTTTTCTGTCAGATTTATCTGTTGATTTGATGAATTTTCTGCAGGGATGTGTTTAGGTTCCTATTTTTGCAGCAGTTCCAGTACATGGGACAGATTCATAGTCTTAGATAATGGTGTGGTTGTCCCCTCAGGCTAGGATGTGCTGGACTGAGGAGTATGGTCGGCCATTGGTGATGTGTGCGTCAGGTAAGTGATTTTCTGGGTGTGTGATGAGCTTCAAATCTGATACCATGTTTGAAGATGAAGAAATTTGATTCTAGATGAAGGAAAAATAATTTTCATTCTTGCTTGCTTGCATAATGGCCGAAGGCCTGCTTAAGTAGATACACAAGGGGCTACATTTGGGAATTAGGATAAAGCCTTCATAATTACAAGATCAATCATACTAAATGTCTATCAATCAAATATTAATCAAATCTTTCTTTCCTTTTTGTGCTGATACGCTAACACAAACAACTTCTAAGTACTACCTTAAGAATAAGATAAGACTCAGCAGAAGCACAACCACCATTTCGAAATAAAATCTATAACATAGACAGACATGTAAATATCCAATTTACTGGTCTTCAAATGTAATAGCGTACGTATTACACAATCATATTTGGTTATCTGGGTTTCCTTTCCTTTCTCAATCTTGTCCAATATGAGGTTGGTGCTTATTCGAGTTTGGGGGAAATAATGCCATTCTTAAACTTGAATTTTTTTGAGAAAATTAATTATTATGTACTCTGTTTTTGAGATGCAAACTCCTTTGAATGTTTACTTGATTTGAAATCCAATGAAGTGGGTGTGTTCTTTCTTCATGCACATCTCAAACTCACTTTGTATAATCATGACAAATTAACACACAAAAATTTATGAGTAGCATGATAAGTCACATTTTACACATGTTTTTGTATCCCTCATGCTTAGTGATTCTACATAGTAGTTTGAATTTGTTGTGTTTTAATCATAAATTTTGACACTTAATTGATTTCGATCTTATATGGATAGATAATTGCATGTTCTATGTATTTAATGCAGATTGTAAGTTTGAATCTATAGCCGAAACACGTAAAAGGAATAGAGATATGATTAACAATCAACAAGAAATCAAAATATGACGTCGCTATGTGAATTCCAAGAAATTTGTGTCTCGGCCGGTATGTTGAGAAAAAGGGTTTGAGTGATTCACAAAATGCATGATTTAAATAACATGTGGTAAAAAAATGCATGACACCACAAAAAAAAGACATATAGCGACAGACAAAAATCGTCGCTATTTCGTCGCTACAGGCATATAGCGACGAAATAGCGACGAAAACAGTAGGTCGTAATACGGCTTGTCGCAAAGTGAATTTCGTCGGTGAAGTGTCGCTATATTGGGACGGAAAAATTTTGTCGGTGTTTCGTCGCACAGTTGCGACGAAAATCTGTCAGGTCTGCGACCTGTTATTGCCGTCGTTTTTTCGTCGGTGTATTTTTTTCGTCGCTATTTTATAATTTTTTATTTTTTTTATTTCCGTTCTGCGACATTTTATTTCGTCGCAAAGTTTCTGTTAGTGTATGTGCCCTAGGCCATGATTTGGATATTTATGTTATGCACTTATTATTAATAAAAGAGGTTTTATTATCATTATTGTTGGTTAGTATGTTACACAATTTTGATATATGTCCCTGATTCATTATTGTTATGGAGATAAAATAATTTATAATCAGTATGAGTATTGATTTGATAATCATGAGATGATTATGTGTATGGTGATACGAATCAATCTCATAGATACTTGTTAGAGAACAGTGTATTGGATAGACCCATCATGAGATTGCTACATGGATTAGCGTCATAAGTAAATCTCATGATAGTCATGTTTTAATCCTTTGACTTGAGATTGTCATAGTTTCCAACATAAGGACTATTATATTTTGACATGATCAAACATTATCCGTAACTGGATAATAATAAAGGTCATGATTGAATGTGATAGAAATTATATAGAGGATATTGAACAATCAAGATAGAATTTGTCCCTCTCTTTTGAGAGAGATATCTTTGGGCCCCTCGATTAGTGAGACTGTGAAATGCATGGCCGTGCTCAAATGAATTGATAGTGTGATCAATATCATTTGTTTTATCAGTCTACTTAGAGATCGAGTAATCATATGTTTGAACTATATAAGTATGACGCTGACCATGACTTATGTTCAAACTAGATATCGTGTGACAAAGGGATTAATGCATGTACTATTATTAGGCTAGTTGGACTTTACTCGTATTAATTGGGTAGTTGTAATGCCTTGCTAGAGGCCAATTACGACTTGTTGGTTTAATAGAGATTTAATCAACTGCCAATTAATATGGGCCTATCGGGTCACGCACAAGAATGCGTAAGGCTGAGATTAATAATATTAATAATATTAATATTGGATATTAATTATTATTATTATTATTATTATTATCGTTTTAATATTAATAATATTAATATTGGATATTAATTATTATTAATATTATTATTTTCGTTTTTGTGGTTATATGTATATAGATATATATATATGCTGTCAGATAATAATGAGAGAATCCATATCTGATATGGATTTTGAATATCCTGACAGAATCCATATCGGAAATGGATTTTGATTGGCATCAACGAAACCGATTAGGACTCGGTTTTTAATATCCATAAATGCGTATATATATATCTATGTATCTCGTACATAGAGACATACGAAATACACATGAAAACAACAGAAACCCTAGAATCGTTTTTGTGAAAAACGAGTTCTTCAGCCGCGCCGTTTGAAGAGCTAGCACTCCGGGCGGAAGCGTTCGTGTGGATACCGACAGAGGGTGTTCATGATTTCGCACCTCTTCCATCTGCGGACTTCGAATCTACGGAGGTAGTTTTTGATTTCTTTTGTCGAATTAAACGAACAACATGGATCCTTGGTAGGAAATCGGAGATCAAGTTTTGTTTTCCGCTGCGCGTTTGGCAGTGATCTCGGTTGATTTCCTAACAGTTTCGTCGGTATATATTTTCGTCGCTATTTTTAAATTTTTTATTTTTTTATTTCCGGTCTGCGACATTTCGGTTTCGTCGCAGGTTCGTCGCTATTTTTTAATTTAAGAATTAATATTAATTTAATATTAAATATTAAATATTTTTAATTTATAAATAATACAATATATTATTAATTAAATAGTTTTTATTATTATTTAATTTTTATAATATATTTTATTTTGTATATTAAATCATTTGTACGAATATTATACAGAAATACAGTACTTGCGTATTGAAGTTCGTATAATTAAACAACACAAACGAAATAGAATCCGTATAAATGTCATATAAAATATAAAAGTACAAAGAATATGTCAATACAATAAATGAAATAGACTGTACGAAAAATCAAAAAATAAAATACTATGCAGAGGAAGATGGAGGGGGATCATGCGGAGAAGAGTGACCATCAGGAGGGGGAGGCTGAGGCTGCGAGGAGCTGGAAATGATAGAGATGATGAGATGCGATAGCTGCGAGATTTGCTGGTTCGTCTGCTGCTGCGCATGCTCAACCGCCTGCTGAAGCGCCTGCTGAAGCGACTGCTGCAGCTCCTGCTGGGTCTGAGTCAGCTGCGACCGCAGTGCCTGTACACTCTCCTCATGCTGCGCCCTGATGGTCTCCACCTCATGCTGCAGCGCCGCATGCTCTGATTCCAGGCGCGAAAGATTCTCTGGGGCCGTAGAAGGCGCGGAGGTGCTGGCCTCAGAGGAAGCACCTGGATGCAGAACTTCGGGAAAGAATCGCGGCGCTGCTGATCCAACCCCGTACACCTCCCTCTTCTTCTTATTCTGAGGACCGACGGTCCAAACCGCATCCCAATAAGCGTGGTTCTTGTCGGCGTCTTCTCCCCTATGTGCGAGTAATCTGTTGTACTCGTCCTGAAATGAGAATAAGAATTGTTAGGGTTTAGGGTTTAGCAATAAAACAAACTAAGGAAAAAACAAATGATATCGTAGTCTACTTATACTGATGTCGCGGGCCTTTGCCGTGATCCAGTCCTCCGTCCCGTCGGAGGCTTTCTTCCGATGCGTCTTGTAGAAGAGATCGTAGGAGGCTGGCCACTCCCCCGTCTCCTCCTGCTGAAAGAATGAAATAAAATATGTTAGTGAAATCCAGAATTTTAAAAAATTTCGGCATGACCTATTCGTTTATCGGAGGTATCCCGGCCTTAAAGGCCTCTCCCAAGTCAAAGCAAAAATAAAAAGAAAAAGGCAAATGAACACATATACTACTTAAATTAACCATATACGAATACCAAAAAAACAACAGCGCAACATAAGAAATCAATGAATATAAATAATCCACTTAAGTAAATGAATGTAAATAATCCACTTAAGTCAATGAATATAAATAATGCAATGAAATCAATGAATCTACATAATCCAATATTAAAATACTTACCATAGAACGCATCGTGGTGGCATGGGAAACCGAACCACCTGAGTGTGTGGCAGGTGCTGGGCCCTGTACATTGCCGCTGCGCCGGTTCGCCGCGTTCCGGGCGCTGCGGGCTTGGGTAACAGGGTCCATCCACCCTTCTATCCACCCCGCCCAGGTGGCTTCGGATACATAGGCAGGCCTGGCAGAATTGGGGTCACGCTCCCACTTGGTCTTGTGCGAGTTGACGAAGTCCCTGTAGCGTTTGGCGGCCCTCTGCCGCCAGGCCTGCTCCATGTCATGGGCGATGTCAGCTGGCCAGCTGTACGCCTTCTGCAATTATTATACGGAGGAAAAGTAAAAACGTGGTCAGAAAAGTAATGATCGATTACGTATCAAAAAGTGAAATTCATTAAATTTGAATACCTGAAACTCATCCCAGTAGAACCTACGTGTCTGCGGGGTGACACGGGACCAGGCATATCCAGCTGGGTCCTGCCTCAGGTGGAAGGACCGAGTGATGCAACCGGAAATCTGGCCCGAGTCCGGTGCAAACCTGAAAGAGGTGAAGTTGTTAGGAAAAAATAACGCGTGAAATATATTTGAAAACGTGTTAAAAAAATAAATCATTACTTACGTACGGGTATCATGTGACCAAGGGAGGGCACGACGCCCTTGTATGACACCCTCATCTGATGCCGCATGAGACGCCGGATGAGGTGCTGAACCGGTGGGTGTGGGTGGCGGCGTAGATCGGGGGGTGCGGACCTCTCGGCCGACCCTAAAAGGTCTGCGTCCGCAGCAAGAGCTGCGGTCGAAACCGACCCAAGCTGCTCATGCTGAGAGAGGAACATATTAAACTCTCCTGAGATGTCATGTGTAGATGGTGGGTAGGTGGATCGAGTCGGTAAACCCTCACTAGCCATCAGATCTGCAAGGGTGAAAAATTTAAAAGGCACATTCAACGAGTTTAGGGTTGGTTGGCCAGACAAATAAGATGTCCAAAAAATGACAAGTGTTTACATACATTTAATGTAAGATATTAAT
Source organism: Eustoma russellianum (assembly GCA_036186865.1). Taxonomy (NCBI): domain Eukaryota; kingdom Viridiplantae; phylum Streptophyta; class Magnoliopsida; order Gentianales; family Gentianaceae; genus Eustoma; species Eustoma russellianum. The sequence continues at coordinate 8,076,748 of AP025058.1, forward strand.
AATTTTGAAAATTTCGGCATGACCTATTCGTTTATCGGAGGTTTTCCGGCCTTAATGGCCTCTCCAAAGACAAATACAAATCCAACTCTCGAGCTTAGTAAACACCTTGAACTAGTATCATACCGAAAATCATATGCAAACCTCTTACAAAACAGTTTGTACATGCATCATTCATTGGCCAAGCACACCACATTTCTACTAATTTAACCTTAACAACAATTTTGGTGCATACGCACCTTAGTCACTAACAGCCCTTTTTCGGTACATGCAAGGCAAAATAGTATGTAATATCCAAAACTTATTCATTTTCATATCTTAACATATATATTATACATATATACATGTGTACTACATAATAAGGTTATTTTTTCATAAAAGGGCTAAGGGCAAAAAATAAATAAATCATTTATATATACATTTATATATATTTGTCTTATATATATTATATACATTCAAATTTAGTCATATTTCATCACATATTATATCTTAACTATTGAAACATACTATTCATAAAATTAAAGTCAATTAAGCCAAAAATTACTTAATGGCCGAATATATATATATATATATATATATATATATATATATATAATACATATATACACCGAAATATATATTTTGTATATACATATATATATAACTGCCGTATATATATATATATATATATATATGTATATATATATACTTAAAAAAACAGTGAACTATATATATATACATATGTGAAACCGTATATATATATATCTATCTATATATATATATTTATAAAAAAACAGTGAGATATATATATAAATTTAAAACCGTTTATATATATATATTTATGTATATATACCTAAAAACAGTGAAATATATATATATATATACATGTATAAAACCGTATATATGTATATATCAAAAACCGTATATATATGCACACTTTTATGCAAAACCATGTGTTTATATATATGCATCTACACATCTATACATACATACATATATACCCATATATATATGTAGATCCGTATATACATATGTAGATCTATACACTTATACATATATATATGTATGTATCTACATATATATTTTATAAAATACACCGAGTGTGTGTATATGTGCGTGTTTATATATATATAATGTATATATATGTAGTGTGCGTGTGTAGTGTATATATGTATAAAACGAAATATAAATAATTAAAATCATTAAAAACGAAATAGGAAGAAAAACTAACCGGAGAAGGGAGGTCATCGGAGAAGAAATGGGATTTCGCCGGGGGAGGAGAGGGGATTTTGCCGGGGGTCTTGAGAGGGGATTTCGCCGTGGGGGGTGGGAAGAAATTGCGGGGAAGAAATGGGGAAGAAGAAGGGGGTTTTCAGCTTTTACTTCGAAATTTTACGACGACTTAGCGACGGAAGTTCGTCGCTATTACTTTGTCGTCGCTATTTCATGTGTCGTCGTTATTTCAAATTTGCGACGACACGTTTCTTCGGTAACTCGTCGGTGCCATCAGTATTGAAAAAAAACATAATACAAAATATAAAGTACTTACAGACACACATTATGTATATACATGTGTATAAGTACATCAACACATACACACTTTCGCCTAATGAGGTACATAAAATTTTTTGACTAACCTCAATCTTCATTGTCATCCGCATCCTCATACGCATCTTCATTTTCATCTTCATCTACATGCTCGTCGTCCTCTTCATCCTCGTATTCGTCTTCGCCTACATCTTCAATATTGTCAGGCGGTTGTATGTTGAGATGAATTTCGATGAAACCGCCGTTGGGGTCATTTAGAGGGAGGTTGTGCAGTTCAACATATGTCGTATCCAGAACGGACGGGTTTTCTTCTTGAAATGCGGCATCCGTGCCATCTGAACCTGGCTGTATACTGACATCAAACTTGCTCGATTTCACTTTGCACACGGCTCGCTAGTCTTTTGAGCTCGCATTCATCCTCGTTGTTGGATACGATAGATAGTACACCTGGGACGCTTGACTAGCCAAAACGAATGGATCGTACTTTCTATACCGTCGCCCTTGGCGTATGTCTACCAACTTATATCGGTCGTGAACCTTTGTGCCAGCGCGATAACCTTCCCGAGTTGGATCGTACCATTCACATTTGAATAGCACCACCCGCTTTATAGGCAATGCGGGATATTCGAGCTCAATGATTTCAGTAAGGTAGCCGTAGAAGTCATCCTCGTCCGGGCTATTGTCATACCGCTTGACACACACTCCACTATTCTCCGACGATTTTCGGTTGGCATGGGATACTGTGTGGAATCTATAACCGTTGACAAAACACATATCGTGGCGCGTGACTCTGTTCAATGGACCCTCGGCTACTGGTGTCAGAATGTAACCGTATTCATCGTCAGCCAGATGACCTTTGCTCGCCTGTAAAACGACAAGTATACATCAGCGGGGCAATAAATGCGTATCACATGACGTACACATAACCGGAAAATATGTAAACTTACATGCCACCTGAACCAATAAGCAAACTTGGCATCTAACTCATTGTTTATTGCATCGCTCGATATACCCGGTGAACGGTGTTGCAATAAATCAACGAACAAGCTGAAGCAAATTACGAATGAGTACCCTGTATATCTTTGTAATATAATGGATAGAGTAGCGCAAGGTATTTACAAATTAAAATTGGATATCGTTTATACCTCTGGAAACGGTCGACTTGACGGCAGTTGCGCAGAACATAAGAATGAGCAATCTTCAGCTCGCTGTCCCCCAATATCATTTCATTTCCCTATCCGTGAAATCTGATCGGATGTGTGAATATCGGGAGGACACCGGATCTGGAAATGCAGTCGTCATTCCGGGGAACATCTCTGCACCTCGACAGGACATCTGGATCGAAGTAATGAGACACGAAGGTCGAGGCTTCCTCCGTCAGGTAGGCATTGCACATCGAGGCCTCGACTTTCGCCTTGTTCTTGATGTTCAGCTTCAAATGCCTGAGATATATGTTCATATAGGGAATATCTGTTCAAATGCTTGCGCTTAGACACATAAGAACGTCACGTAATAAATAAGAGTACCTCTCGAACGGATACATCCACCTGTACTGAACAGGACCACCAACGCGTGCCTCGTATGGTAGATGAACTGGCAGGTGTTCCATTGAATCAAAGAAGGCCGGAGGGAATACAGTTTCCAGCTTGCAAATGATCAATGGGATTTGGCCCTCCAGCCTTGACATATCATCCGCCCTGAGTCTCGTGGATGTAAGACATCTGAAGAACAGACTCATCTCGGTAAGTGCTTCCCATACATTGGTTGGAAGCAGCTCGCGGAATGCAATGGGCATCAACCATTGCATGAACACGTGACAGTCGTGGCTCTTCATCCCGTGCAAACCGCGTTTATTCACGTCGATGTTCTTAGACAGGTTCGAAACATGGCCGTCGGGAAATCTAGCCGTCCCCAGCCACGCTAACAACGCACTGACCTGCTCCGCATTCAGCGTGTAAGAGGACTTCGGCATGTAGGATGTGCCAACAGGATGCAGCTCCGGTCGCATATTGAGGTCGCGCATATCAAGTCGTGCCTTCAAATTGTCTTTAGTTTTTCTAGGCACATTCAGCACCGTTTTGAAAATGTTGTCAAACACATTCTTCTCAATGTGAATGACATCCAGGTTGTGTCGGATCATATTGCTCTTCCAATACGGAAGCTCCCAGAATATGCTTCTCTTATTCCACCCGATACAGTCACGGGCCAAGTATGCGTTGTGGCTGCCGTCCGGATCATCAGCGACCCCCACGAATCCACAACTGTCTATCTCCTCCAACACCTCCGCACCCGTGAGAAGCTCGGGCTTCGTGTCCTTCTCGACGATGCCAGGCATGAATGCCGTCACGCTCTTTCTGTACAAATGACGTCTGGGCAGGAACTTCCTATGGCTGTCGAACCAGCAAATCTTACGTCCATGTTTCAAGGACATCGTCTTCGCTTGCTTCATGCAGCAAGGGCAAGCGTATTTCCCCGCTGTGCTCCATCCCGACAACATAGAATAAGCCGGAAAGTCGCTGATGGTCCACATCAGCGCAGCGCGTAGCTGGAAGTTTTGTTTGGTTGATACATCGAATGTCTCCACGCCAAACTCCCACAACCACTTCAGCTCATGTATCAATGGCTGCAGGTATAGGTCGATCTTCTATTTCGGATTCCTAGGCCCCGGTTCGATCACATTCAAGAACATGTACGGCTTCTTCATGCACATCCAAGGTGGTAGATTGTACGGCGTCACGATTACAGGCCACGACGAATACTGCTCTCCCGACTGTCTGAACGGGTTGAACCCGTCGGTGCATAACCCTAACCTAACGTTCCTTGTCTCTGACGAAAAACCCGGATGTGTCGCATCGAACGTCCTCCAAGCTTCGTCGTCAGATGGATGGCACATCTCACCGTCTTTCGTGTAGTGCTCCGCGTGCCACCTCATCTGGCTAGCTGTGGCACCGGATGCGTAGAGCCTCTGCAGTCTAGGGGCGAGAGGTAAATAGTAGAATTGCTTTCTTGGCACGTTCCGGTTTCTTTTGTTCGTTCTCCACCTGCGTGTCCCACAGACCCTGCACTTGTCTTTACCCTCGTTGATGCCCCAGTATATGATGCACCCCTCTGAACAACAATCGATCTTCTGAACCGGCAGTCCCAACGCCTGCAACTGTTTCTTTGTCGAATAAAAACTGTCGACCATTGTGTTCCCTTCGGGAAGAGATTCCCTCATCAGCTGACACATCCCATCGTACAATCTCTCCGTCATGCGGTGCTCCGTCTTCATGCTCGTCATCCGACCGATCATGGACATCTGTGTGTGACTACCGCAACCGGGATACAGCGGCATGTTGGCGGCGTTCAGCATCTCAAAACTGTCTCGCCTGAGGGTTCGGATCTTCCTCCACGAATACACGAGGCTGTTCATCCGGATCCTGCATTTCTAAGTACTGCTCTCCCGTAAATGCGCCGGCGGCTGCGTCTTGCACCATCTGCATGTATTGGTTGTGAGATCCCTCGCCTATTTCTTCGGTATCAACCTAACCGGGTCCCCCTTCGACGTGTACAGTTGCAGATGTAGACGCCCCCTCATATTCGCCGTGGCAGTACCATGTATTGTAATTGTGCACGAAACCTTGTTTCAATAAGTGAACCCTCACGTCAGCCGGATGCATATATTTACGGTTCTTGCATTTCTTACACGGACATCTAATCTGCGTTCCACTTTCATTACTCGTCGCAAAATCCATAAATTCTTCGAGACCTTCAACGAATCTAAAACTCCACTCCCCGTTGTTTACTCTCTCGTACATCCACTTTCTATCGCTCCTCCTCGGATCCATTTTCTCGCTATACCTTCAAAATAACAGCAGCTATCTTTTCTCGGTGGTGGAAAACATCAAAATTCCACACAATAAGATTTCTTCCTTCTATATTTTCGTTCAAAAGTGATGATTTATGTGTTTGAAATGAGAGAAGAATGGGAGAAGAGAAGAAGAAGAAAGATGGTTTTATGGTTCTCAGGCTGCAATAATACCGACGTCTTAGCAACGATATAGCGACGCTCAGCGACGACCAAGAAACACGAATCATGGAAACAAACAAACACAAATACCGACGACTTAGCGACGCTCAGCGACGACCAAGAAACACAAATCCCGGAAACAAACAAACACAAATACCGATGATTTAGCGACGCTCAGCGACGACCAAGAAACACAAATACCGACGACTTAGCGACGCTCAGCGACGCCCAACAAACATAAATCCCGGAACGAATTTAGCGACGCTTTACCGACGAACTAGCGACGCACGACGTCTCTTCACACCATGCGACGCGTTTCGTCGCTACGGCGTCGCTAATGCGTCGCTATTCTGCAGTGTCCGTTCAGTTCCCAACGGTTACAACGTACGACTCTTCACACCATTCGACGCATTTCGTCGCTACGGCGTCGCTAATGCGTCGCTATTCCGCAGTGTCCGTTCAGTTTCCAACGGTTACAACGTGTTTACGTGGCTAATGCGTCGCTAATTCGAACGAACCGTCACGCCCGCACACATTACGTCGCTAATTCGTCGCTAATTCGCATGAAGCGTCACATCCGCACATATTCTTCCGATGACGAAGAGTGAACGGGCCCTCTCCGCCTCTCTTTTAGATTTCTTTTTTTAATTTTTCGTTTCATAATGTAAATTTTTATTATTAAATTAATAAATTTTTTTTCCAATCACAGCTTTCTTTTTCTTTAATTAATATACGTGTTTAATCCTCGACGAATCTGCGACGACACAACGACAAATCGGAATACGAACGAAAAGTAAAACAAAACATTTGCGACACGCGGGTTTCATCGACAAAAAAACCAACGATACACAACGCCAAGAACCTACTCACCGACCAATTTATTTTATCCGTGTTCTGAAATTTTAGCGACACAATAGCGACGATATAGCAACGTAACGCTACAAACTACATAGCGACGAATAAAACACACCGAATAGCGACGAACCACTTGAAACGCAAGTATTAACCTGACTACTTTTTTGTTAGCGACAATGCTTTTCATCGTATTTTCGTTGCAATTAACGACGAAAATGAGTGTATCGCAAATGCGTCGCAAAGTACCGACGCAACACCGACGAACCGTGGTTAGTCGGTGAATTTTTCGTCGGTAAATAAAATTCTTTTTGTGGTGTGACAAAATTTATTACTTGACACGTTTTTATGACAAACTTGCGTTATATACTTTATATATAATGTTGCCATACGAACAAGCCATGAAGCTTTAAAGCTTACATCAAATGGAAAACATTTGTTGTGTTTGAACTATTTTCAGGTGCCGCCATTAATGCACTAAACTAGTTCATTAAGTGAAGTACTTGGTTAAATGAACTAAGTAGTTCATTAAATGGAGAAATATTTGGAGAAGGCATGATGGGAACAAACATGGAAATAGAAAGTCTCCTTCTACCCTCTAATCACACGTTTATATATATATATATATACATATATATATTCAGATTTTTTTTAAAAGGCACTATACACATATATTCTAACGTACTACTGACACGTTATATATATTACGAACATACGCTAACGTCACACCATTATATTTACCTCATCTTTATGAGTATATTCAGGTCTTATATCATATGATATAAGTTATGGTGATGACAAAATTATAACGACACGTTACAAGGTTCTAAACCAAAAATTGTCGAATTAGGTGACTACCGAAACTTCGCTAACTTGTCACGTACTTGCCATATATAGATGGCTAGCCCCTACACTTCAAAAATGGCCACATATTTCGTGGCTTACATGATACACTCAGCCGTAAAATCATTCCATGTTGGAACACACAAATCACTCTCAATTAAGGCAAAATTATGGAGATTCCAAATTCATATTTTGAGCACAAGTAGTCGCCACTTTAATCAGCCATTAGAGCTAAATATTAAAGTTATTTTATGTATATTATGTGTGAGATAATATATATAACATGTGCAAAAAGTTTGAATTTAATCAGAGAAAAATCGCGTAATCGACAAAAGTCGAAAATTCGGTTTTCTACGAACACGACACATGGAACGTTTTTGGCATGACATGTAACATGTATCTGGACACTTTTTACATATTCAATACATAATAAAGTGTTCTAGAATATTCAAATTAGGGCTGATTGGAATATACCATATGTGTATAATTATTGTGCACTATTTTAAAAAGCTTACAAAAATAAAATTCAGCACATGGCCATCCTACTTCACACGCCTAATGAAGTTTGGTGGAGCCTATGTGGAGCTTAGTTAGCATCTTGATTGGTGAAGAATGGACTATACAAGGTTAGTGACTTAATGGAGGGAGCTACACAAGGTAATATTTCAAACTATGTTACAAATGTAACACATGCTGAAAATTCAGCATGTGAGACATTAAGTGGCCGAATTTTGTCTCATAATTGTGACCAATTTGCTTCTCAATATTCAAGGGACTAATGTGTAGTATTATGGTAACAATTTCAAAATCTTGAGATTATTGCACAGGCTGAAAATTCAGCATGTGAAGAAAATGGTGCTGGCCGATTTTTAGACTTAATGATGACAAAAATTTACTTCCAAATTAGTAGGGATTGATTGTATGCTATTTGGAAATGTTTTTACTACTATTTTGGCAAATGTTTTAGATGATATTCTCAGATTTGTACAGTCATCAAGTGATGACAAATCTCATCCAATCAAGGAGTGCCAAGTAAGCAAGGCCGAGACAATCATCCAACAAATGTGTACAAGTAAGCAAGTTAATGTCACATCTATACAAGGCATTCTTCCAAGGACTTAAAAGAGAATTTCCAAGGTGAAGAGATGCCCTAGGGCGGCAGCCACTTTGAGATAAAAGGAAGAGAAGAAGAGCAAATCAAATGTAAGACAAGTCTCATAATTTTCATGTGCAAAAAGAGTCTTCTACTTTCTTCTTCCACATTTCTTTCTTCTTCTTCTCTCTCAAGCCTATTGTTCTTATATCAAATGTATTGAATAGGATTTGTATAGACCACCATACACGTTCATTGTTGTAAAAAGTTGATCAAGGTGTGATCAATCATTCATTCGTTCGGTGGTGGTGTTCGTGAAAGGTGTAATTGCTTGTATCGTTTGTAAAAGGTTGGAGTTGGTGTGTAACTCCAGCAACCCTTTGTGATAAGGTGTTATTTTGTGATTAATGATAACCGAAGAAGGTGTCATCAAAGACTGGAGTAGGTTGTGTTAACCGAACCAGTATAAAATTCTCGGTGTTATTACTTTCAGCACTTCACTTTCAGTTTCTAGCATGTTGCATCCTTTTCATTGCATTAGCACAAATAATAAACGACTTTCAAAAATTACCAAACTTTGCAGAAACATAGTCACACCTCCTAAGTTTCATTTGGCGCAAGTTTCAACCCATTTGGATAAGTATAAGTCAATCAAACATTAATAGATTTGAGACTAGTGCAATCTGATTTTCAACTTGCAAAGGTTGAGAACTTGAACGTATTTGACATACTTCCCAAAGGAATTTTTCAAAACTGTTTCAACCCATTAAAATAAATATATGAAGGGGTTTGTCATTAAAGTTTTAGACTATTTGGAGTTACGGATTAATCGGAATAAAATTTTTCAAATCAGACTACTGTTTTTAGCACATTTGTGCAATCTGACCACAAACAATTTTTCAAAGGGTTAGAGGTTGAATTTTGATCTGAAATTTTTAGGAGATACTCAGAACATCTGAGAGTCTAATCTCTCCAAATTTCAGAATTTTTGAAGGCCTGTAACCTAGTTTTTCAAACGTTGCAAAACAGGACCTGAAAACAGAAACTGTTTTCAGAAGTTGGGTTCTTGGGTCAAAATATTTTAAAAACCAAATTTTTCGCACCCACAATTCAACCCCTCCCTTCTGGTGGTGCCTTAAAGGTCCTATCAGAACGTAGACACACTCACGACAAGGAGATCCAACGATCTTAGTGAGATGATAACCACTAGCTACAAAGCCGAGCAAGAAGGAATGTCAACCGTAAGGCCTCCTCTTTTCGATGGTGAGTCTTTTATTCAATGGAAACTTAGAATGAAACTTTTCTTTATGTCCATTGATATAGACCTATGGTCCATTATAGAAGATGGTCCTTTGGTCCCTTCTAAGTTGTGTATTGTTGATGATGTCACACTAGAGGTTATAAAAACAAAACAAGAATATACTAGTGATGACAAAAAGAGAGTAAGTATGAATGCTAGAGCCATGCAATTACTATTAAATGGACTAAGCAAAAGTGAATCTACTTACGTATCCAATTGCTCTAGTGCCCAAGAGATGTGGAGAATTCTTGAGATGAAACATGAAGGGACTAGCCAAGTAAAGGAGTCTAAGATTAATATGCTTATGTCCACACTTGAGTCTTTTAAATTATTACCAAATGAATCTATTGTTGATATGGATCTAAGATTGACTAACATTTACAATTCTCTTGAGTCTCTTGGAACGGTATTCTCTTCGCAGGAGAAGGTGCAAAAAATGCTAAGAAGTCTTCCATCCGAATGGGATTTAAAAGTCACTGCAAACAAAGAAAGTAAGGATACTAAATCGATGAAAATGGAGGAATTGACCGGATCATTAAAGGTATATGAAAACAAACTCACTTTAAGAAATTCTGAATCTATTTCTAAAAATGATAAGGCTGTAGCGTTTAAATCAAATGAATACGTCTCTACCTCTTATGATCGCGTAGATGATAGTGACATAGATTCTGATGATGAGGATTTAATCACGATGGCTAAAAGATTAAGAAAGATCTTGAGAAAATCGAATAAAAACAAACATAAGCCTACTTCATCTAACAATCATAGAAATAAAAACAATGAAGACGTAAAGTGCTATGAATGCGGGAAACTTGGACACATGTCATATGACTGCCCGAACAAGGACAAACAAACGAACAAATACCTTGACAGGGATCGGATCAAAACTAGACTTGTCTCAGAAACTAAACAAAGGAGAAGAGCCTTCAAAGCCTCCACTTGGAGTGATTCATCCGACTCTGAGACTGACAATACGGAAGAACAAAAGGCACAAGTATGCTTTACATCTAAGGCATCAAATGAGGTATATTCTGACTCTGATTCTGATTCTGAATCTTCTTATGATGATTTATTTAGTCAATATTTAGAGTTGCATAAGTTCTCAAAGACTCTTGCAAAAGAAAAGAAACGATTAATTGAAGACAAGAAGTTGTTAGAATCTTCTAACATGAACCTTGTTTCTCAATTAAACGATTCAAAAGAAGAGTCGTCTTGCATAATCAATGCATTAAAATCAGAGGTCACATCGTTAACGAAACAAAACAATGAAATAAAATCCGAGATTTCAAATTTGAAATCAAGGAATATAGATCTAGAAAAAATGCTGAAACAATTCGACACAGGTAAAAACATGCTAGATCGCATCATTTCTTCACAAAAGCATGATACCGACAAAACTGGATTAAGATATGCTGAGAAAAATGAGAAGTTAAATAAGGCAACCAAATTCATTCCATCTAAGAAAATAGATGCATCTAAGACATATGTGGCGCCTAAGAAGACGCTTACATCCCCCCTATGTCATTTCAACGTGCTTCATCTTCATATCATATGAGATATATTTTGCGCCGTACAAATATGAAAAGAAGCCATTGATGCATATGAGAAATCCATATCATAAAAATGCATGTAGATCACGCCCCGTGCATGCAAACCGAAATGCTTATCAAAAACAAAGATCATACTATGTGCATGATGGCATTCTCGGCCAAAGGCCAAACGGATTTGCACCGTACGTCTATTATATTACATCTTTATATTCTTCTCACCTTTTGGAAGACCTAGAAAGGTCACCCAAATTCGGGTACCAAAAGGGACATTTGCAAAGGGTTGAATAAATAACCCTTAAGAACGCACTTTTGATATTATTGCATAATATACTTGAAATGCATGATTCTTGTTGTTATACAAATTGCTATTTCTTTCTTACATGCACTTTTGATTTTATTTCCAAAATAAAGGGGGAGAGAGTGCATGATTTAAGGGGGATAGACGAGAGACGAGAGTGATTGATTGCACAAATCAAGGGGGAGAGAATTCAAAATTCAAAATTTGAATTTTTGCCCGATTGGAGGAGGAGCGATTAAATTTAAATCATGAACTAAGGTTATTTTGTAAATCATCAAAAGGGGGAGATCGTTTAGAAAAAGGGTTTGAGTGATTCACAAAATGCATGATTTAAATAACGCGTGGTAAGAAATGCATGACACAATTTATTACTTGACACGTTTTTGCGACAAACTTGCCTTATATATTTTATATATAATGTTGCCGTACTAACAAGCCATGAAGCTTTAAAGCTTACATCAAATGACAAACATTTGTTATGTTTGAACTATTTTCAGGTGCCACTATTAATGAACTAAACTAGTTCATTAAGTTAAGTACTTGGTTAAATAAACTAAGTAGTTCATTAAATACAGAAATATTTGAAGAAGGCAATGATGGCAACAAACATAGAAATGGAAAGTCTCCTTCTACCCTCTAATCACACGTTTATATATATATATATTCAGATTTTTTTTAAAAGGCACTATACACATATATTCTAACGTACTACCGACACGTTATATATATTACGAACGTACGCTAACATCACACCATTATACTTACCTCATTTTTATGAGTATATTCAGATCTTATATCATATGATATAAGTCATGGCGATGATAAAATTATAACGACACGTTACAAGGTTCTAAAGCAAAAATTGTCGTATTAGGTGACTACCGAAACTTTGCTAACGTGTCATGTACTTACCATATATAGGTGGCCAGCCCCTACACTTCAAAAATGGCCACAAATTTTGTGGCTTACATGATACACTCAGCCATAAAATTATTCCATGTTGGCATACACAAATCACTCTGAATTAAGGCCAAATTGTGGAGATTCAAAATGAGCACATATAGGCGCCACTTTAATCAGACATTAGAGCTGAATATTAAAGTTATTTTATGTATGTTATGTGTGACATAATATATATAACATGTGCAAAAATTTGGAATTTAATCGGAGAAAAATCGCGTAATCGACAAAAATCGAAAATTCGGTTTTCTACGAACACAACACATGGAACGTTTTTGGCATGACATGTAACATGTATCTAGACATTTTTTATATATTCAATACATACTAAAATGTTCTAGAATATTCAAATTAGGACTGATTGGAACATACCATATGTGTATAATTATTGTGCACTATTTTAAAAAGCTTACAAAAATAAAATTCAGCACATGGCCATCTTACTTCACACGCCTAATGAAGTTTGGTGGAGTCTATGTGGAGCTTAGTTAACATCTTGATTGGTGAAGAATGGACTATACAAGGTTAGTGACTTAATGGAGGGAGCTACACAAGATAATATTTCAAACTATGTTACAAATGTAACACATGCTGAAAATTCAGCATGTGAGACATTAAGTGGCCGAATTTTGTCTCATAATTGTGACCAATTTGCTTCTCAATATTCAAGGGACTAATGTGTAGTATTATGGTAACAATTTCAAAATCTTGAGATTATTGCACAGGCTGAAAATTCAGCATGTGAAGAAAATGGTGCTGGCCGATTTTTAGACTTAATGATGACCAAAATTTACTTCCAAATTAGTAGGGATTGATTGTATGCTATTTGGAAATGTTTTTACTACTATTTTGGCAAATGTTTTAGATGATATTCTATGATTTGTACAGTCATCAAGTGATGACAAATCTCATCCAATCAAGGAGTGCCAAGTAAGCAAGGCCGAGACAATCATCCAACAAATGTGTACAAGTAAGCAAGTTGATGTCACATCTATACAAGGCATTCTTCCAAGGACTTAAAAGAGAATTTCCAAGGTGAAGAGATGCCCTAGGGCGGCGGCCACTTTGAGATAAAAGGAAGAAAAGAAGAGCAAATCAAATGTAAGACAAGTCTCATAATTTCCAAGTGCAAAAAGAGTCTTCTACTTTCTTCTTCTACATTTCTTTCTTCTTCTTCTCTCTCAAGCCTATTCTTCTTATATTCAAATATATTGAATAGGCTTTGTATAGACCACCATACACGTTCATTGTTGTAAAAGGTTGATCAAGATGTGATCAATCCTTCATTTGTTCGGTGGTGGTGTTCGTGAAAGATGTGATTGCTTGTATCGTTTGTAAAGGGTTGGAGTTGGTGTGTAACTCCAGCAACGCTTTGTGATAAGGTGTTATTTTGTGATTAGTGATAATCGAGGAAGGTGTCCTCGAAGACTGGAATAGGTTGTGTTAACCAAACCAGTATAAAATTCTCGGTGTTATTACTTTCAGCACATTACTTTCAGTTTCTAGCACGTTGTATTGTGTTCATTGCATTAGAAAAAATATCAAACGACGTTCAATAATTACCAAACTTTGCAGAAACATAGTCACACCTCCTAAGTTTCATTTGGCGTAAGTTTCAACCCATTTCGATAAGTATAAGTCAATCAAACGTTAAGAGTTTTGAGACTAGTGCAATTTGATATTCATACTTACAAAGGTTGAGAACTTGAACGTATTTGACATACTTCCAAAATGCATTTTTCAAAAATGTTTCAACCCATTAAAATAAATATCTTAAGGGGTTTGTCATTAAATTTTCAGACTATTTGGAGTTACGTATTCATCGGAATAAAATTTTCAAATTAGACTACTTTTCTGGCAGATTTGCGCAATCTGACCACAAACAATTTTTCAAAGGGTTAGAGGTTGAATTTTGATCTGATATTTTTAGGAGATACTCAGAACATCTGAGAGTACAATCTCTTCAAATTTTAGAATTTTTGAAGGTCTGTAACCTAGTTTTTCAAACGCTGCAAAACAGGACCTGAAAACAAAAACTGTTTTCAGAAGTTGGGTTTTTGGATCAAAATATTTTAAAAACCAAATTTTCCGCACCCACTATTCAACCTCCCGTCTAGTGGTGCCTTACAGGTCCTACACGGTAGACATGTACCCTCGACCGGTCAACAGTATCGAAATTTATGTAACTGATATTCTATGTCAGTTTAGCTACTAGGGTTATGAATAAGTCATCGGCTGCATCCGAAGTTGAGAGTCATCCTGAATAATTTTAGATGTAGTTTTCCTTCAATTTTTCATGTCTTTTGGATTCAATCGCGTTGAAGATTGTATTACTGCAGGTTAAACACCATGACTACCCCAAGTAATTCAAACCTTTTCTTCTCTTTAAATTGATAATATTATGTTTTAATTGTGTTCTTGTATGTAACTAGTTATTCTGTTTTAATAGCATGATTTAGGTGATCTATCTAGAAGATAACTAGGTAATCATTATCAATTCTATTGCTAGAAATTGGTTATACTGCTGGTGCGTGATGAATTCATGGTAATGAATATTATTCAGTTTTGAATGTTCGTAAATTGCGGCTAGATTAATACAATAATACTAGGGTTAATAAATCTAATTGGATAATTAAAGTCTCATTCCCTTGTTTGATGTTTTTTTAACAATTAATCAGTTAAAGACTACATGCCTTGGGTCATTGGTGTTCCTAGGCATACAATACGGTTGTACAAAATTAGCTTGGCTAATTTTACTATTAGACCTTTTTACATTGCAAGAATTAATGTTTTGTTGATCCATGAATTAATTAATTGAAGAAGGGTAGTAAATTTGTTAGAGAGGATTGTTATAATCTATTTTATGATTTTTTTTATTTAATTAGTAGTTACAGAATCCACTTTATTTTATTTAATCTGCATAATTAGATTAATTGTGTTATTGGCTTAGTTTTCTCCTTTTGAAATGATCCATACTTATCAATATACATATTTGGGCTTGTGGGATTAAGATTTGGCGTAATACAACTGCATCCAGTTTTTGGCGGCGTCGTCGGAGAATTCTATGAGTGTTCTTATACAATACGTTTCCAATTAGTTTTTATTGTTTTCTGATCATTCGTGACCCGCTCCGCAAAATTTTGTTTGTTGTTGAATTTTCTAGAAAAACACGCCATCGACTGGCTGGTGCTATACATTGAACGGCCTTCAGAAAAATATTTTCTTTATATTCAGTTCTGTATAATCCTAATCTATTCAGTTTCTGAGTCAGTCAGTAATAGTAGTATCAATAAATCGTTTTTATCAGTTTTCGTTTTCTGAAAACTTCTCAAAAATTTTGTACCGACAGATAATTCTGTTTTGACTTTGTATCATTTCCATTTCTTAATAAAGCAAAATGACTCACTAAATTGGTTGCGTCTACTTATATGGTGAAGTAGCAGTTGATCAATATAGCTTGACGTTTATTATGAGCCAGTGTTTCTAATACATGTGTATGGTTGCATACATCCGATCTTTACTACTCTGTCATAATCAGGAGCGTAATAGATAATGTTGTTGTTGTATGTCTTTTGTATATGGGTGTCAACCTTAGTTTCTATTTAATCATGAAATTGAGAAAATGGCCAAACATTTAGGAAGGCATCCAGACTTCGTAAAGTAATCGATCTTCTTCATCTTCTCCTCTTCCTAAATCTTCTCCCTGCACCTCTTGCTGTAAGTTCTGCTGAGTTTGAAGAACTATGGGAAGGAATTCAAGATTCTCCTCTTGTTCAAGGCCTTGCTATTATTTAAAATAATCCAGTTAATCAGGGTAATCAAAATCAATCGCAAAATCATAGAATGCTAAGGCAAATAGTGTCATCTGAATTTAATCCTCCACCTTATTGTATCGCCTTTTCTAATATCATGACTTTCTTTGAACTAAAACCTATCTTTATTCAATTTTTTCCATGTTTTTATGGATTAGCTGGGAAAGATCCTAATAGACATCTCCATGAATTCAATATGACTTGTCCTAATTTTCATCCTCTTGGGATGGATGATGATCAAGTTGAGCTTCGTGCTTTCTCTTTGCCTCTTCATGATGCTGCTAAGTGATGATTCATGTATACAACAACAACAGCATTACGCTATTGTCTTAGAGGCTTCTGTCTATGGCAGGGTATAAAGGGTCGGATGTATACAACCATACACATGTGTTAAAAATACGCAGAGGTTGTTTTTCAATGACCCATAATAAAAATTGCGTCAAGCTGAATCTTCCATCTAATTTCATTTCTAACTAGGCAGCCATGACAAAATCAATTTCTTCAAAAGTACTCTCTTTCAAAAGTCATAAAAATTCAAAACGAACTACTTAATCTCCACCAAGGTATCGATGAGTCTTTCTATGAATAATGAGTGACTTTGTAAGCTTTCATCTACATGTAATCATGGTATCTCAGACGTTGATCTTTGTCTCATTAGATGCTGACAGTGGGGGATATTTCTTAGATATGTCGATCAAGGAGAGTAAGAAATGAATCGAGAAATTGGCAACTCTTTCCTCCTAAATTTCAAGATTTTTGTATATTCACAATTCCATGTAAAATTGGAAACACTTTATTTCCTCGTGCCATGCTTGATTTTGGTACCTCCATAAATATCATGCCAATGTGTATTTACCACATCTTGGGTCTAGGTCCTTGCAAGAAAAGACAAGATTTTATTCAATTAACGTACCAATCATTATTATATCCAAAATTAAAGACGCTGTTGAAGTTTTGTGATTGTAAAGAATGATGAGGCTGATGGACGGAATCAACAATCAGTGGATGATGTTGAGGTGCAGCGACGGATTAGCAGCAAGGAATCTTACAGTTAAAAGATAACATAGGGAAGAAGGAAAGAGTTTGTGACACCAAAATTTGTATTTAGGGGAAATGACAAGAATGTCCTTGTATTAGTAAAGGGAGGCTCAGTTAGTTAAGGGGCACTTTAGTATTTTTACATGCTTTCTTCTTCTTTAAAGATCTGTAGCTAACGATTGGAAGAGGCAGTTGAGATGACATCCAACTCCTAATCAATGCAGCAATGTTTCCTCTTGATATTCCTCTTCTTGCGAATACTTTGTTGAGTATTCTTGGTTGATTTCGTCTCTTGTGTTCTTTTGGTTGCATGATCATGTTGTTCTTATGATTGATCACACATATAGTTTACAAAATTCACATGGTATCAGAGCTAAATTCATGAATTTTTGATCATTCATGGCGAACACCAACAATTCTCCTTCTACATTGCATTCTTCATTTGTTCCTACTAATCCTGCGGATCCTTCTGATGATCCGTTGTATATTCATCCAAGTGATAGTCCTTTCTTGATTCTTGTTCAACCGCTGCTTGATGATCGTAATTACCATAGTTGGAGTAGAAGTTTTAAGCGCGCTGTTCAATCGAAGAACCAAATAGGCTTCGTGAATGGCACAATCACAAAACCTGATGAAACATCCAGAAGGTATGCAGCTTGGACGAAGGCGAACAATATGGTTGTAGCGTGGTTGGTGAATTCTGTAATTGCCCCTATGGGACAAAGTGTTATGTGGTTAGATGATGCTTTAGATATTTGGAATGATCTAAAGCATAGATATGAAAATGTGGATGCATTTAGATTGTCAGATCTTCAGGAGGAGTTTTATGCTGTGAAACAAGGTAATTCTTCTCTTACAGAGTATTATACAAAATTGAAAATGCTGTGGGAGAAATTACTTGTGTTAAGATCTATACCTAGCTGTAATTGACATAGATGCACTTGTGATTTAACTACTCAGATGCATAAATTCATTGAGGATGACTCGGTTATCAAATTCTTGAAAGGCTTAAATGAGGAATTTGAGACTGTGAAGCCTCAAGTGTTGTTATCAACACAATTACCAAACCTTAAAGCAGTGTTTGCAATGACTGTTAAGTTTGAGAAGAAGTTGGCTTACTCTAATAATCAAGTACAATTCAATAATAATCCGTCGATAGTGATGAATGTTGAGAATAGTTCGAGATATGGAGACTTTCAAGCCAGAATGGGAGCAGGAACAAGTAATAATGGTGTGTTCCCTAGACCCCCCAATAAAGGATACAGGAAGGATTTTTCAAGGTCTAGTGCCCAAAACTCCAAGGTGCCTGTGTGTACTTATTGCAACATGCTTGGGCATGCAGTTGACCGTTGTTATAAGAAACATGGATATCCACCAGGGTATAAGCCAAGAAACAATGTTAATTTTGTGAGTGGAGACTGTAGCTACCAGTGCCAAGATGGTGTGATGAACAAGAATGATGGAGACTGACCTGAGATATATGAGGATGGTGGACATAGTGTTATGGCTTCTGACCCTGGAAATGCACAATGTCTGACTCAAGAACAATATTCACACCTGCTTAATATGCTTAGAGACTATCAGGACAAAGGACATAAGGAAGAAGCGATGAGTTCCAATGTTAGTGGTGGATTACATTCAGTGATGAGTGCACAGCAGATGAAGGCTTCAGGTAAGTATGAAGGTAATGTATCTTGTGAAAATTCAGTTGTGTGGATATTAGACTCTGGAGCTACTGATCACATTTGTTCATGTATTCATCTCTTTGAGTCATATTAGCCAGTTTCTTGCATTTCTGTTAGACTTCCCAACATCCATACAACAAATGTCACTCATATAGGCACAGTTAGAGTTAATCCTGGTCTGATTTTACATGATGTATTCTATTTTCCTTCCTTCTCCTTTAGTCTCATATCTCTAAGAAAACTCACTCAACATGGACTTATCACCATTACATTTGATAATCATCTATGCCTGATCCAGGAAAAGAGGACAAAGAGGATGATCGGTTCAGCGGAAAAAAGAGCGGGACTGTACCAGCTGCAGGGCACAACCAATCATGCCTCAATAAGAGCCTGTTTCAGTACATCTCAGTGTCAAACTGCACCTTTGGCTGAAGGGTTGCTTTGGCACATGAGACTTGGCCATATGAGTATAACAGGACTGAAGGAAGTGCACAAGCAGCAACCAAACGTTGTTACTAAAATAGACTTTGAATTTTGTGATATCTGCCCTCTTGCTAAACAAAAAAGATTATCTTTCCCCATCTCCTCTTCTGTTTCCAATTCACCTTTTTCTATCATTTATATGGACATCTGGGGTCCATACAAATACCCAACTATGTACAAACAACATTATTTCCTTACTGTGGTAGATGATCATACGAGGTATTGTTGGATATACTTGATGAAAACGAAATCTGAAGTCAGAAAGATTGTTGAGAGCTTTTACCAATTTGTGCTTGTGCAATTTGATTCATGCATTAAAGTTATTAGAACTGACAATGGCCAAGAGTTTAACATGAACTCATTCTATGCACATAAGGGAATCATTCATCAAACAAGTTGTGCATATACTCCACAGCAGAACGGTCTGGTGGAAAGAAAGCATCAGCATTTGCTAAATGTTGCGGGAGCCTTAAGATTTCAATCACATTTACCCAGCTCATACTGGGGTTTTTGCATCCAATATGCAGCCTACCTTATGAACCTTACTCCCACTCCTCTTCTAAACCACAAAATGCCCCATGAACTCTTATTCCGCAAAACCCCCAGTTATGAACATTTGAAGGTTTTTGTTTGCTTGTCCTTTGCTACTGGCAATCAACCACACAAGGAAAAATTTGCACCCAGAGCAATCCGAAGCATTTTTCTTGGTGTATCATCACACAGTAAGGGATATGTTTTGCAGAACATTGCCTCAAAAGAAATTTTTGTTTCCAGAGATGTAGTATTCTATAAAAATATTTTTCCTTTCCAGCATTGTACAAACTCTCAAATTCACAGTCCTTCCACTCAAAGTCATTCATCTGCTCCACCTAATACACACCTTCAACCTTGGTACAATGATGAGACACACGTTCCTTTGAATCATTCACAATCTGTAACTCCAACCTCACCATTTCATACTGGTCCTACTCCTTCACCTACTAGTCATGTATCTCCTATTCGTGATGCTACTCAGACTTCTCATGAAATTAAACCTGAATCATCAGACCATTCAATCCCTCACAAACATCCGTTTGGAAATCTGTGCATTGAATTGCCACCTATAAATAACGTTGCACCAGACCCACAGCCAGTACCAGAAAGACACCTCATTCCTATTACCACTCAACACAGATCTTCTAGACTTAGAAAAGCTCCAACTTACCTCCAAGACTATTACTGCAATATTGCATCAAATTCTGATTCATCTGTCTTCTACTCTAATCCTCATCCCATTCATAAATACATGACATTTGCATCTTTAGCTCCTCAGTATAAATCATACACACTGAATATAAGCAAGCATGTAGAACCATCATCTTATGCAGAAGCCGCAGTGGTTCCAGCTTGGCAAGATGCTATGAATGCTGAGATCAAAGATCGAGAAGACAATAATACTTGGAGCTTAGTGCCTCTACGTCCAGACAAGAATCCAATCAGCTCTAAATGTTGTACAAAGTAAAATACAAGGCTGATGATAGTGTGGAGAGATACAAGGCCCAGTTGGTTGCAAGAGGATACACTCAACAATATGGCATTGATTATCAAGACACTTTTTCCTCTGTGGCCAAAACGACCATAGTTAGAATGTTATTGGCTTTGGCAGCCAGGAGGGGATGGTATCTTCAACAACTTGACATCAACAACACATTTCTTCATGGTGATCTCCATGAAGAAATCTACATGACACCCCCACCAGGAACTGTAGTGTCTGATCCTAGGATGGTGTGTAAACTCCAGAAGTCACTTTATGGTCTCAAACAGGCAAGCAGGGAATGGAATGCCAAGCTTACAAATTTTCTGGTCAGTCAAGGATTCACACAGTCCAGAAGTGACTATGCCATGTTCACCAATACAGTTGGGACATCTATGTTGGTGTTACTTGTATATGTAGATGATATAATAATGTGTTGTGATGATTTAGATGTTATACAGGAGCTTAAAAATTTGTTGCATCAGAAGTTTAAAATAAAGGATCTTGGTGAATTAAGATACTTCTTGGGGATTGAAGTGGAGAGATCTAAAGCTGGTTTAGTCATAAACCAGAGGAAATACACGCTTGAATTATTGGAGGAGAGTGTTTTTCTGGAAGTAAACCAGCTAAAACACCTATGGAGACACATCAAGCTTTAACCCATAATGATTCAGAACCTTATGATGATGTATCTCAGTACAGGAGCCTTGTAGGGAAGCTTATTTACCTCAACCTTACCAGACCTGATGTTTCTTTTACGGTACAACAACTGAGCCAGTTTCTTGATTGTCCTACAATCAACCACATTAAGGCAGCCCACAGAGTCTTAAGATATCTAAAAAGGACAGCAGGGCAGGGGTTGTTCTTTCCCATCTCAGGAAAGATGCAGTTGCAGGGCTTTGTAGATTCTAACTGGGCGGGGTGTAATGAGAGTAGAAGGTCCATAACAGGGTACTGTGTATTTTTGAGTGGTTCTCTAATTTCTTAGAAAGCAAAGAAGCATACTACAGTCTCCAGATCTTCAGCTGAGGCTGAATATAGGGCTATGAGAGCTGTGGGTTGTGAGTTACAATGGTTATTATACATGGCTGATGAGCTGAGATTGCCTGATCAAAAGCCAGTGGAACTCTTTTGTGATAGTAAAAGTGCTATCTACATTGCAGAGAACCCGGTATTCCATGAAAGAACCAAGCACATCGAGATAGATTGTCACCATGTTAGAGAGAAGGTGCAGAATGGGACTTTAAAACTGATGCCTATAAGGACAGATCTTCAATTAGCTGACATGTTTACGAAGGCTTTGGACTGCAAGAGGCTGACGGCAATATTGCATGCGATTGGGGTATTCAATCTCTATGACAAGCATAGCTTGAGGGAGGGGGGTGAAGAATGATGAGGCTGATGGACGGAATCAACGATCAGTGGATGATGTTGAGGTGCAGCGACGGATTAGCAGGAAAGAATCGTACAGTTAAAAGATAGCAGAGGAAGGAAGGAAAGAGTTTGTGGCGGCAAAATTTGTATTTAGGGGAAATGACAAGAATGTCCTTGTATTAGTAAAGGGAGGCTGAGTTAGTTAAGGGGCACTTTAGTATTTTTGCATGCTTTCTTCTTCTTTAAAGATTTGTGGCTAACGATTGGAAGAGGCAGTTGAGATGCGATCCAACTCCTAATCAATGCAGCAATGTTTCCTCTTGATATTCCTCTTCTTGCGAATGCTTTGTTGAGTATTCTTGGTTGATTTCGTCTCTTGTGTTCTTTTGCTTGCATGATCATGTTGTTTTTGTGATTGATCACACATATAGTTTACAAAATTCACATGGGATTTAATGAACTTTTTTGTCCTGTTGATATTGTCATTATACCAGAGCGGCTGGAGTTATCTTCTTACTCATCTCTTTTAATTTTTGAAAGACCATTCTTACAACTTTCCACACTAAAATAGACGTTCATGAGGGTACACTATCCATGAAGATTGATGGAAAAATTGTTAAATTTAATATATTTGGGCTAATGTGATATCCTGCTGATATAGAGAATGATAACGTCATATCTATTGCAGCACCTTAGAATATTTTGGAAGATTATAAAATCCAATTATAGGAAGTTGAAAAGGCATGAGTATAAAGAGAAATCTAAAGAGATGGATTTGCTATTTTAATAAACCATAGGTCACACGGAACAAGAAAAACACATAAAAATAAGGACGCAAAAACGACTCCTAAAATAAAAGCTAAAACCAAAGCTACTTCTCTCCTTCGTAATACTTAGGTCGCATGTTTACCTAGGTTGCATGTTATTTTATTTGAAATTATTTCAAAGGTTGTTCAACAATGTGATAAACCAAGGTTGAACCACCCGTTAGTCATTAAGCAGTCAACCCCATCAGGCTTGGCATTTGAGATATTAGGGCACGGCAATTCAGCAGTTCAGCAGCTCAGCAGCTCAGCGGTTCAGTGCCTAAATATGAAGGCACAGCTTCAACCGCGCTTTAGCATAACAGACCAACACCACACTAGGAAACACGCCAAGGTTTTCACCTCGGCTCTAACTTAAGCATACAGCACAAAATAGCTGCACCTCGGGCCACTTCATCCAGACACGGCCTAAACCTACACTTCGAAAAAATTCAGCTGTGTACCACAGCAAGTCGAGCACTTCGGCAAGGGCCATCTGTGTACCACAGTTAATGAACCCTGCTAAGCTACTATTACGTGGGACCCTCAAACAGGGATACTCTTCAGGCATAATGACTACATCTGGCTATTCTTCCTGAACACGCCAAAGTCACCACAGCCGGTTACATCAACCAGGCCGACCTATTGATTACATCAATCAAGCTACTAATCACATCAGCAGACCTACCGCATCTTAGACTTTATACCCCAAGCAAAGATCTTATTACGTTATCTGTTATCCAAAGGAAAAGGGGAGAAAGTCTATAAAAGCGAGGGAACCAGGACGAAGGAAAGGGGGAGAAAAACCAACGGAGGAGTTCAGATTTCTTTATTAAAAAGTATATTCCCATCTTGTGCTCCTCAGCAAACACTGTGAGAACTTCTCAACTCGTCCCTTTACATTATAATCTCATTGAGATATGGCCCAAACTGACTTGAGCGTCGGAGGGTTTTTCCCGGGGCCAACCCCCCGTGACCTCTGACCTGTGCTACATTGTGCAGGATATTTGGCGCTATTCCAGCTACTTATTATCAATTCCAGTTGACAGATTCTTTGTGTTAACTGACGAAGTTAAATCAAGGTCATCTTGACCCTTGGTGAAGATCCGGCTTCATCATTTGGCGCTAGAAGGAGGGCCTCTTTAGTCCTATAACCTAGAAGACAGCCACTCAAAGTTTCTCCAACGATTGTTCAGAGGCCAAACTAACCATCTTAGGAAGCTATTGAGAGAAAGATGAGTAACAGAGATAGTCAAGGGACCAAACAACCCATGACATCTGGGAGGAGTCAAAAATCTTCTCAACAACAAACTGATCAATACTCTACAGAGCCGGGAGAATCCTCAACCCCGTCGTTTTCACATATGAAGAGCACATGCGATCCATTCGCTATGTGGCTCAAAACCCGTAGGTCTTTCAAGCAATGGTAAGGGAGATGAAGGGGAAGGCGCCTGCAGAAAAGTCCAGCGGACCCTGTTTCAATAACTCCCATCCACTGGATCACATGGAGTATTCTCCTACTCGGCCTGGTTATTGTCCAGGCGTCCGGAAAGGCCTATGGCCAAAAGGAAGTGACCAGAACAAAAGCCTAGCCACCAAACCTCGAGATATAATCAAAAAGTTTCCCTACCTTTCAAACATGGCAGGAAAGCTGAAAACAAGGGCAAAGCACCGTTGCAGGAAAGGTGCTCTGTTAAGATTCAGCTGGGGGCCGAGGGGAGGAAAGAAATTCTCTGCTGGCCTCTAAGGCTCATATCCTTTCTTATATGAGGAAAAAATCTCTAGCAAAAGAACCCCAGCCCCTCAATGGACCAATCCGTAAAAGAAACCATCAACTGTACTGCCTCTATCACCACGATATTGGGCATGATACGGAAGATTATAGACAGCTTGGGCAAGAGATCAGACACCTTATTAAGCTGGGTCACCTGCAACGCTTCTATAATCCAAGGTCTAGGCTTCACAACAGGCTAGACTTTGGTAAACCCCCTCCAGTGGAGAGTTGTAGACTCGGATATCACCAGGGTTATCTAGGAGATACAGATTCGGATTTCGATGAGGGAGAAACCCGGATTTCTGAGCATATAAGGCTGATCTAATGACCGTTTTGAATCACGGTCTGTTTCTTCTTGTCTTCATCCGGAATCTCCCGGTCCTATATTATCAAAGGATCAATCTCTTATATTTAACTGGGCCTTTTTAAGTCACCATATGGTGCATTATTCATGACTGTCTATCACCTACGATAGAAGTGGGGGCATACCCAGCAGGTCTGGAAGGCTGAGCAGGTCTCAGCAAAATGGGACAGGTTTCCCAATATTCTTACCCAGCAGGTCTAGAAGGTTGAGCAGGTCTCAACATCATCTTTACCCAGCAGGTCTGGAAGGCTGAGCAGGTCTCAGCAGGATGAGATAGGTTTCCCGATATTCTTACCCAGCAGGTCTGGAAGGTTGAGCAGGTCTCAACATCATCTTTACCCAGCAGGTCTGGAAGGCTGAGCAGGTCTCAGCAGGATGGGACAGGTTTGCCGATATTCTTACCCAGCAGGTCTGGAAGGTTGAGCAAGTCTCAACATCATCTTTACCCAGCAGGTCTGGAAGGCTGAGCAGGTCTCAGCAGGATGGGATAGGTTTCCCGATATTCTTACCCAGCAGGTCTGGAAGGTTGAGCAGGTCTCAACATCATCTTTACCCAGCAGGTCTGGAAGGCTGAGCAGGTCTCAGCAGGATGGGACAGGTTTCCCGATATTTCTTCCCCAGCAGGTCTGGGTGGCTGAGCAGGACTCAGCGGAACAAGACAAGTTCCCTACATTTCTTCCCCAGCAGGTCTGGGTGGCTGAGAAGGACTCAGCGGAACAAGACAAGTTCCCTACATTTCTTCCCCAGCAGGTCTGGGTGGCTGAGCAGGACTCAGCGGAACAAGACAAGTTGCCTACATTTCTTCCCCTGCAGGTCTGAGTGGCTGAGCAGGACTCAGCGGAACAAGACAAATTTCCTACATTTCTTCCCCAACAGGTCTGGGTGGCTGAGCAGGACTCAGCGGAACAAGACAAAGTTCCCTACCTATCTTCCCCAGCAGGTCTGGGTGGCTGAGCAGGTCTCAGCGGAACAAGACAAGTTCCCTACCTTTCTTCCCCAGCAGGTCTGGGTGGCTGAGCAGGTCTCAGCAGAACAAGACAAGTTCCCAACATTTCTACCTCTGCAGAACTGGGAAGGTCGAGCAGGTCTCAGCGGGACATGATAAGTTCCCTATATTCCCACCTCGGCAGAGTTAAGAAGTTCGGCATAAGTTTTGCCAACATTTCAACTCAGCAAAACTGAGAAGCCAAGCGTAAAAGCAGAAGCTTGATGCTTTGATAAAATACGGGAAATACACCTGAGGCCGAAGACAAATACTTCCAAACTGAGCAAGTAAGACTAAAGGCAAATACTTGCAAACTATATCCATAGGGCAAGTTGAATACAAATATTTGTATAAAAGCAAATGAAAGAGCTTTGTAGAATAGAGGATAAACACTCGTCATCTATGGACAAAGAGCAAGTTGAATTTCAAAAAGCTAGGAAAAGTCAGAGCAAAGTTTGGACAGAATAGAATTTCGTTACTTTCATTAAGTGTGAAATACAACTACAAACTATTACAAGGAAAAATCCTATTCAGCTACATCTTTTCTCCTCCGCTTCGAAAAACTCAGCAATCTGGATACAGCCTCAGACTTGGACTATGAAGAGCAGTGAATGATCCTCGTAGGCTTCGGGGTAATCGTCCCCTCTATGGTTACATGGCAAAACAAAAGTTTTGTAGCATTGTTGCCACGCTTGCTTCACTGCTACCATGTCTTGAAGAAGGCTTGCGAAGAATGTAATCGCAACTATTCCCTGCTTCACTGGAAGAAGAGCGATTTGTGCGATCACGACACAGCAAAGTGAACCCTTTGCTGGTAAGGGACGTGTTGAAGGAGAACCCCTGTCATGAAATGACAGAGGCGCTAAAACGGAAGATACGACGATAACCGAAAAAGGGTTACAGGAAAGGAATAATCCCCGTGAAGAAAGATTGTTCCCATCAGAATCAAATTCTTTATGAACGGACTGAGTCTCACATGTATTTTCCAGATTCTTGAGACATAAAAGGGCAAAAATATTTTGGAAATGCTTACATAGAGGTGAAGGACCGGATTGAAAGGAAGAAAGGTAGGAGACACCAACATAAACATGAAGGATGAGAAACTTAAACGAAGGATGAAGAATGAGGAGGTGGAAGCATCTCTATTTATAGGCGGGGGGAGGGAAAAAGGCACCTTTTCGTTTTGAATTTGAAATTCGAAAAGGTGGAGGTTCACGTATCTCCCTCCCTCGGGAAGCGGAATCGTCAAAGAAGCAATAATGGAGCATCGGAACTACCACTTGCGTAGAAAGCAAGCGAAAAAAGATAAACATGTGACTAATGGGATTGATCACGTCATAAAGACCAGATTTGTATGCCTTCACAATTCAGTTCAGCCACACAAAATCTGGGAACAAATGATAAACCAAGGTTGAACCACCCGTTAGTCATTAAGCGTCAACCCCATCAGGCTCGGCATTTGAGATATTAGGGCACGGCAATTCAGCAGTTCAGCAGCTCAGCAGCTCGGCGGTTCAGTGCCTAAATATGAAGGTATAGCTTCAACCGCGCTTTAGCAGAACAGACCAACACCACACTAGGAAACACGCCAAGGTTTTCACCTCGGAACCAACTTAAGCATACAGCACAAAATAACTGCACCTCGGGCCACTTCATCCAAACACGGCCTAAACCTACACTTCGGAAAAATTCAGCTGTGTACCACAGCAAGTCAAGCACTTCGGCAAGGGCCATCTGTGTACCACAGTTAATGAACCCTGCTAAGCTACTATTACGTGGGACCCTCAAACGGGGATACTCTTCAGGCATAATGACTACAGCTGGCTATTCTTCCTGAACACGCCAAAGTCATCACAGCCGGTTACATCAACCAAGCCGACCTATTAATTACATCAATCAAGCTACTAATCACATCAGCAGACCTACCGCATCTTAGAATTTATACCCCAAGCAAAGATCTTATTACATTATCTGCTATCCAAAGGAAAAGGTGGGAAAGTCTATAAAAGCGAGGGAACCAGGACGAAGGAAAGGGGGAGAAAAACCAACGGAGGAGTTCAGATTTCTTTATTAAAAAGTATATTCCCATCTTGTGCTCCTCAGCAAACACTGTGAGAACTTCTCAACTCATCCCTTTACATTATTATCTCATTGAGATATGGCCCAAACTGACTTGAGCGTCGGAGGGTTTTTCCCGGGGCCAACCCCCCGGGACCTCTGACCTGTGCTACATTGTGCAGGATATTTGGCGCTATTCCAGTTACTGATTATCAATTCCAGTTGACAGATTCTTTGTGTTAACTGACGAAGTTAAATCAAGGTCATCTTGACCCTTGGTGAAGATCCGGCTTCATCACAATGAAAGTGTTCACCTTTTTTTATTGCAAGGTTTGGTCTTTTAAGGTTTTATAGTCAAAATTTTCAAAATTTTAATTGTTAATTCATGTTTAGTATAGTTTTCATGCAAGATGGGTATGCCTTTAGTATACTAAAAGAATACTTTAGAGTCAATTGAAGAGCGTTAAAACCTAAACAATATTATGCTTTCCCACCAATTGATTAGTTTTGGATCATGAATCTTCCACTTGAATGGACTTTTTATTGCATGGCCCTAGAAACATGCCGTTATAACCTCTTAAAGTGAAATAGTTGGCATTCTAGTGTAGGTCCTAGGACGATGAGTTGGAGATATCATTGGATGGTTGTTGCCTTTCAAGCCAACCTTTATCATTATTTTCCACTTGAAACCCACTGAGCATTGATAAAATTGTCAGACACTATTCAAAGTGGCCTTTTTGTTATTTAGACCACATGATTTGCCTTCCCTAAACCTTATTTGGTCTAGTTATCATCCATTGATTCCCTATAAGAGATCTTGAATAACTCATATCTTGACACGTATATGGTATTTGAAGAAATTCTTTTATATGGTCTGGAAGGTATGGTGAATTATCTATGTATATGATTGGTGGGGATGTGTGATTGGAAGGTATACATGTAAAAAGGATGGTCTTTGAAGAAAAGGAAAAGAAAAGAGGAGATTAAAAAAAAAGAAATAAAATGTGGAAAAACAGAAAGAGAAAAAAAACATGCTGCGCAAAAAAAAAAAATTTAAAGTTCCGCGTTTCCTACCTTTGTTGTTTGTTACACTTCCATAAAAAGATTCAAAGTTTAAGGGTTTGGTTGGAAGAGTAGTGAATTTATGTAAAGCAATTGAAGAAAATTAAGAATCTGTACTATTGAAGGTTTGAATCGAACACTTACAACATAGCCCATAAAGTCAAGGAAATAGTTGTCCAATTTCTTTATATAGACCCTTTATGAGTGAAAGCACAAGTAAAAATAACTTTGCCAAAAAACTGCAAGGTAATGTTTCCAGTTGTTCATAAAAGGAGACGTTCCTTTGTTGGAATATGAATTGTTTTGATGAAGTGAAAAGATATTATAAAAGAGTTAAAAAGATATTTCATACTTTGAAATTAAAACAAAATGAGAAAATCCACTGAGAAACATAGATTTCTCACTTCGACCGATCGACATATACATCAGTCTCTCAAAAAGAGACAACGGTCGATTTATGTTGGAAATGTCTAAGGTTGGAGCCTTACTATGAGATAATGATCTCTAAGTTTGGAGACACATCGATCGATCGATCGATGTGACATCAGTCTCTAAGATTAGAGTCATCGATCGATCGATGTAATGAAGGTTTAAAGTTAAAACCTTACTATGAGACATAGATCTCTCAAAATTGAGGCATTGATCGATCGATGTATACATCAGTCTCTCAAATTAGAGACATCGACAAATCGATGTATGAAAGGTGCAAAACTAGAACCTTACTAGAAGACATCGGTCTCTCAACATAGCGATATCGATTGATCGATGTCATCCTGGATTCAAATATGTATGACCATTGGAACAAAATCCAAGAGAAATTTAAAGTGTTTTCTCTCTCCAATCTTGTTCAAATTTCTTGTAGACTTTCCCCTGACATCAGTCATGTTTCATGGACTACTGAATGCATGTCTAGGATTTTCTAGGATGGCTTTGAGGATCAAATCAAACTATAAGGTGGCTGAAGACTATTTGGACATTGTCAAGGCTTATGATTGAGTTGAGGACTTGAGGGAAGCTGCAAAAAACGTGGCTCACATCACCTATAAATTGAAGAAGCTCAGATGAGGGACATATATACTTTCATCCTCTTCAAACTTTATTTTTCATTGTTGTAGAAAACTCTCATTTATGCAAAAGTTCTTAACGCTTGTGAAGCTCTTATTGATTGTTCTTCATTATTGTAAATTGTGAGAGTGTAAGTCTGAAACAAGAGGAAGCATACATATTTGATCTTTTACTTGTGTTTAGACTAGCTAAAAAGTGTAAACACCACTGCTTCACAAAACTCACTGTGTGGAAGTTCTTTGATAGGACTTTGTTGAAGTTGTGAGAAAGGAAGGACTTGTTCTTGCTTATAGCTGGTGTTGTTGTTTTTGCACTGAGTTATTTTGTGCTAGAAGCTGCTGTTATTGTTTCTTACACTAAGTTGTTAGTGTAAGTATTGCTGTGGTTGTTTTTATTAAGAGTAATAAAAAGAGTTGCTGTTGAAAATCAACTTTGGAAACAAAGTGATAATGGAAGAAAATCATTTAAAATTTGAGCCACTCTGTATCGTGTATATTCATTCATTATCTCTCGTCTCCTTATTTATTTGATGTGGAGAGCATTTGAGTTGGAGTAAGTCAAAACCGAGAAAATTCCACAAAATCGTCCAACACTCTATTCACCACCACTCTAGAGTGATTATCATGGACCTACCAATAGGTATTAGAGCCTAACCTAGATTGCTTGGCCGATTTTTACAGGTAGCAAGGTTAAAGATCATGGCAATGACAACCTTCATCTTATGGCTCAACCTCCAAACCTACTGCATTATTCTCAGCCTCAAACATCAAAGCTCCTGTGTTAATGCTTAAAACTATTCTCTGTGAGAATTTCGAATGGTAAATCATTTGAGAAGTTGTGGATTTGACATATGGAGAGCTATTGTCAAAGGAATTAAAATTCCTATGATTACCAACTCAAAAAGAGAATCAACATTTAAACATGAGGATGATTACACCGATGAAAAGAAGGTAGATTTTGTTATAAATGGAAAGGCATTTGATATTCTCTCAAGTACTCTAACCACTACCGAGCTATAAGACTCTAAGGTCTTGAAACAGCCCATGAAGCATAGAAAAGACATGCAATGATACATGAAGGGACTGAGCAAGTAAAAATGGCCAAAAGACTTATGCTCATGAAAGAATACGAAATGTTAGGAATGAACAGTGGCGATACAATTGAGGAGACCATTGACCGATTCACCCGAATAGTGAATCAACTCTCCATGGTTGACAGGAAAATATCAAATGAGGATCTTGTCTCAAAATTTCTCAACTCTTTGCCAAGAGAATGGACACCCAAAGTGATAGCCATCACCGAATCCAAAAATGTCAAGACTCTAACTCTTGATGAATTTGTCCGGTAATCTACTCACTCATGAAATCCTAATTGATGAGCAAAATAGGATGAATACTATCTAGCCCACACATGCATCGCACAAAGGATTGGTGGTAGAGTCCGATGAGTCGGATGAGGAAGTTGCTCTTCTAGTTAGAAAATTTAGAAGAATAGCAGCAAGAAATAAAGCCCAAGGAAGAAAGTTCTTCAAGAAATCACCCAAGGACAAAGAGTCAGGTGAAAATTGATATAGGTGTGGTCGACCCGGAAAGATCATTGGCAATTGACATGTCAAGGAGACGTAATAGCAAGACAAAAAAGTATTTACTCAAAAGAAGAAAGCTTTAAATGCAGAAGTAACCACATGGAATGATCTTCTTTTCAAACTAGAAGATGAAGAAAATGAAGAGAAGGATGTTGGATTCATTGCATTAGTTGAAAATCAACAGGAACAACACGTTTGTCTCAATGCAATCAAAAATGATCTTGAGGTAAACTGTAGCGCCCCGGCCCGATACTCGACATCGGTACCAGTGCACCCGTCCTAGTCTACTACGAGGACTACGAAGCGTCAAAGCAGATCAAGCGCATGTCACTCATGACATAAGATAAATCAACGGAAATGTCGTAAAATTTAAAACTTCACCAATATCAATGTAACCAAAGAAATACAGCGGAAATAAAATATGTTTGGTTAATAGTCTAACATATCCTCCAGTACAACATAATAACCATCGAGTCTTCCAACTTAAAAGAGAATGATCAGACATCTATTTACTTCCATGACCATCATCCCATTGAGCCCACTCGCCATCATCTTCGACAAATATCATTTCGTACTCTGGATCACCTGAAAAGAAGATGGAGTATCTATTCTTAGTGAAAACATAGCCAGCAAATAACCCGTCTATACACCTTACGGGATCACACATGACGAGTCACCAGTGTTAAGTCATTGCCCAAAATAAGGTGCTCGAGTTAGCAAATAACATCTTTATACCAATTCCTCAATACGAATAAATCACATAAATGATACACGGATACGAGAACAAACATGTAACTAAAATAACATATTACATAAACAGAGCATATGCTAATCACATTTCTTGCATGCCAAATCTTATGCTTCGTGAGACATGATGCATGTACACCTTTAAAACCACATACAGAACCTATGCATATGACTTCTTTCGTAAATATGTCGTGCGTGTCATTTCACAAAACTTTTCATATTCTTCGCATAGCAAAACTTTATATCTTGTGGGTGATCAGTCGACAGCAAACAGAACTTTATACCCCGTGCTGAAAGGTCCACGACCCCATAACATATAACTTTATACCTCGTGCTGAAAGGTCCACGGCCTCATTACATATATCTTATATCCATGCTGATAGGTCCACGACCTCATAAAATACTTTATACCCCGCTGTTGATTCACAGATCACGCTTTTATACCCTGCTTTCGCAGGCGTGACTTTTATACCCTTCGATCAACCAGCAGCCATAGTTGCCTTTCGAAAACTTTAATTTTCTCTTGTAAACACATGTTATTTCGCAAAGCAATTCTCATGTCAAAATACAAAGTGTTCATGTCATGATGCAGGATGCTCATGCAATTTCATATCAAACATGTAAACATACACACGTTTTACATATCAAGTACATGGTCTTGCACCTCATACACTCCATGCTTGTACCTTTCTAAGTTCGTTCGTATCACCAACTCACTTGGGATCCAATCTTATCCTTACTTAATCACACTTAACATCTATTCCTCAAGTACACCTCAAATACCCTTGCATTTTATGATTAAAGGAAGAGAATAGAGTTATTACACATACATAAGACGCCTAATGGGTCAAAAAGACTTCCAGTACACTTAGAACGCCTACTTGAGGCACCTAAAGTGACATAAGACGCCTATACTAGGCGTTCGAAGTGTTCTGGAATTTGCTGGTATACATCAAACGCCTACATGAAGCGCCATATGTGACATCAAACGCCTTTGGAGGTGTTCGAAGTATTCTGGAATGTGCTGTGACACATCGAACGCCTACATGAAGCGCCTTATGTGACATGAAGCACCTAATGTAGGTGTTCGAAGTGTTCTGGAATGCACTGGGGCATATTGAACGCCTACTTTAGGTGCCTAATGTGACATGAAGCGCCTAAAATAGGTGTTCGAAGTGTTCTGACGGTTCCAGAACTGCAATTTTCTGCAGTAACTTCTCTCCATCACCTTCCTCCTTCACCCCTTCCATGTTAAACTCTTCAAGAAGAATCTTACCATCTAGATTCATCATGCTTAACACACAGCTAACATGAATTGATTCTCAAACATGTAAAATAATATCCACTCTAAACATTCTATCACCACAACTTTCAATACATATCTACAAACTTTCCAACCCAACAAGTCTACAACAATGCCATTACCTCATCCTTCAACTTCCTGCAAATACTCTCAAAACATCTAAGATGTAGTTAATAAACTTAAGGACTTATACCAAGACAATGAACACATCACGGATAACACTTTTATGGACATATTTAACAACAAAGATCATAACATAACCATTTTCAGAAATTGGCCCAAAGAACATGACTTTACTCAATCAACAACAACAATTACATATAGTAAAGCATTTAACATAACAAATCAAAGATACTAATGTGTGATCCGGATTTTTCTCTTTATAAGAACGTAAGGCCTGTCGAATCAAAATTTGCGTAAAACGTAGAAAGATTACTTGTCTTGGAATCTAGATAAGCTTACGAGTGTGTGATAGAATTTCGGGAAGAATTGGACCTAGGTTAGCCTTCTTCTTCTTCTTCCTCTTTTCTTCTTCTCCTCTCTCTCTAGACGTTTTCTCCTCTTTTCTGCTTGTAACAACCGATTCCCGCCTCTCTTTTTGGGAGTTATACTAAATGTGTAACTCCCCCATCATTTAAGTGGGGAGGGCATTTTGGTAATTTTGCCTAATTTCCTTAATGATCACTTTTAACCCTTTCTTTTCTTTTCCTATATTTTATTTAACCCAGCCTCCAAACCTATACCATTATTAAATTGTATTTAAAAGCCGAACGTAAAGTTACGGGGTATGACATAAACTCTACATCTTCTAATATTAATCTACAAGATAAAATAGGAGACTCACAAGATGATTTTGAAAACCTTAATTTGAAATACAAACACTTGAAGAAAGAATATAAAAAATGCAGACTAGAACACAAAAACTTGCATGATAAGAATATTTTGATTTACCAAGAGCATGATGTCATACTTATCATACATAAGACCGTAGCTCTAGAAAATATGAAAATTAGAAAGGAATGCAATATATTGATATTAGACTTACAAAGATTAACAAATGATAAGAGTAATCTAGATAAATTACTTGGAAACCAAAGGATAGAAAATGACAAATCCGGTTTAGGATTTAAGACCTCATGTTCCACTGTTGAACATAAGTTTTTAAGCCAAATGAAAAAAATCAAATAATAAAAGGACTCAAAATGGCTCATTATCTCATGAGTAAAAAAACACACAATTAAGATATGTACCTACTTTATTTTATCTTGACAAGAAAGGACGTGTAAAAAGGGTATGTAGAGCCAGATTTGGTAACATGTATGTTTGAAAGCCTAAGGGTTAACAAGCTAACCCGAAAGGACCCAACAACCATAGGGCACCAATATATAAACCTTTTGGTATTATAGATACTCAAGATAAATGGAGTAGCCAAACAAGAAGGAATGGCTTATGGATAACGGATGTTCCACTCACATGACCGGAGACAAGACTATGTTCACCAAGCTCAAAATTCAAGATAGGTGAATGGTGGATTTGGAAATAGGAGAGCCAAAATCATTGGACATAGAGAAATTGGTAACTCTTTTTTACTAATCTTTTACATGTAGAAGGGCTTAAGTATGACTTGATAAGTGTTAGCCAACTATGTGATGCTAATTTTCAAGTTGAGTATGCAAAAAAAAATTATATAGTGAAAAAGGATGGTAGAATTGTTTTTGATTCTATAAGGAAAAACGATGTTTACAAATTTAGCATACATGATTTGATATCTCAAAAAGTTTCATGTCTAAATGTCAAAAATGATTTGACACAATTATGGCATAAACAACTTGGACATATTAGTTTTAAAAACTTCAAAGAAATTTGTAAAAACGAAAAGGTCCAAGGTCTTAAATTTCAAAAACTATGACTTATGTGGCCCTTGTCAAAAGGCAAAGCTTGTTAAAAAGAGTTTCAAGAGCAAAAATGAAATCTCCACCAACAAATCTCTAATTGCTTTATGTAGATTTGTATAAGGATATTGGTACGGCAAGTCTAGGTGGAAAACATTACACCTTTAAAGTGGTAGATGATTTTTCTAGGTTTACTTGGGTCATGTTTTAGCCAAAAAGAATGATGCATGTTAAGATTTTATAAAACTTTGTAGGAGATTAGAAAACCAAAAAGAAGATACCATCAAGGAAATTAGAAGTGATAGAGGTGATGAGTTTGATGGCGAGTTTCAAGAATTTTATGCATCCAAAGGATATGGAGACAATTTCTTAGCTCCTAGATCTCCTCAACAAAATGGTGTTGCCAAAAGGAAGAATAGGACTCTTCAAAAAATGAGTAGAGCCATGCTAAATGAATTTAAGCTACCTAAGTACTTTTGGGTCAATAACGCTTGCCATGTGATAAATAGAGTTTACTTGAGACTATCTCTCAAAAAGACTCCTTGTGAGCTTTGGCGAAGAAGAGTACCCAACATTAGGTACTTTAAGGAATTCGGCTGTAAGTGCTTTATACTTAACACCAACGATAACTTGGATAAACTCGATTTCAAAGCAGATGAAGGAATTTTCATGGGTTGTGCTCAAAATAGAAAGTCATTTAGAGTATACAATAAAGGAAATATGAAAGTTGAAGGGTCAATTCATGTTAACTTTACTGAATTCATGGATGATGAACCAAGTCTAAATGATGATGAAGAAAGTGAGCGAGTCGAAGTAAGTCATATAGAAAACCTTAAGAATCCAAAAAGAGACATTCTTGTTGTTCTTTGAATTGACGCACTTAAAAGTGGACCTATTTCTAAGATAGAAGAAGAAGAAGAAGAAGTGAAAGGTGATACTTCAATTTTACCAAAATCATATGCATATAAGAAAGACCACCCAAAGAATTGATTTTAGAAGAAACAAGTCAAGGCAATACTAACAAGGAGAAAGTTTCATGAAAATGCCTTTATTTCACAAGTTGAGCATAAAAATATAAAAGAAGCTATAACCACTGATGATTGGATAGTAGCCATGCAAGAAAAGCTAAATCAATTTGAAAGAAGTGATGTTTGGGAGTTATTGGCTAAACCTAGTGATCATCCTATAATTGGTACTAAGTGGATATTTAAAACCAAATTGAAGATCAAGGAAATATAACTAAAAACAAAGCTAGGTTGGTGGCACAAGGATATAAACAAGAAGAAGGTATGGATTATGATGAAACTTTTGCTCTCGTAGCTAGATTAGAAGCCATTAGGATGCTACTAGCATATACGTGCTATAAAGATTTCAAGTTATATCAAATGGATTTGAAATCAACCTTCTTGAATAGCATAATTCAAGAAGAAGTATACATAGCCTAACCACAAGGTTTTGAAAATCATGATTACCCAAATCATGTATTCAAACTTAAAAAGGCTCTATATGGACTTAAAGAAGCTCCTAGACGTGGTATGAGAGATTAAGCAACTTTCTTCTTGAAAATGGTTTTTCAAAAGGAAAAGCTGACACTGCATTATTTATCAAAGGATAAGGAAATAATCAATTACTTATTCAAATATATGTTGATGATATTATATTTGGTGCTACTAATGGTTCTCTTTGTAAGAATTTTGCCAAGTTAATGGAAGAAGAATTTAAGATGAGCAAGATGGCTGAACTCAAATACATTCTTGGATTTCAAATCAAGCAAACCACAGATGGAGTATACGTATCTCAAACAAAGTACACCAAGGATCTTCTCAAGAAATACAAGTTTTAGGATTGAAGAAGTGTAAGCACACCAATGAGCACAAGTACAAAGCTTGATAAAGATGAAAAAGGAAAGCCAGTTGAGGTAACTAAATGTAGGGGTATGATTGGTAGTTTACTTTATTTAACAGTAAGTAGACCGGATATTTTACATGTTATGTGCTTATATGTTAGATTCCGAAGTATACCTAAGGAACCGCCTATAGTTTCCCTAAAGCGTATTTTTTTGGTATTTGAAAGGTACATTGAACTTTGGGCTATTTTATCCCAAAAATGAGTGTTTTGACTTAAGAGGGTATAGTGACTCCGATTATGATGGAAATCTAATCGATAGAAAAAGCACCTCTGGGACATGTGAATTCCTTGGAGATTGCTAATAGTGTGTCACTTTCAACGGCGGAATCTGAATATGTGCCAGCTGCCTTATGTTGTGCCCAACGGCTTTGGATGATAAACACCTTAAATGACTATAATGTCAAGTTTGATAAAGTACCTATCTTATGTGATAATACCTCAGTCATAAGTATAGCCCAAAATCATGTCCATCATAGTAGAACCGAGCATATTGAAGTGAGACATCACTTTATAAGGGATTGTGTTGAAAAAGGATCAGCGAGTGTTGAATTTGATTCAAAAAATGACCAACTAGCTAACATTTTCACAAAATCCCTTCCCACCGAGACATTTGAATCAATTAAAACAAGATTAGGAATGATAAATAATGTTAAAAAAAGATCAGAAATTCGTCCCTCTTTCTCATTTTAATCATATTCATCAACCCTAAAACCTCTCTAGCGACTTCCTCTGCAAAAATTTGACCATCCCCTTCAATTTTCTTGCAAAGTTCTTCAACTTCTCCAAAACAAAGTTCAAGTTTGTCAACCACACATCATCTTCTTCATCTTCTTCAATTGCTTCCATTTCATTCGAAAATCCAAAATGACAAGCTCCAAGAACACTTCTAAGAGAGTTAGGACCTGTAAAAGTGAAGAAAGAGGGTGAAGCAACCTTCAACAAGGACAAGCTTCAAGGCCTCAAGTGCCCAAGTAATATAGAACTAGGGCACCAAGCATACACAAGTGGATTTTGATCAAACAGAAGAATTGGAAAATATGCGAAGTCGTCTCACCTTTCAAAACTTTCAGTGGATAAAGAGAAACGTTAAAGGGGTCTTGGATGAGCCCCTTGGGACAAGTACATTTGGATATATATCTCTTAGGGCTTATGAATTGTTTGAGGAATGGGAAAAATAGTCAGAGAACAATTGTGCCTCTAAAATTACTGCAAATAAATTTGAATCAAATAATAAGTTAAGTCCTATCATTGAATGGTTAGATATATAGAAGTGGAGGCCTATTTGGGCTACAAGGGAGATCCAAATGATGTCTAAGAAGTACACTAGACTCTTTTATGCAAACTTATTGGTAGAATATTTGAATGCTTCCCCTTCTCCCTCATTACAGTTATTAATGGAAAACATATTGAATGGAGTGTAAAGATACTTTATGAGTATATTGGAGTCCCAGATGAAGGTTTGGATTCATTTGAGTTATGAAAGTGGGATGAGTATAAGGGGAAAGTAAGTGAAGATCATGTCAGGAACTTCCTAGGTTTCTATCCCACCAGGAATACTAATGACATGTCATTAGTATATAAAGTGTTGACTGCTATTGTTACTTTTTGCATTAATAGAAAATCATTCATGCTCCCAAGCAACCTTGATTTTTGCATTGATTATCGCCTTAAGAATAGGGAGCCATTAAATTTTGGAGAGTTTTTCATGGCAAATGTAATAGAAGGAACCACGAAGAAACCAAAAGCCCTTCCATATGCCAACCTCATATATCATATGCTCATAAAGTCGAATATTGATCTTGATGACTTTGAAGTCAAAAACATATCGCCTAAGGATTATTCTGATAAGATCAAGATCCAACAAATTCACA
This sequence comes from Eustoma russellianum, assembly GCA_036186865.1. Taxonomy (NCBI): domain Eukaryota; kingdom Viridiplantae; phylum Streptophyta; class Magnoliopsida; order Gentianales; family Gentianaceae; genus Eustoma; species Eustoma russellianum. Next base: position 8,116,499 of record AP025058.1, read on the forward strand.
AGTCCAGGAAGGAAGCCCGTATAGGGACGGGGCGAGAGGAAGAAAGAGGTGAAGAGGAGGATGTGGTCCAACGCCTGCGACCAAAGAAGGAACAAGTAGTGGACCTAGAGCAAGTGACATAGAGCTACAACAACAAGTTGTAGAACTCCAACATGAAATTGGGCACCCTGAAGAACAAGGCTGCGAGATTCAAGGCAAAAATAAAGGCGTGCAATCCTGGCCTGTCTTTCTCGTCGCACGAGGACAAGGACTAGAACTTTCCTCTCATCCCTATTTCCTCACCTTATCTAAAGGTCCTAGAGTAGGATGAACCAAATAATCTTATGGTGTATTTGATTGACATCAATTTATTACTTTTTGGTGTTTAATGAAATCAGTTGTTTATCTTGCATTGTTCATTTTGATGATTACAAAAAGGAAGATGGTATGTTGACTTTGTATGCTTGTTTGGTGAAGTTTGTTTTTTTTGATGTTCTTGTTTGATATGATGGATATGTAAGCTTGGCATCCTTGCTTGATTATCTTATAGCTATAAAGGCTTGATGTTGATTGGATTTATAAGCTTGGCATGCTTGCTTGATTGTCTTGTGGATATGAAGGCTTGATATGTTGACATATGTGTTGGTTTAGTTTTTGGTGTGACTATTTGCTTATATATTGCTTGGATATGCTTCATATGAAATTTGGATATGCAGGCTTGGTAGGCTTGATGTGGAAGTGAAAATTTGACATGCTTGGCATATATGTTGGATATTTAGTGTAAATATTGGAAGAATATGCCATCATGTATGTGTTGCACTTAAAATTGATGTATGCTTGGGTTGAGGAGTTCGAAGGGGAAGCTTTCAAATTTTTGAAGTAATCTTGAGTATGTTTCATATATTGAGGAGAAGCATAGATGCATTGACTAAAAGGGAGAGGCAAAATTCCAAGTTTTGAAACCTTCATCTAGTCGAAATGTAGTTTTTTTTCAAACAAAAACATATTTTAAAACCCTTGGTTTTGAAATCATCAAAAAGGGATTTGTTGGAATATGAATTGTTTTGATGAAGTTAAAAGAAGTTTTAGCAGAATTAAAAAGGCATTGCATACTTTGAAATTAAAACAAAATGAGAAAAATCTACTGAGAGACAAAGGATTCTAACTTGGATCAATCGACGTATACATCAGTCTCTCTAGAAGAGACATCGATCGATTTATGTTGGAAATGTCTAAGGTTGGAGCCTTACTGTGAGACATTGATCTCTAAGTTTGGAGACACATTGATCAATCGATATGACATTAGTCTCTAAGCTTAGAGACATAAATCGATTGCTGTAATGAAGGTTTAAAATTGAAACCTTACTATGAGACGTAGATCTCTCAAAATTGAGACATCGATCGGTCGATGCATACATCAGTCTCTCAAATAAGAGATATCAATCGGTCGATGTATAAAAGGTGCAAAACTAGAACCTTACTGGAAGACATCGATCTATCAACATAGCGATATCGATCGATCGATGTCATCCTGGATTTAAATTTTTATGACCGTTGGAACAAAATCCAAGGGAGAATTAAAGTGTTTTTTCTCTCAAATCTTGCTAAAATTTCTTATGGACTTTCCTCTGACATCAATCATGTTTCCTAGACTATTGTATGCATGTCTAAGATTTTCTAAGGTGGCTTTAGAGGATGAAATCCAACTATAGGGTGGCTAATAGCTATTTGGACATTCTCGGGACTTATGATTGAGTTGAAGACTTGAGGGAGGTGGCAAAAACATTGTTCACATCCCATATAAATTGAAGAATCTCGGATGAGGGTCATATATACATTCATCCTCTTCAAGTTTCATTTTTCATTGTTGTGAAAAGCTCTCTTTTATGCAAAAGTTCTTAAAACTTGTTAAGATCTTATTGCTTGTTCATCATTATTGTAAATTGTGAGAGTGTAAGTCTAACACAAGAGGAACCACACATATTTGATCTCTTGTTTTTGTTTAGGCTAGCTAGAAGTGTAAACCCCACTACTTTCAAAAACTCACATTATGAAAGTTCTTTGATAGGACTTTGTTGAAGTTGTGAGGAAGATATGACTTATTCTTGCTTATAGCTGGTGTTATTGTTGTTGCACAAAGTTGTTTTGTGATAGGTAGCAGGAACCTCCCCAGATCATTGAACTGGTTGGCGTACTCTGCCACTAACATACCTGGCCCCTACCTCAACGACTCGAAGGCCCCAATCTTTTGCAGAGTCACGGAGGTCGATATAGAAATTCTGGCACTCTTCTCTAAATCGCGCCCAACGGACGGGCTGCGGCAAATCCATCTTCGTGGTAGTCCATCACTTATCAGCCTCACCAATCAGGAATGGCTGGATCACCATCATCTTCATCTCATCCGGCACCTGCAGTAATATGAAGTTATTCTCCACTTCGCTCAGCCATTTGTCGGCATTGTTTGGGTTGACGCCTCCGTCGAATGTAGGGACATGGACCCACTTCATCTCATCATAGTAGTACCGAGTTCTATGCTGCTGCAATGGTGGAGCCCGATTAACCTCCTGACCGAATTGAATGAATGCATCAACCAGCACATGTGGTAAGACATTCTGGTTCTGAGTCTGACAGTCACTCCCATTACCGTTGGGATCTCTTTTTGGAGGAATTTCGCTGTAACATTGCAATTTACATAATTTAATGATATAACTCAAGCAATTAGGGGTCTACGGTGATCAAGTCTAAGGGGACACATAAATGGGCGTAATCAAAACTTAAATAAGATAAATAATCAAAATCGCCTAATATATCCTACGTATGCGTATCCCTTAACTGGTCGATCCTTAAGTCTAAGGTCATTATTTATTTCTAAAATCATGCTCAGTATATAATCATTGGTTATGTCTAAGATCGTTACTTACGTTTAAGATCGTCACTTATTCAAAATCGTCACTTATGTCTAATCTAAGTTTCCGCCATAGCTCTGATACCACCTGTAGCGACCCATCCCGAGTCCTAGTGCTCCAAACAGTTCAACCGCCTTATTCTGCAAAGAAAAATGCAAAGCGTCGATATTAATCAAATACACATCATCAGTGTGACGCAAAATAATGTCAACGGTAGTCATAAAATAAATATCCTCAATAACCATTAATAAATAAACTAGGCAAATCCAATCTAATACAAAATCGTATCTCTGATCTAACTCTAATCCACTAGCTGAAACTTCAAATCCATAAAACAAATGTCTCAAAATAAATACATAAGTAATCTCTTCAGCAATCCCTCGAGTCATGAGTATCCCCTCTCAGATGTAGATAGTTCATAATCTTGTTTATCTCCAAAACAACAATAAGGTATAGTATGAGCGACAAAATATAGCTCAGCAAGTAATCTTCCTGCACTCACTATGGGATCATGCACAAGGAAAACAAGTGTAGTTAAATAATTAAACAATATAGAAAATATCGAGTTTTCTATTCGCAAATAATTACTGTTATACCCCTATAATCAAACAATCACCATGTCAACGATATCAACAAAATCAAATATCCACTCAGAGGTTAACCAAATGTTAGTCACAACCAAATCCGATGATGCAATTTCCAAAACCGTCGCAATGCAAGTCAAAATCAATTTCTGATTTCAAATTTCCAATTCCAATCTACGATGCGATACGATACGATTTTCGATACGATATGATACAAGACAATTTTCAATTCCAAATACAATGTCAATGCGATGGCTATAACACTTTCCTAACAAGTGACTTATACCACAAGACTTATGAACTGATCCCCAAATGGTCAAATATGTCCGGGTGCCCTAATGAAATACTCAAATATAGTCAGACGCTCTATTTGTTTGGGATCAATTCGGCTTACCGATATATTTCTCTTGTAAGGATGAATTTCACAATGTGCGATGCACGATTTCAAAACAATTTCCAAAATATTCGATTTTCTAAACGATTTCAAATATCAATCACAAATATGCCAAATATCGAATTACCAATTTCCAATGCCCATATAACTACGCACATATACCTACACATGTCTACATCCGCACATGCGCACATACACGTACCTCCTTCGCTCCACTTTTTTCCAACCCACTACCCAACTCATCTCGCCCCCGCCCCCAACCTGCTCCCCCTCTGATCCTGGCGCAAGTACCCTTCCCCCACCCCACTCCCTCGGCCAGCCCCCTCCCCATTTTCCAAAACCCTAATTTCACTCACCCCACTTCATACCTCTCGGCCTCCCTCCGAAACTGACACCATCCATATTTTCTCACATCTAATACCATAGACAGCAAGTACAGTTCATACACGCATGGCAGCGCGTGCCACCACTTCGCCGATGCATATGGCTCACGCGCCGCCACTAGTACCGCCGTCTTTCCACTAGAATTCCTCTTAACAATTTTCAACCTTATTCCACCATCAAATCATACAAAATGCCAGATTTTACAGTATATCAATTTATCTGAATTCCATACAATTTTCCCAATGCATATCAAATATAATCATACATAGACTATAGCCTATAAATCATACGCTTATAAAAATTGTATCACCACCTATGCTAAACCTAGTTTGACCAAAAATATACCTCCCCACATAACCATAAATTATTCGACCCTTTCATACAAAACCACATAATTTTACAATTCATATATATATATATATATATATATATATATATATATATATATATTTTCACGACATAGATATATAAACACACAGACATATATATAACACATGCTATATATTATATACATACGAAAGTTATACATTAATCATATCCAATTTTATCATTTAGCTGAACCTATACAATCAAAGTCCGTATGTATAAGTTTCGGCCATACACATATAAACCATCAAATGTTTCCTTGCACACACACAATTAAATATACTCGGCCACATACATACATACATATATCCATCCATTTATACAAACACATATCCATATGCATAATCCTTGAATTTATACAAAATATACATATGTGGTTCGTTAAACCATAACGAGTGCAGGCGGAACACTTACCTTTGCTCCATATATACTATATTGAATGATAGATAAGGTTTGCGTTGGATGAAGTTCACCCTTTCTTCTTCTCCTTCTTTCTTCTCCATCTCATGTCTCTTTTCTTGCTCTCAGTTTTCCTCTTTTTTTTTGTTGGTCGACCAATGAAGTGAGGAGGGAATGGGGATTAGCTCCTATTTCACTTGTGGGGGATGGTTATGGGGAGGGTTTTTGTAGTGCCCTAGCCCAAAACCGTTAGGGGGAAAAGTTTATTACATCCTCCAATACAAAATATGAAACATAAAGTCTATCTGCTAAAATAGGGAGCATAAGTCTATCCCCCTCAATGTCCAGCATCTCAATGAGCCCACTCACCGTTGTCTTCTACAAAAATCATTTCGTCTTTGGGCTCACTTGAAAAGAAATAGAGTATCTATTCTTAGTGAATATCGCTAGCAAGTAACCTGTCGATACCCCTTACGCGATCACACATGACGAGTCACCAATTCATAAATCAAATACCAAAATAAGGTGCTCGAGTTAGCAAATAACATTTCTGTAGGTAAACATCAAGCCAAGCAAGTCACATAAAAGATAATAAGTAATGAACAGTCACATATCGAGCACAACATATCAAGTAAATTGGTCGTATACACATGCCGTTTCTTTTATGTCATAGCTTATGCTTCATGTCACATGATGTATGCAATTCTTCAAAAAACAACGCATTGAACTGAATCGAGCATGAATGTATGCCTTCTTTCACAAACATGCCATGCATGTCATTTCATAAAGCTTTTATACTTCTTCTTCTTATGTTATTCTTTGCGTAGAAGAAAACTTTATACCCTGTGGGTGATTAGTCCATAGAAAAATAGAGCTTTATACCCCGTGTTGAAAGGTCCACGGCCCCATAACATAAAATTTATACCATGCTGTTGATTCACAAGTCATGCTTTTATACCTTGCCACTGCAGGCGTGACTTTTATACCCTGCGATCAACCAGCAGCCACACACTTGTCTTTCAGACTTTACTCGTCTTTTACACACACATGTCTTTTCACAAAACAAAACTCATATCGGAATGTAAAATACTTATGTCTTGGTGCAAATGCTCATGTCAAATCATATCAGACTTTTGAACATGTACACACACTATACATATCAAGTACGGGTCACAAACCTCAAACACACCTCACTTGTACAATTTCACACACTTTCATCTCGCAAATCCACTACAAGTTCACGCTTAGGCTTACTCTTTCACCCTTAAGATTCCAACCCCACACGTACCTCAAACAGACTTCAAAGTCACTCCTTAGACATTTACACCAGTCCGAAATATCGCACACAAATCCCTCAAACAACTTGCCATTCATTTCCTATCTTTTTAAGGATTTCAGCTTAGATTCTGCAAAATGTATCGATGTGGCCTTCTAATCGATCTATGTCCAGTTTCCTGGACATCGATCGATGTCTCTCTTCCTAATCGATCTATGTCTTCTAGAGAGCTTCAATTCTGCAGAATGATCGATGTGGCCTTCTAAGCGATCGATGCCCCCCCGCTGATCGATCTATGTCTTCCAGAGAGTTTGCAAATCCTGCCAGGACCACTTGGATCGATCAAAGTCACCCCCAGATCGATCTAAATCCCTGTTTCTGTAACTTTTCACCATGTTTAAGCTCAATTTCAACCCAACCTTCAAACCACTTCCTTCCAGGCCTAGTAAACACCTAAAATCAATCCTAAAACCCGATATCAACCTACATATGCACACATGACACCAAAATTGAACCCCTAGACACCTTGGATGACATCAACACTAGGCCTTCTACCCTCTCACACCTTTGCATATGTCATCAAAACTTCCAACCCAAATTGAATCTGCAGCAAACTCATCATTCAATCTTTGAAACCCTCCTCAAATCATCTCACATCACCTATGGCACAATTAGTAAACATGATAAATGATCACACGACAATGATTACACCAAAGATGACACATTTAGGGCATATTTACCATCCACCATGCAAATCATAGGTATTCTCAGAAATTGGCCCAAAAGATCATCACTTTACTCAATCAAAGAAGATGCACAGAATAAAGCAGTTAACATACAAAGATCAAAATTACAAATGTATGATATAATTTTCTCTTTTTAGGGAAAATAGGGCCTGTTGAGTCAAAATTGCGTAAAGCGTATAGAAATGTCACTTGTCTTTGAATCTGGATAATCTTACAAAGGTTCGGTTGTATTCCGGGACGGATTGAGCCTAGGATTGGCCACAGTTTCTTCCTCCTTCTTCCTTCCTCTCAACCCCTTCTCTCTCTTTTCTCTGAAAGTCGACTTGTAACCGATGGGGTGAAAAAGTCGACTTCCCTGGGGGAGTTGTACGCAATGTACAGCTCCTTCAGATTTTTAACTAAGAAGGGGCGATTCCGGTATTTTGGGCCTAATTTTCTTTTTTAGCTTTTTGATTATTTTTCCGCATACAATTCAATTAACTAAGCCTCTTAAACATATATAGTTATTAAAATCATGTTTTGGTCAGTTTTAATTACTTAATGCCAAACTCGGAAAACACAGGGTATGACATTCCACCCTCTAACAAAAAGTTTCGTCCTTGAAACTTACGTACCTTAGTTGAAGAGTTGAAGGTCCTTTTCCTGTATCTGATCTTCAAGTTCCCAAGTGACTTCCCGCTCAGAATGATTGCTCCACTGGACCTTCACATAAAGGATCACCCGCTTCCTCGACACTTGTTCTTTTTGATCCACAATCCTCACCATGACCTCCTCATATGTAACATCACCTTTAAGCTCCAGAGGTTGTGCTTCAAGCACGTGGCTCGGATCTGACACGTATTTCCTTAACTGTGAGATGTGGAAGACGTTTTGGACTTGCACCAAAACTGGAGGTAATGCCAACCGGTATGCCAAAGCTCCCACCTTCCCAAGTATCTCATAAGGGCCAATAAAACGGGGATTAACTTGCCCTTCACTTCAAATCTCATAATATCCTTCGTAGGTGATACTCATAAGTAAACCTTTCACCAACATCGAACTCCAAAAGCCGTCGTTGGAATCCACCCAACTTTCGTTACGGTCCTAGGCCGTCTTGATTCTATCTTGAATGATTTTCACTTGTTTTAATGTCTTCTCAAGCAGCTCAGATCTAGTAATGGCCCTCACTCTGACCTCATCCTAATAAACAGAGGACCTGCACTTCCGTCCGTATAACGCTTCAAAGGGAGCCATATCAATCACACTGTGGTGACTTCTATTATAAGAGAACTCCATTAACTTCACCATTCTATCCGAATTCCCTTTGAAATCTAGCACAAAAGCCCTTAACATGTCTTGTAGGGTCTGAATAGTTCGCTCAGATTGTCCATCTACCTAAGGGTGATAGGATGTACTTATCCTTAACTCTATACCCATGGCTCTCTAAAATGCGGTCCAGAACTTACAAATAAACCGTGGGTCTCGGTCAGAAACTATGCTCATGAAACACCATGCAAGCTGAGAATGTTGTCCATATATAGATTTACCAATTTATCGAGAGATGCTTCACTCGAGACAGGTAGAAAATGTATAGACTTGGTTAACAGATCCACAATAACCCAAATTATATCATGCCCCGTTCTCGTCCTTGGTAAGACAGCCATAAAGTCCATTGTAATGTGTTCTCATTTTCCTCTAGGATCTCCAACAGCATCAAAAATCCATCAGGCCATTGGTGTTCAGCCTTAACTTGCTGACACACCAGACATTTCTCAATGAAATTTGCACTATGCCTCTTCATTCCAGATCAACAATAGATTCATTAGGCAATAATTTAAATGACTCAGTGTGGACATAAGCATGTCGATCTTGGACTCTTTTACTTGACTAGTGCCTTTTTCTTGAGCACTAGAACAATTTGAAACATAGCTAGATTCACTTTTACTTAGTCCATTTAAAAGTAACTGCATAGCCCTAACGTTCATGCTTAGTCTCTTTTTATCCTCACTAGTGTACTCTTGCCTGGGCTTAACGACCTCTAGTGTGACTCCATCTACAGTGGATAATTTTGATGGAACAAAAGGACCATCTTCTATAATTGACCAACGATCAATATCAATTTCCATAAGAAAAAGTTTCATTCTTAACTTCCATTGAATGAAAGACTCACCGTCAAAGAGAGGATGTCTTTGACTGGACATACCTTCTTGTTCTGTTTTGAAGTTTGTGGTTGCCATCTCACTTAGATCATTGGATCCTTTTGATGTAAGTGTTCCGGCGCTCTGATACCACTTGTAGGATCTTTGAAATTGCAAGACTTGTTCTTATTTTTGTTTTGCTCTCTTCCTTCCTTTTTAACATTGTGGCCGCCCCCTATAGCATCCTCCTCCTCTTGAAATTTATCTTCTAAGTCCTTGGAAGAGTGTATGCATCATTGTGACATGTCTTTGCTTGCTTGGCATCTCCTCATTCGATGATCATTAAGCTCTTGCTTACTTGGCACTCATTGATTGGTTGGATGTTGTCATCACTTGATGACTAGATAAATCTGAAATTATCCTCAAAAAGCATGTGCCAATTAGCCATAAACATCTTACCATATGTCACATAATTATCCCATACAATTAGCAAGTCAAATAATTCCATTTTTCCATAAAAAATTCGGTCATCAAGTCTCTTGCACATGCTGAAATTTCAGCATGTGTAACATTCACCTTTTATTCAAACTATTGCCAATTTTACATTGATTTAATCCTTGAAATTAAAGAATAATTCAATCACCATTTAGTACACAATATTTTCATCAATTTTGGAATAAAATTTGTCACTCATACAGCCTAGAATTTGGCCATATACATTCCCACACATGCTGAAATTTTCAGCATGTGTGATATTCAAAGATATCACCATTTTAATTCCATAACTTATTCAAAATACTTCCATACAATCTCCCAATTAATTCACTTAATTCAAGAAGTAAAATATGCCTCATAGTCTTGATAAAATTGGCCAGCCTATATGCACATGCTGAAATTTTCAGCATGTGTTACAAATGTGACATAAGTTTGAAATGTTACCTTGTGTAGCTCATTCTTTTATGTCATCAAAATTTTATGCTTCATTCTTGACCAATCAATATGCCAACAATGCTCCACATATGCTCCAACATTGCTGTTATAGGCGTTTGAAATGACTTGTGCAAACTTTGTAAAATAGTGCACATTTAATTATACACACATGGTATATTCCAATCATCCCTTAATTGAATTTTCTAGAACACTTTGAGATGTATGAAATATGTAAAAAGTGTCTAGATACATGTTATATGACATGCCAAAAATGTTCCATGTGTCGTGTACGTAGAAAACCGAATTTTCGACGTTTATCGATTACCTGATTTTTTTCTAATTAAATTCCAACTTTTTCCACATGTTATATATATTATGTTACACATTATATACATAAATTAAACTTTAATATTCAGCACTTAGACTGATCTTAAAGTGGTGCCTAAACCATGTGACAAATTGAAATTGGAATCTCCATAATTTGGCCTTCATGTGGGGTGATTTGTGTGTGCCAACATGGAATGATTTTATGGCTGTACATATCATGTAAGCCACGAAAATTGTGGTCATTTTTGAAGTGTAAGGGCTGGCCATCTATTTATGGCAAGTACGTGACACGTTGGCGAAGTTTCGGTATTTGCCCGATACGACAATTTTCAGTTTAGAATCTTTTAACGTGTTGTATTAAATTTTTCATCACCATTACTTATATCATATGATATAAGACCTGAATATACTCATAAATATGAGTTAAGTATAGTGGTGTGACGTTAACGTACATACGTAAAATATATAACGTGTCGGTAGTACGTTGGAATAAATGTGTATGTGCCTTTTTCAAAAAAATCTGAATATATATATATATATATATATTGAAGAATATATGCTTTTATTGAAAAACCTCACTTGTGGCGGAGGAAGACCATATTACAACCATCAGAGTATGAAAATAAATAGAACAAAGTGCTAATGATGACGTGTCTCCAGTCATATATTTTATGCCGCATTAAAACCTTGCCAAGAAAAACCACCCTTGTGGATAAAACCTTGGTGAAGGAAAAAAGCGTACATATTTATATGATTGGTAATAACGTCTCGCTTATATGCGAAAGAATACATGCAGAAAATCTTGTTGGGAGATGCATCGCTAATGAGCTAGAAATCAGGTCTTGAGTCCGGAGCTGATGAGTTGCCATGTGTGATTAATGTTGTGGTGGATGTTCCATGTACCTCATGAAGGAGGAAAAGGCAGTTAGGAGTAACACAATAAAAATAGAAATGTATGAGCTTAATGGATCCCAGACCATACCGAAGTCGTCTTGGCTTAAGTTGAGCCAAGACGACGAAGTGTGATGATTGCCTCTGGAGTGAATGTTGTCCCGACGCGTGCTGTTGTTGTGATCCTCATGGTATCCCCCATGAGTATGCACCATAGGCAAGCAAACACAATCGCAAATGACAAACAAACATGAGCGTATCGAAGAGTGACACAAAGACTATCGCGTATAATAATCAAAGGTAGGAAAAGGAAACGCACCCATGTTGTCTGTGTTATGGAACACAGACAACAATATAGAAATATGACCGTCATGTATTAAGCTCTGAAAACCGGAAGCTGATGATCCGTGAATATTGTGCCTCGTACTTCACACGGTAATTCCTGAGATGTAGTATAGTAAGTCATGCCGGCTGAATGATAGCCGTATCTTGCTAACCAATGAGCTACTGAATTTGCTTCCCGTGGGCAATATTGAATTGTAGAGTGATTAAGAATGAGAAATTGTGTTGCTCTTGTGATGTCCGATGCTAAAGAACCTGTGATATGTCTATTTACAGCCAGCAAAGTAATCATGGATTGACAGTCCGTCTCCACCACTAAGCTGTCGTAAATCTGTGCGTAATACATTAGTGCCACTATCATTGCATGGATTTCTGCCTGCAGCGGACGTAATGAAGGTAACGGGAAGTAGATTGACGAAATAAATCCACCTTGATCAGATCTAAGTATTGCTCCACCTGCCGACATTCGTTGGCCTATAACGGCATCTACATTGACTTTCAGCTTGCCAGAAGGCGAGAATTGCCATCGAACTATAGATAGCCTTTTCATTCGCAGAGGCGGAGAGAATCGCTGGCAACCAGATGTGGTACTGTCTGTGCATACTTTTTCCCATTTATTGAGCAGCACCATGTGTATATCGACTCTTTTACCCGTGTGTATAATCTATCATAGGTGAAATGTTCCTCGCCAAATCTACAAGCAGCATACATTTTCCATGTTTCCCAAACTACAAGAGATGGAACAATTGATTTAAGTTGTCCAGACATTGTTGTTCGTGGTGATGTGCACCACCATCGGAGCATGTGAGCTTTTATGGTACCAGAGTGGGGCATTGGCCCGGAGAAAGTAATTGACATGTCCACCCAAAGCGGACAAATGAGTGAGCAATGCAGAAACACATGATCTTGTAGGTCGTGGCTTTGCTGACAAAAAACACACTGCGATGGAAAAGCCATCATCCAGCCACGAAAATTATCTACCATTGGAAGAGAGCATGTCCGAAGCCGCCATAGAAAAATTTTCTGACTAGCATGCGCAATTTTCCACCAAATATATCGTGACTCTATCTTCGTTTCTTCATGAGGAGCGATGAGCGAATAAGCTGTGCGAATTGAGAACTGGCCGTTTTCATCAGGAGCCTAGTGAATCATAATGTGAGTAATGTAGGTATGCATCTCCATATATGCATTTATGCGACAAATTCATTTCCATGTTGGAGAATCATATATATGTGAATAAAGAGACTGACGTCGGCCATACATTTCTCTACAAAATTCCGCCCATAATGTGGAGGAGTGGAAATACTTCCACCATATTTGGCAATCATATGCTTTTTGCACATACAAAAGATGTCGAATGCCTAGTCCACCAACTTCAATTGGCCGGCACACGGAAGGCCAGGACCGCCAATGATGTCGTCCTTTCCAAAGAAAAGTAGCCATTTTACGACTTAATGTGTGAAGGACCCCTTTCGATAACCTTGAGCTAGCGATTAGATGTGTAGGCAATGTGTTGAGTACATGCTTGATGAGAACAAGCCTCCCTGTCATAGATAAAAACGCAGACGACCACGACGACATTTTTGCGTCAAAGTGATTAAGAATTGCATAACAGTACCTTCCTTTATTTATCCCCTTGTGCAAGACTGACCCTAGATATTTGATAGGTAGCGATGTCGATCTCATGCCTAAGGCTGCCGTTGACGCCGAAACTGAAACCCCTTGACCCGCAACAAATTGGCTTTTGTGATAATTGACCAGTTACCCCGAAGCCTGCTAATACATGTCTAGAAATTTGCGAAATTTCACTAAGTTGTGTGTCGAACCATTGAGGAAGATTAACAAATCATCTGCAAAACCCATGTGTGAGACACAAGGTATACGACCTGCCTTGAATCCAATAATGTTACCCGCACGGATATGGTGATTGAGCCCTCTTGTAAAACCTTCAGATGATAGTAGGAATAGTAGGGGCGATAGTGGGCCTCCCTGTTTAACAGCCTGACCAATCGAGAATGATTCTGTTAAACAACTGTTGAGAAGAATAGAACACCTTGTGTCACTCAGATTGTTTATAATGATGCATACTAGACGCTCATCCATGCCCATGCAGCGTAGCAGTTGTTGGAGATACCTCCAACTAACACGGTCAAATGCCTTAGCCATGTCTAGCTTGATAATAGTTTGCCCGCCTCTTGTCTGTTTGTCTAAGACATGTACCATCTCTTGCTCTAATAGTACTTGCCTAGTAATGTCCCTGCCTTTCATGAAACCTGCTTGTTATGGCAAAATAATTTTTGGCAAAATTTTGCCCAGCCTCGTTGCTAGCAAGCGTGTGATAGTCTTGGAAATGAAGTTGGTAAGACATATACGACGGTAATCTGCAAAAGTTTGAGGATTGCTTACCTTCGGGATAAAGATGATAGATGCTGCTACTGCCCTTGGCATTCGAATACCCAAATAAAATTCTTGAACTGCCTTATGCACATCATGCTGAATCAAGTGCCAGAAATGCCTGTAGAATGACCCTCGGTAGCCATCCGGACCAGCGGCGCTTGAGGGGCTGAACTCCCAAACATCTGCTTTAACTTCTGGAAGTAATGGGATCGCCTTCAAGGCGCTATTGTCATCTGTTGTGATCAGGGATGGTATGTGTTGTAGGATTAAATCGCAATTCCAAACTGACTCATCAGTGAAGAGAGTAGAGAAAAATCGAATAGCTTCATCTTTAATATCACAAGGCTGGTCTAGCTCAGTACCATCCGCTTTTTGAATTCTACGAATTAGCTGTCGGCATCTCTTATGCTTAACTGTTTGATGGAAAAATGAGGTGTTGGCATCGCCGTCTTTTAACCATTTGACATTGGCCTTCTGCTTCCAGTGTAGGAAGGCACGTTTCTGAGCAATATTCAATTCTGCCATTCTGTTATGATACATTGCCCGAGAGGAATCTGTAGGGTTATCATCGCAAACTTGTTCCGCCAATTTGACGTCGGCTTCTGCAAGAGAAACTGCATCAAATATATTCCCAAATGTATCTTTATTCCATTGTTTTAAGTCTTTGCGAAGGAGAGATAGTTTGTGGTTTAATCCCAACAATCCACTAACTGTTGAGTATGATTGCCATCTGTGTGTGACAAAGTCATCAAAATCTGCATGTCTTGTCCACACGTCTAAGTAGCGAAAAAGAGATGGGGCTCGCGGGGTTTCAGTATCACATATCAAAAGTAAATGTGCATGATCTGAAGTTGCTCGGGACATATGTTGAACTTGTGTGTATGCGAATATATCCGAAAAGTAAGATGAACTCAAAAAACAGTCAAGACGCCGCCATACTCGTCCTAATCCTTGCCCGTCAGACCAAGTGAAACTTGATCCTTGAAATGAAATTTCTTGTAACTGACAATGCTGAATGAAATCATTGAAATCTTGCAATGTGTGCAATGATGGGTTTGACTTACCACGGTGTTCGTCTAACGTTCTAAATGTATTAAAATCTCCACCGATGAGCCATGGAATTGTGTTTGCCATGTGAAATTGTCTCAATTCATCCCACAAAATACGCCGCTGTAGAATCGAATGGCATCTGTATACTCCCGTCAACCAAAAATAGTCTCTTGTGGCAAGCCAACTAAACTTCATGGAATGATGTTGATGTCCAGGTTGTTCATCTTCCAGTTTGAGAAGTGTATACTTCCAAAAAAATCACATTTGATCGTTACACAGAGGCAGATTTAGAAAAACCAAGATTTAATTGATATAATTGCAAGGCAGTGGACCGTAGCTTCGGTTCAATAACGATGATGATATAGACCTTGTATTTTCGAACTAGTGAAAGTAGCCTATTAAATGAATTAGGTATTCCGCGTACATTCCACAACAGAATCTTCATTGGATAAAACATCAAAAGAGTTAGAGATGTGTGATGCACGTAACCTGGTTAGACAGGGAGACGTGGGAGGGTTTCGTCTTAATATGCGTGGCCCCTGGCTGGGATTGTTAGTGGCAGGATCATCATCTGTAGGCTCTGTAGCAACGTTTGCATAGGCAGTCACATGTGCATCAACATATGTCGCTTCGATTAAGTTTGCAATATCATTGCACTGCCTCACATCTTGTTCCGCCAATAAATTGTCTGCTAATGAGGGTTCTTGTTCGTTATCCGAGTGTGAGAACAACACGGATGTCCCCGGTAGATCTCCTAAAAGACAATCGTCAATTCCTTTTAATCTGGAAATGTCTTGTATGTCTGAAACTTCATGTGCGATGACCACTTCCGATGATAATGGAATTGGTATTGCTCCCTCAGATGGGACTAGCAGCTGATCAGTTGAGGAGGGAACCAATTTTTTGGGGTCCAGCATTGTTTCTTGTTTTTGTAAGAGAGATGTACCTTAGGGTTTTCCAATGGTGCAGTTTCATTTTCCGAAGGCGGCACAAGAGTATCATGTTGTTTGCCGCAGTCTGTAGCAACGTGACCAAGACGATAGCAAGTTGCACAATTGCGGGGGAGATTTTCATACTGAACATTTTGCATAATTACTCGTGATGACGTCTGAATAAAAACTTTTTGCGGTAATTCTCTAGACACGTCTAACTCAATGCAAACTCGTGCAACTGAAGGCCGGTTCAACGTTGCTGTGGCGGCGTCGAGTTTCAAAGGTTCACCCAACATGGACGCGACCTGGAAGATCGCATCTTTTCGATGCATATGAATTGGGAGTCCCGGAAAAGATACCCATATGGGAACGATTGGCACTTCTATGGCAGGATCATAATCCGGCGTCCATTTTGTGATTCGCGTTTGCTTTCCAAAGATTATCCATCCCCGTCGGGTAAAACACCAAGTATAATCTTGTTCGAGATCGAAGTGAAGAACAATGTGTGTAGAATCTAAAAGGCCGACCTTTACGGTCCCTGCGAATCCAATTCTATCAATGGTGGCACGGATTGAAAATAACCTAGGTTCATGATTTAAATCTTATCACTCCCTTTTCAATCATGCATAAATTAAAATTTCAAATTTCAAATTTCAAATCGCTCCTCCTTGATTTATGCAATCAGTTTCCTCTCTCCCTCTTACATCATGCATTCTCTCCCCCTTTATTTTGGAAAGTCAATCAAAAATGCATGTAAATATGGAAAGAAAATCAAATCAAATCAGCAGAAATCATGCCTAAGTTAGAACGAAGATTTTCGTACGTGGCTTGATTTAAGGCTTTAGTGAAGATATCCTCTACTTGTGCCTCTGTACGTACGTGATCTGTGATAATATCACCATTATTTACGTGATCACGAAGAAAATGATAGCGTACTTCTATATGCTTGGCCTTAGAGTGTAACACGGGGTTCTTAGATAGGTTAATTGCACTCATACTATCACAATATATAGGGATTTTATTTACGGTAATTCCAAAGTCCGAAAGTTGTTGTTTTATCCATAGTAATTGTGTGCAGCAAAGACTATGTGCCATGTACTCAGCTTGAGTAGTGGATAAAGCTACGCTTGCTTGCTTTTTGGAAAACCATGAAATAAGTGATTTTCCTATAAATCGGCAAGTGCCACTCGTGCTTTTTCTATCTATCTTACATCCACCATAATCAGTGTCAGTGTAGGCATGCAAATTAAAGTCACAATCTTTATCATACCAAATGCCTAAGGTGGGTGTGCGCTTAATATATCGGAATATTCTTTTTACCGCATTATAGTGAGACACCTTAGGTTGACTTTGAAAACATGCACACATACATACACTGAACATGATATCAGGCCTACTAGCAGTAAGATATTGTAACGAACCAATCATAGATCTATATAAGGCATTATCAAAATCCTTACCATGTTCATCTTTATCCCATTTAGTAGTGACACTCATAGGGGTGGAGGATGGTTTTAAATTTTCAAAATTGAACTTTTTAATCATATCATTTATATATTTAGCTTGGCTTATGTGAATGCCTTTACTCGTGTGTTTAATCTGCAAGCCAAGAAAGTAGTTCAATCTGCTAACCATAGACATTTCAAATTCGGATTTCATGCAATTTTCAAAATTTGCAACAAGTTTATGAGAAGGAGAGCCAAAAATGATGTCATCAACGTAAATTTGAATAATAAGTAAATCCGATACTTCTTGTTTAAAAAATAATGTACTATCTATAGTACCTCTTTTAAAACCATTTTCTAAAAGGAAAGTAGCAAATTCTTCTACGTGGTCGCACACCGTGAGTGATGTCGCCTATAATGAGATCATGTGGGTGATCTTTATGCCATCTTGGTTGATTATTTTCTACGTTCTCATGCATTTCTAAGTGATGCATTTCTAGTGAATCATGCATATCATGCATATCAAACGTGCCATCATCATCATTCAACACATGTTTCAATTCAAAATCATCATCATATTCTTTATCTTTATCAATCTCACCAAATTCATTAAATTTCACATGAATAGATTCTAGAATTTGTCTAGTGAGAGGATCATAACACCTATATGCTTTTGAATTCACACGATATCCAACAAAGATGCATTCAATTGATTTAGATTCAAATTTATCTAAATTGTCTTTTGTATTTAAAACAAAGCATTCGCATCCAAACACACGAAAATAGTCAATTTTAGGCGTGTGATCATTTAGTATCTCATTATACGTCTTATTTATTTTCTTTCTAATGGACAAGTGATTTATTATGTAACATGCACAGTTTACGGCTTCTGCCCACAAAAATCTAATTTTCGCATAACATAGTTCTAACAATTTCTTGTAATGTCCTATTCTTTCTTTCTACTACTCCATTTAATTGTGGAGTTCTAGGTGGCGAAAACTCGTGCTTAATTCCTTTTTCTTCGCAAAATGAAATCATGTCCTTAATTTTAAATTCACCACCTCTATCGCTTCTTATCTTTTTCACATTAACGCCATATTGATTTTCAAGTTGTTTTATCAGTTTAGCAATTTCAATAGCACTGTCATCCTTATGTGCAAGAAACAAAGTCCAAGTATAACGAGAAAAATCATCAACAATCACGCAAGCATAATGACACCCACCAAGGCTCGTAGTGCGACTAGGACCAAACAAATCAATGTGTAATAATTCTAAAACTCTAGTCGTGCTTATTTCATTCTTAGGTTTAAGTGACTCGCGTGTTTGTTTGCCTTTTATGCAAGATTCACACATCTGAAAGTTGTCTAAATCAAGTGTAGGCAATCCTCGTATTATGTTCTTTCGTTGGAGTTTTTCTAGTGTATAAATGCCAATATGTCCTAAACGTATATGCCACAAGTTTACGTTAGGTTCATTTGACATGAAGCACTTAACCTTAGCGTCTAACGTATCATCTATAGAAAGCGTAAAGATGTTTCCTTCATGTTTTCCTTTTAACACTACTTCTCCATTTTTATTTATGATACTGCAATAGGGATGAGTAAAGCACACATCGAAGCCATTATCAATAAATTGTGAAATGCTAAGAAGATTATAAGATAAGTTGCTTACCAAAAATACGTTGGAGATTTGAAGGGTGCTTGGGTTTCCAATTGTACCTTTTCCGATGATCTTGCCTTCATTGTTGTCTCCAAAGGTCACGGATCCGCATTTTGTGACCTTCTTCAATTTTGTGAATAGGCTTGGGTCATCCGTCATGTGCCTCGAGCAACCACTGTCAAGGAACCACTTGATAGATGTATCTTCTGATGTGTGGGTTCCCTGCAATGTGCAAAAATGATTTAGGTACCCTTTTAATTTTGGGTCCTTACGAGTTAGTTATTCACCTCTTTGTAAAAGTACCTTTCGGTACCCATACATGGGTCATCCTTCTCGGTTTAGCAAATGGCAAGAATATCGATGAAGGTGTGACATAGTAGACATGTGGTGAGTGCACTTTGGGCCTTTGGCCAAGAACTTCTTTATATGCATTATATGTAGGATGTTTTTTATATGTCCTTGTATTAGTGTGCGTAGTGCATGATCTAGATGGATGAAATGAATGTCGTGTATGCATACTTGTTTCTTCTCATATCTATATGGCACAAAATTATATTTCACATGATATGAAGAAGAAGTATTACGAGATGAGGGGAGAGGGGGTCTTTACGTCATCTTAGACGCCGCATGTGCTTTTGGAGTGTCTAAAAACTTGTTTGGTTTAATGGATACGTCATCTGTCTCAATGTATCCTAATCTCGTCTTATCATTATCATGCTTTTGAGATAAAATAATACGATCTAGCATGTTAGATCCCGTATCAAACTGTTTCATCATTTTCTCTAAGTCCGTATTCCTTGATTTCAAATTTGAAATCTCGGATTTCATTTCATTATTTTGCGTGGTCAATGATGATATCTCTGTCTTTAATGCATTAATGATGCATGACGACTCTTCTTTTGAATCGTTTAATTGAGCGACAAGATTTTCGTTAGAAGATTCT
The DNA here is from genome assembly GCA_036186865.1 of Eustoma russellianum. Classification (NCBI taxonomy): domain Eukaryota; kingdom Viridiplantae; phylum Streptophyta; class Magnoliopsida; order Gentianales; family Gentianaceae; genus Eustoma; species Eustoma russellianum. Next base: position 8,136,566 of record AP025058.1, read on the forward strand.
AACAGCTTCTTGTCTTCAATTAACCGCTTCTTTTCTTTCGCAAGAGTCTTAGTGAATTTATGCAATTCTAAAGACTGACTAAAAAGATCATCATAAGAAGGCTGAGAGTCAGAATCAGAGTCAGATGATACCTCATTTGATGCTTTGGACACAAAGCATACTGGTTCAGTCTCCTCTTCTGTTTCAGTCTCGGAATCCGATGTATCACTCCAAGTGGAGGCTTTGAGAGCTCGTTTCCTTTGCTTAGGTTCTGAGATGAGTCTATTCTTGTTCCGATCCTTGTCAGGGTATTTGTTTGTTTGCTTTTCCTTATTAGGGCAGTCATATGATAGATGTCCAAGTTTACCGCATTCATAACATTTAACATCCTTGTCGTTTGTCTTGTTCTTATTTCTTTTAGTCGAAGTAGCCTTAGTTTTATTTCTAAATGACTTTCTCATGAATTTTCTTAAACCTTTAGCCAATAGAATTAAGTCATCGTTATCTGATTCAGAATCACTATCATCTACGTGATCGGAAGAAGTAGAGATGTATTCATTTGATTTAAATGCAATAGCCTTACCTTGTTTTGATGATTCCGATTTCCGTATGGTGATTTTGTTCTCATAAACCTTAAGTGATCCAATTAATTCTTCCATCTTATTGACTTAGTTTCTTTGCTTTCTTCTATTACCATTACTTTAGGGTCCCACTCGGATGGAAGGCTTCGCAAGACCTTTTGTACCTTTTCCTGCATAGTAAAGGATTTGCCAAGAGACTCAAGAGAATTGTAAATATTAGTCAAGCGAAGATCCATATCAACAATAGATTCATTAGGCAATAATTTAAATGACTCGAGTGTGGACATAAGCATGTCGATCATGGACTCTTTTACTTGACTAGTGCCTTCATGTTTCATTTCAAGAATTCTCCACATTTCTTGAGCACTAGAACAATTTGAAACATAGGTAGATTCACTTTTACTTAGTACATTTAAAAGTAACTGCATAGCCTTAGCGTTCATGCTTAGTCTCTTTTTATCCTCACTAGTGTACTCTTGCCTGGGCTTAACGACCTCTAGTGTGACTCCATCTATAGTGGATAATTTTCATGGAACAAAAGGACCATCTTCTATAATTGACCAAAGATCAATATCAATTGCCATAAGAAAAAGTTTCATTCTTAACTTCCATTGAATGAAAGACTCACCGTCAAAGAGAGGAGACCTTTGACTGGACATACCTTCTTATTCGGTTTTGAAGTTTGTGGTTGCCATCTCACTTAGATCGTTGGATCCTTTTGATGTGAGTGTTCTTGCGCTCTGATACCACTTGTAGGATCTTTGAAATTGCAAGACTTGTTCTTATTTTTGTTTTGCTCTCTTCCTTCCTTTTTAACAATGTGGCCACCCCCTATAGCATCATCCTCCTCTTGAAAATTATCTTCTAAGTCCTTGGAAGAGTGTATGCATCATTGTGACATGTATTTGCTTACTTGGCATCTCCTCATTTGATGATCATTAAGCTCTTGCTTACTTGGGACTCATTGATTGGTTGGATGTTGTCATCACTTGATGACTAGATAAATCTGAAATTATCCTAAAAAAGCATGTGCCAATTAGCCATAAACATCTTACCATATGTCACATAATTATTCCATACAATTAGCAAGTCAAATAATTCCATTTTTTCATAAAAAATTCGGCCATCAAGTCTCTTGCACATGCTGAAATTTCAGCATGTGTAACATTCACCTTTTATTCTAAATATTGCCAATTTTACATTGATTTAATCCTTGAAATTAAAGAATAATTCAATCACCATTTAGTACACAATATTTTCATCAATTTTGGAATAAAATTTGTCACTCATACAGCCTAGAATTCGGCCATATACATTCCCACACATGCTGCAATTTTCAGCATGTGTGATATTCAAAGATATCACCATTTTAATTCCATAACTTATTCAAAATACTTCCATACAATCTCCCAATTGATTCACTTAATTAAAGAAGTAAAATATGCCTCATAATGTTGATAAAATCGGCCAGCCTATATGCACATGCTGAAATTTTAAGCATGTGTTACAAATGTGACATAAGTTTGAAATGTTACCTTGTGTAGCTCCTTCCTTTATGTCATCAACATTGTATGCTTCATTCTTGACCAATCAATATGCCAACAATGCTCCACATATGCTCCAACATGGCTGTTATAGGCATTTGAAATGACTGTGCATGTGTTGAATTTTATTCTTGCAAACTTTGTAAAATAGTGCACATTTAATTATACACACATGGTATATTTCAATCAGCCCTTAATTGAATTTTCTAGAACACTTTGAGATGTATGAAATATGTAAAAAGTGTCTAGATACATGTTATATGACATGCCAAAAATGTTCCATGTGTCATGTACGTAGAGAACCGAATTTTCGACGTTTATCGATTACCCGATTTTTCTCTAATTAAATTCCAACTTTTTGCACATGTTATATATATTATGTTACACATAATATACATAAATTAAACTTTAATATTCAGCACTTAGGATTATCTTAAAGTGGCGCCTAAACCATGTGACAAATTGAAATTGGAATCTCCACAATTGGCCTTAATGTGGGGTGATTTGTGTGTGCCAACATGGAATGATTTTTATGTCTGTACATATCATGTAAGCCACGAAATTTTTGGTCATTTTTGAAGTATAAGGGCTGGCCATCTATTTATGGCAAGTACGTGACACGTTGGCGAAGTTTCGGTATTCGCCCAATACGGCAATTTTCAGTTTAGAATCTTTTAACGTGTCGTATTAAATTTGTCATCACCATGACTTATATCATATGATATAAGACCTGAATATACTCATAAATATGATTTAAGTATAGTGGTGTGAATTTAACGTACGTACGTAAAATATATAATGTGTCGGTAGTTTGTTGGAATAAATGTGTATGTGCCTTTTTCAAAAAAAATCGGAATATATATATATATTTTTTTTGGCCAAAAAGATATTTTATTAGAACCTGAATATATATATATATATATATATATATATATATATATATATATATATTAGCGTGTGATAAGTGTGGAGAGGAGAGGGAGAACTTTTCTTTCTTCAACTTGTTGCCTTTGTGCCTTTTCCAAATATTGCTTCCTTTAATGAACTACTTAGTGTAATTAACTAAGTTCTTCACTTAATGAACTAGTTTAGTTCATTAATGGTGGCACCTGAAAATAGTTCAAACACAACAAATGTTTGCCATTTGATGTAAGCTTTAAAGCTTCATGGCTCGTTAGTGTAACAACATTATATATGAACTATATAAGGCAAGTTTTATGCAAGAGCATGTCATATCATAAAATATGTCATGCACGTTTTAAATCATGTATTTTGAAATCACTCAAACCCCTTTTTCTCTACATAATCTTTGTGACGACCATATTTTTCATGCATATAGGAACTCCAGAGCGTATGATTCTGCTGATAGTTCCACCAAATACGACAAAAATACGCGGTTTGGAGTATGCGAAGATCTCGGAGGTTCAAACCCCCTTCATCACATGGCATCTGTATAGAAGACCAGGCTACCCAATGTCTTCTTGAACCCCAATAAAAACTGGCCATCTTACGCTCAATTATCTTAATAACTGATTTGGAATACCACCTGCTGCTATAATGTGTAAAGGAAGAGAAAAAATAACACATCAAAATAAAACCAGCCTACCTGCCTGAGACAAGAGCTTATTATGCCATCCATGGAGGCGGTTGTCGATGTGCTCCAACAATGATGTACAATAACGCACTCGGTTAATACCGTTATGTAAAAAAGAGCCCAAATAGCGAAATGGTAAACTAGAGGTAGGCATACCAAGAATGTCAGCATAACGTACTCTACGCTGCAAAGATGTATTAGTAGAAAGGATGAAGCTGCTCTTACCAAAATTTACCTTTTGACTGGAGGCGGTTTCATACTGAGTCAAAAAGGTTTTGAAAGCCCTTAAAGTTGGTATTGTGCCACAAAGAAATATGAGCAAGTCATCAGCGTATGCAAGATGTGTCACATGGAAAGATAGTCAACACAACCGAAACGGTTGCAATGCACCCGTGTTCACTAGCGCCTTTAACCCTCTGCTGAATCCTTCGGAGGATAAAATAAATAATAAGGGTGATAATGGGTCACCTTGCTTCACCCCCCTGTTTGGCCGAAAACTACCTGAAGGTACCCCATTAAGAAGGATAGAGAAACGTGTACTACACAAATGATTCATTTTTATTCACACAAAAAAAAAACTTGTGAAACCAAACCGAATCAATAGCATCTCCAAATATTCCCAACTGACTCTATCAAATGCCTTCATCATATCCAATTTAAGCCATACCTGACTTCCCCCTTTATCAAGCATGTGTATCATTTCTCGCACCAATAAAACTTGATGAGAAATATCCTGTCCTTTAAGAAAACCTGTTTGCTCCGGCGAAATAAGTTTTGGGAGAAAAGTTCTAAGTCGTATCGCAATTATACGAGTGCAAATCTTACTCAAAAAATTAGTCAAGCAGATAGGCCGAAAATCACTAAATGTGCGTGGAGACGGTACTTTAAGGATTAAAATAATAAGAGCACTAGACATCTTAGATGGCTGGGGAATCCCCAGGAAAAACTCTTGCACTGCCAAAACAACATCCAAATGTATAATAGACCAACACGAATGGAAAAAGTTACCGTGAAATCCATCTGGGCTATCTGCACTTTGAGGATCTAAGTGCCACACTACCTCCTTGACTTCTGATGTCTGTGGTAACCGAGTTAGATACTGATTGTCCTCCGCATCAACTAAATGAGGTATGTGCTGCAAAATATTGTCGTAGTTGCTTGTCGGCTCAAGTGCAAATAAAGATGTGTAGAATGAAATCGCCTCCTACTGAATGGCATCTGGTGTGTCACATAAAACACCCGCATGCGTATGGATTTGCTGAATGCGCAATTGAGTTTGGCAGCTTTTGACAATTGAATGAAAATAACGTGTATTATCATCGCCCTCCTGAAGCCAAAGGAGACGCGCTTTTGGCTTCAAAAATAGCAATTCATACTTGGATGCTTGGATGTATTTTGCCTTAGCTTGATGATATAAAATGCGATGTACCTCCGATGGATCATCATCCCATAGAGCCTCCGTACGCCTCACCTCTGCCTCAGCCTATTCTACCTGGCGGAAAATGTTGCCAAAGATCTCCCTATTCCATTTCTGAATATCCTGCTTCAGCCAGTGATACGATCTTGGATCGTATGAAATTGATAATCCAAGATCGTATCAAAGTGGTATCAGAGCTAAGGTTTCTTCTTTACAACTCGCATATCTTTTACTATCGTGTGTTTTTTTTCTCATTGTTTTCTTCCTCGTAACCAAGCGTCCATCACCCCCGCCCGTATAGGCTATCGTGGTTAAATGATTGTGGAGAATTAAGTGTGTCCAAACAAGTTATGCTTTCCTTTTCTATCGGTGGTTACAAAAATGAGATTTTGTGTGATGTCGTACTTATGCATGCTAGTCATATCATTCTAGGTAGGCCATGGTAGTTTGACAAACATGTTACATATGATGGTCGTCTTAATGTCTATTCATTTAAGTTTAACAACAAGATTTTCAAACTTCATGCATTGCCAACGCACAAAGTTTTTGAGGACCATCAAAGAATAAACAAAATTCAGAATGATCCAAAAGAAAAAGTGGCCGAAAGGAGGTTCTTAGAGGACCTCAAGAAGGGAAAGAGGAGCCAGGGAGAAAGCTCCAAGGTCTCCGCAAAGGGCACCAGGCCCGCAGGCATGATCCACACACCACCATCCCCTTCACTCGTTACTCATCCACCCACAAAACACGCGTTCTTTGCGAAACCTAGTGAAGTTACCCATGCATTGCATTCTCAGAAGATTGTCTATGTGTTTTTGTTCAAAGAGAGCGTTGACTGTCTATTTTCTAGGGATGACTTACCGACTTCTTTACCTAGTGGTGTTGTGAACTTACTAGAGGAGTATTCCGATTTGTTTCCCGAAGAAGAACCTCCAGGATTACCCCCACTTCAAGGAATTGAACACCAAATAGATTTCATTCCAGGGGCCACACTTCCTAATAGGCCAGCATATAGGGCAAACCCCGAGGAAACGAAGGAAATTCAGAGACAGGTAGAGGAGCTTTGAGTAAGGGCAAGATAAGAGAGACTATGAGCCCATGTGATGTACCCGTGATAGTAGTCCCTAAGAAAGACGGAAGCTGGCGGATGTGTGTGGATTGTAGAGCCATCAACAAAATCACAGTGAAGTATAGGAAACCCAACCCCTAGATTTCGGGATATTCAGTGCTTCAAATGCCAAGGTAGGGGCTATTATGCTAGAGAATGCCCTAATCCCAAGAGGATCATGTACCTAGACGATACGCAAGAGTACTACACTGATGAAAGTGAGGAGGAAAAACCTAAGTCCGAGGAGGAAGATGAAGCGGTCAGTGAAGAAGAGATCAAGGAAGAAGAGGGCGCCTACAAGGACTTCTTAGTTGTCAGAAAAATTTTGAGCACCCATGTAAAGGAAGAATAAGAGGCCCTAGAGCGAGAGAACATCTTCCACATTCACTGCACGGTGAAAGGTAAGTGTTGTACTCTGATTATTGATAGCGGATCTTGTGATAATGTTGCTAGCATAGAACTTGTTAGGAAACTTGATTTACCTTTGATTGATCAAAGGTGTCTTTTGGAGTTGAAAGAAGCGATCTTCAATTTCATACGATCCAAGATCGTATCAGCCGGAACATTTTATTATAAAAACCCTGCATACCTCCAGTAGTGGGATAGGATTCCCAAGAATCCTTCACATAAGCATGGAAATCCGGGTGAGATAACCAGGCATCAAGAAAACGAAATGATCGTGGGCCTGTAGTTTCCAGCACCCGACATATTAACAGCAAAGGTGTATGATTCGAAGAAATCTGCGGCAAGTGTGTTAAACAAATATCCGGAAAAGCATCTTGGAAAGAAGAATTGACGAAATTCCAGTCTAATTGTTGCTGCACACGGCCTAGTCTGCGACCGTCCGTCCAAGTATATCGAGATCCATGAAAAGAAAGGTCCATCAGATTACAGGATTCTATACAATCATTAAAATCCTGTAGGACCGATAAGGATGGTTGGGAACGACCACGATGATCAGAAAGTGTCCGGAATGTATTGAAATCGCCAGAGACCAACCAAGGGCTGTTGAACTGCTGAGAATGTGCGTATAGAGCCTGCCACAAAGGACGACATAGTGATGCAGTATGCAATGCATAAACCACTAAGAATGTGAAGATTGGATTCAATGGAATATAATTAAATTGAAAATGAACCACCTGATCATCATCTTGTGCATGCATGAGCCGGAATAGAGAGTCATGCCAATAGAGCCATATTTTTCCAGTGCACGAATCGAAAGAGTTTGGGAAGCCCAAATCCAAACCAAACCGTGAAATACGATTGGGAGGGTGTTTTGGTTCAATGATAGCCAACATATTTAGCGTGTGCATCATGACTAAACCATGCAATCTAGAGAATCAAGGGCTAATGCCCCTGACATTCCAAGTTAAAATATTCATTGAGTAAGATTAATATCACTTCCTTGAGATACATGCGCTGCACTACGAGTATGAATAGTGGATGGCGGCAATGGAGGTAATTCCTTACGTGTTTGATGCCGACGACACGGTACCACTGTAATGAAACCCACATCTGTACCGGTCTCAGCAAGACGAGATAGTAAAAGTTCTTCTGATGGTGATTCTGGTATAGACTGAATTTTCCGACTGACAGCGTCCGAGATCGGCGGCAAGTTGGCTGACAACTCCTCGACGTGGATTTCTGTATCAGATGAATGGCTGATATCCCGCCATCATCATTTTCTTTTTGTGGCGGATACTCAGCATCGACACCCAGGCGAGATATATCTTGGACATCCATGGGAATTGGCGGGTTCGTAGGATGTGAAGGTGATATCTGGATAGCGTCCATTAATGGGTCTCGCGATAACAGCGTGACTGGCTCAGAAGCAACACCAGCGGCCATCTTATTCGGCTGTTTTTTTGGTGTCCATCTAGTGGCAGGCGGAGGTGGCGGAACCACAGTCTGTGGTGCTGAATTAGAAGTGCCCATAGCATGTCCAAGCCTACGACAAGTAGTACAAAACATTGGAAGATCCTCATAAACCACCTGTTGTAAAATCATTTGTTGCTTTGCCTGCAGATAAATCCTTTTTGGCAAATCCTATGATACATCAACCTCCACACATACTCGCACAACCGATGGCCGTAGCCCATCAGCTGTGGCAAAATCAAGCTTAATGGGTGTCCCAATAGGACGAACAATTTCGAAGAGTGCAGATTTATGATGCAAATGAATCAGTAAGCCAGGAAAAGCGATCCATACCGGAACAATAGGAGCATCTGTTGTTGGATCAAAATCCACTGTCCATTTTGTTACCCTCGTATGACATCCAGAAATATTCCAGGATATACGGTAAAAGCAGTGTATGTAATCCGGCTCATGCCGAAAATTCAGAAGAATATGAGATTGATCAATCTATGTAATCTGCAAATAATGATGAAAACTAATTTTTTCGAAAACATCTCGAATGATCTTTAATGGAGGGCGTCCATACCAAAACTTACCGACCAATGAAAACCGAAAGGGCTCGGCTAGGGCATCAATTTCATCATCATTAAACGAGATCGAAGGGAGGCCTTTATACCTGGATACCGTTTCCGGAGAGATTGCAATTTGAGTAGCAGTAGAATTTCTGGACACCACTGATGCAAACGTCGCAGCCATGTGTGCGATCGCGTAGAATTCAAACCGAAATGAATATTTCAAATAGTGTAGGCAAATTGATCAAAAGTGCATGAAGAAAATCGTATGCACGTGATGAGAACATTGGCGGCGGCGGTGGCTTACGCCATCCGCCGTTTTTCGCCAGAGACAAAAATCGCCATCCTTATATTTATATATATATATAGTTGACAAGATTATGTCAACATACAACACCACAATTCCCACTTTTTCTTCTTGTATGTTGCGATCAATTTCACACATTTAACACCTTTAAATTCTCTGCAAAATGATTATTAATATCCTTCAATAATATATAGAAGAATTTCTTCAAGAAAAAATAGAATGTGACATCACAACCTGTCACATATCCCCGCTACTGTCGATAATATCATCAAATGAGAGAATAAGATAGGAAACCACCAAATAATCTTCAAGATGAACATACATGAGCTTCAGAATGAAGATAATAATATACTCAAGAGATTCCTTGAGTAAAAATACCAAAACTGCCCTCAGGGATTAAATGACCAAAATGCCCCTGGTGATAGAAAACTCCAAAAATGACCCGGATGGTCAGAAATAGATATAATAACATCTTTGTCATGATAAATAAGATGAGAATAAGTCCTTGAAATATTTTCACCAGGTCATGTTCCTACAAAACTCAAAATACCAATTTTGCCCTTTTTAGTAAGTTGTAGAAACTTCCAAGGTACATTAGTTACAATACATTTATAATTATTAAAAACACATGTATCAACATACACAAATCATGTACAAATGAAAACAACCATTTTATCACATTCTAGAAAAATATTTCTAAAAACCCTGGACATCGATTGATCGAAGGCCTCTGCTTCAGAGATCGATGTCTCATAGTGAGTTTCTATGAGACGTGGATCGATCTATGTGAGTGGCTGACGTACATTGATCGATCTACGTGATGGGCTGATGTACGTTGATTGATCCACATGAGAGATCGACGTCTCACAGTAAGTTTTTGGTTCTATTCTGTCCAACATCGATCGATCGATATTAGGGGATGATGTACATCGGTCGATCCATGTGTCTCTGCCTGAGAGATCGACGTCATTTTTCTTTAATTTTTCAACTTAATCATTTATAACACAATATGTGACAGTTTTAAGTATTCACCGTAAAATCATGACCTTAAAAATTATCCAAACATATTTCTCAACACTATATAGTGTGTCATCAAAAGATTTACCATTTTATCTTTGTCTAGTTTGGTACTAATACTCATAGGGGTAGGTGTTGATTTCAACTCTTCAAACAAAAACTTTTTAATTATATCATTGATATACTTAAGTTGACTAATATGGATTTCTTGAGGGGTTTGTTTGATTTGTAGCCCTAAGAAGTAGTTCAACTCTCCTACCATTGACATCTCAAATTCTGACTTCAAACATTCTTCGAAATCCTTTACTAGGGTAGGGTTGGTTGAACCAAAGGTGATGTCGTCTGCATATATTTGGACTATCAATAAATCATTATCTTTTCTTTTAAGAAATAATGTGTTGTCTATGGTCTCCCTTTGACAATTGTTTCCAATAAGAATGTTTGCTAATCTATCATATCAAGTTCTTGGAGCTTGTTTTAACCCATACAAAGCTTTCTTAAGCTTGTATACATGATTAGGATTCTTTAGATCCTCGAATCCAGGGGGTTGTTTGACAAATACCTCTTCTTGGATGTACCTATCCAAGAACGCACTCTTAACATCCATTTGGAAGAGTTTGATGTTGCTTAAACTTGCAATAGCAAGTAATAATCGAATTGCTTCTAGTTGTGCAATGGGTGCAAAGGTTTCTTCATAATCTATTCCTTCTTGTTGATAACCTTGTGCGACTAGCCTGGCTTTATTTCTTGTAATATTTCCTTCTTCATTCATTTTCTTTCTAAATACCCATTTTGTACCTATAATGGATTTATTTTCGGGTTTAGGTACTAAATCCCATATATTATTTCGGGTAAATTGGTTTAACTCTTCATGCATGGCATCTATCCGTGATATAGCACCTAAGGATTCCTTAACAATCTTAGGTTCTAAGTGTGAGATTAAGCTATGTCTTTCAGCTTGACTTATGTTTCTACGAGTTCCTACCCCATTACTTAGATTACCAATTAACTTTTTAGGGTGTTTGTGTTTATCTTTTATAAGCCACAAATTCTTAGGTTGACTAGATTCACCTTCATCATGTTCGAATGTTTCATTAGTGTGACCATTATCATATACGATAGGAAAATCTTGTAAATTAGATGGATTATCTTCCAATTGCAAAATTTCTTCATTTGTATCAACTAAGGGTTCATGCATGTCTTGTTCAGGGAGAGTTGGTTCGAGATGATCATGTATAGGCTCAAGTAACAAGTCATCATCATCAAACATATTTTCAACATTATTCTCTTTTTTATGTTGAGTTTTATCATACCTTTCAAAATATGCATTCTCTTTAAATATCACATGTATATACTCAATTATTTTTCTAGATGCAGGATTATAACACTTATATTCTCTTGAATTAGTTGAATAACCAACAAATACACATTCAATAGGCTTTTGTTCAAATTTGTCTAGATTATCTTTAGTATTGAGAACAAGACATTTACATCCAAACACTCTAAGATAATCTACCTTAGGTTGTATATTGCTTAATAATTCAGAAGGTGTTTTATTTAATTTCTTTCTAATAGAAAGCCTATTATATAACAAGCACATCTAACCGCTTCAGCGCATAAATCTCTAGGTACTTTTTTTCACATAACATTGTCCTAGAAATTTCTTGAATTGTTCTATTTCTGCGTTCAACAACTCCATTGAGTTGTGTTGTTCTAGGTGGTGAGAATTCATGTTTAATTCCATGTAATTCACAAAACTTGACTATGTCTGTGTTTTTAAAATTCCCTACCTCTATCACTCCTAATTCTTTTAACATTTTCTTCGTAAAGATTTTCAAGTTGCTTAATAATATTTTCGATTGCCAATGGAGCATTGTCTTTGTGTATTAAGAACAATGTCCACGTGTATCGTGAGTAATCATCTACTATGACACACACATAGTAGTGTCCACCTAGACTTCTTGTCCTACTCGGACCAAATAAGTCTAAGTGAAGCAATTCTAGTACATGACTAGTACTCACTTCATGTTTTGGTGCCAATGTTTCTTTTATGTCTTTTCCTTTAATACAAGTTTCACATAGTTGAAAATTATCTATGTCTAACTTAGGCATTCCTCTTATTGGATTCAACCTAGATAATTTTTCAATAGTTCTAATTCCTATACAGCCTAGTCGCTTATGCCATAGGTTCACATCTGAGTCATGTGATACTAAACACTTAATCTTAGCATCTAACATGTTAAAACGATAATGTATAAATATTACCATCTCTACTTTTTTTTAGCACAATCTCCCCCTTTTTATTTGTTATATTACAAACACTATGAAGAAAAGAAACATGATAACCAGAATATATAAGTTGTGAAATACTAAGTAAATTGTAAGAAAGATTACTTACTAACAACACATTTCATATTTCAAATGTGTGAGGGTCCCTAATTGTTCCTTTTCCAACAATCCTGCCTTGGTTGTTGTCACCGAATGCCACTTTTCCTTCATTTTCAACAGGTTCAAGTTCGGTGAAAAGTTTGGGGATGCCCGTCATATGCATTGAACATCCGATGTCTAAAAACCATTCGGTGTTTCGATTCTTTGGCTTTGTCTCCTTTTTTCCTTCTTTATGATTTACCTACAAGGAAGACAAAGTTTTAGGTACCCATTATTTGGGTCCTTGAGTGTTAAGGATATCGTCTATGTTTATGTCTCCTTTGGGTATCCAAGCTTAGATGTACCTTTTAGGCACATATTTGACATTATCATAAGTTGTAGAATACAAAGGATTAGAAAACATTTGACCATTCCAATTAAAAGTAGGTATATGCATATAAGCATTATATCTTGGTCTAAATGTATCATATTGTGGCTGTTTTCGATAGCTAAAATAAGGCATATGATTTTGAGTTTTAAATGGCACCTTATAAGTGTAATTATATGATGTAGGTGTGTTCATATATGCCTTATAAGGAGGTTGCCTATAATTATGTTTATATGCATTATAACCAATTGAATGTTGTTTATTTTGCCTAGTCACATTTGTATGCATATATGCATAATTTCTAGGTTGTCTAGATCAAAGTTTTGCATAGTTGCTTTTGCGGGTGCATGTTGCATTTTTACCATAGAATGGGTAGAAGAAGCACTAGCAGGCAAAGTTAAATTTATTGTAGTTGCCTTATAAAATTGTTTAGTATTTGATGAAACAAACTTAGTTTTTTTATCTACTTTCACATTATCTTCTTTATATCCTAACCATGTTTTATCGTTTTCATATTTTTGTGATGATATGAGTGTGTCTAGCATATCCCGACTTAAATTGTTCTAACATTTTTTCTAAGTTTATTTTAGAAGATTTAAGTTGCACTATCTCATTTTCGCAACTATCTACTTTAGTTTTTAACATACTATTTTCAATTTTTAATGTTTGTTCATTTTTCCTATATGATTCAATTTTAATCTTTAAAGAATCAAGAGTATTAATAGTCTTGTATAAAAGATTCTAATTTATCGAAAAATTTCAAGTTGGACATCATCAACTTGTCGTTTTCTTCAATTAGTTTTTTTCTCTTTAGATAGTCGTTTATAGTGAGCATGCATCTTTAAGAATTCTCCATACATTTCATCAAAGGACATTTTCTTATCAGAATCTATATCAGATGAAGAACTTACCTCATTGTATACAAAGCAGACCTGATCTTCTTCATTTTCAGATTCTGAATCGGAAGAGTTGCTTCATGTGCTTGCCTTCATTGCCCTTTTGCCTTTTCTTATCTTGGACTCTTTTTCCTTGGACCGTTGGGGCTCCTTGTCTTGTTTATTCTTAGTACTATTATTCTTCTTCTTTGTCGGACAATCATATGAAATGTGTCAATTTTGACCACGTTTAGCATTTTAATTCTTCATTATATCATTTATCGTTATTAGAGTTATTTTTCTTAGGTTGAAAAGAAGTAGAAGAAGACTGTTGTTTATTTCTGTTAGGCCGTTTGAAAAACTTTTTAAGTGGTCTAGCCACTAATATTAAGACATCATCTAATTCACTATCGCTATTACTTTAACTATTAGTATTCTTGTGTGTCTCAGTTGATTTGAAAGCGATAGACTTACCGGATGATTTTGATGACTTGGACTTTCATTGGTTCAATTTTACCTCGTATACTCTAAGTGAACCGATCAGTTCATCCATTTTTGTGATTGATTTTGTCTCCTCGATTGCTGTTACTTTTGGATCCCATTCAGCGGGAAGACTTCGCAGCACTTTTTGTACCTTCTTGTTGTTGGTAAAAGATTTAACTAAAGCTTCGAGTACATTCAAATTATCAGTAATCCTCAAATCCATAGATGCTAAGGATTTGTTCGACAACATTTTAAACGATTCAAGTTCAGTCATAAGCATGTTTATTTTTGACTCTTTTACACCACTAGTACCTTCATGCTTTAATTCTAAAGATTTTCACATGTCGCATGCACTAGTGCAATTTGATACATAACCTGCTTCAGAAGCCGTTAGTCTGTTTAAAAGTAATTGCATAGCTTTAGCATTCATGGACATTTTCTTTTTATCTTCAGTTGACTATCACGTTTATACTTTTCTACTTCTTGTGTGACTCCACTAAGTTGTACAATTTTCAATGAAGTGTACCGCTCATCTTCAACTATAAACCATAAATCGATGTCTATAGCTATTTAGAAATAGCCTCATTCTAAGTTTCCAATAGACAAAATTATTACCATCGAAAAGAGGAGAGCTTTGAGTAGACATACCTTCCAACTCACCTTTGTGAGAAACTATGGCCATTGTATATACTGTTGATTTGAGATAAGCACGCTACTAAGAATTCTTGTATCTTAGCCTTGTCTTCTTCGTGTGGTGTTAAACCTTGCTTCTTAGAGTGCGGTACATCTTGCTCGGATACCAATTGTTAGACCGTAATACCTATAATAAACACCATTAGAGGGGGAGCGTGAATAGTGGTTAGCAGAAATTACACTACTACCCTCGAATTAAAATCCCCTTTTGAAAACAGAATCTGAGAGCTTCTCAGATTCAGTACATGTTTTTGAAAACTTCAAAAGTCAGTGTACACAACTCCAAAAATTATGTAACTTTTCAGAAATTAATTTTAATGTCTTGATTAGACTTTATCCAAACATGAGATAAAAATTAGATCTTCGGACACTTCAAACAAATAAAAAGATCAAATGGTCAATCTGGACAGAATTAGACAGAATAGTGCTACACTTTGCAAACGTGTTTCTCTTTGATTACCCATCCAAAAAGGTTGATCTTTATATCAAAATTCTCCTTATGATATCTAATATAATTTTCCAAAAGGCCATGACCTGAAACTGTGTTTGATGATATTAGAATTCAAGTTTCTTGGAGACTGGTAAGATTGTAGGCATAATAGAGCAGTTATCTTGCAATGACCGAAAGACTAACTTTTCATTGCTCTAATAAAATTATTTTTTTGCAAATTAAAGCTAACAGTCTGAAGTATCACTCCACCAAAAATCACGAATTTTGAAAATGGTTTTGCTATTTTTTCAAGATGTGTGAAATTGTGTAAAATCTGTAGAAAAAACGGGCAGATAACAGTAAAGAAGTAAGGAAGACAAGAACACCGAATATTTATCCTGGTTCTATCAATGTGGCCTACTCCAGTCCCAAATAACATCTTTTCTCGGATTTTACTATGGAATGAACACAAATACAACAAAAGCCAAGCTGGAACCTTGGGTTAAACACCAACCCTATTCAAGACTTGGATGATCACCTCTATGCAACTTAGGTTGCAATACCTCTACCACCTATTGATGTGGTCTGATAAACTTGGCTAATCAATCTTACAAAAACAACAAATGAGGCGTGTATAGTGTAGATAGACAACAAAAAGAAATGGAACACCTTAGCTACACAAAGAATGAATCAAGAACAAGAGAAGAGAATAGCAAGAATGATCTTAAAGTTTGCTTCAATGTTATGTCTTCTCTTCTTCACCTTTGCCTCCTATTTACAATGTGAAATAGGCCTTGAAGATAAGAACGCCTATGTGTTAACTTCTTCATCATCAAGTCTTAGTTGTCTTCATATCATTGGTTGGCCACATAATCACCTTGTACACTTGGCAACATGGAGAAACATAATTGGTCCACCTTGGCACTTTAAGGTGGCTGACTTTTCCACCTCAATTTGTCTTGAAAATCATGAAGATAATAAGAAGACATATTCCATAAAAATCCCTTCACTTCTCAGAATGAGAACAGGGCATGTGAGGGCTGACCATTTTGGATAACAATCAGGTCCAAATCACCTATATGACCATTGGGTTTGAAATGGAATTTTCAATTGCCATCTAGCTTGTATTTGATTGGTCCACTTGTCATCATGTCATAAAATGAATGCACTATCATTTCGAACTGTATAATCATGTTTTGGAGGCCATAATATGTGTACAACTTCCGAATTTTTTAAGAGAAAATAATACATAAGCGTTGGCAAGATTATGTCAACATATAATATCATTATTCTCACATTTTCGCCTTTATATATTGTGATGAATTTTGTACCAAGAACCCCTTATAATCTATGCAAAATGATAAATAAGAGCCTCCAATAACATATACACAAAAGTTTTGAAGGAGAAAAATAGAATGTGACACGAAAACCGTCACATATCCCGCTATTGTCGATAATATCATCAAATGAGAGAATATAATAGGAAACCACCAAATAATCTTCAAGAATACCATAAATGAACTCCAGAATGAAGATAATAAGATACTCAAGAGATTTCCTTGAGTATTATGACAAAATTGCCCTCAAGGGCAAAATGACCAAAATGCCCCTGGCGAGAGAAAACTCCGAAAATGACCCGGATGGTCAGAAATAAATATAGGAACACCTTTGTGATAATAAATAAGATGATAATAGATCCTTGAATCATATTCACCCTGTCAAGTACATATAAAAACTCAAAATACCAATTTTGTCCTTTTTTGGTAAGTTCTAGAAACTTCCAGTGCATCTTAGTCACAAAGCATAATATAAAAATCACATAATAAACATGTATGAAGCATATGAAAATAAAAACAGATATTTTATCACATTTTAAGAAATTTTCTAAAAATCCTAGACATCAATCGATCAAAGTGTCTCTGCTTGAGAGATCGATGTCTCACAGTGAGGTTCAGATCTTGTCTCTGGCCTACATCGATCGATGTATGTGTCTCAGGTTTAGAGATCGATGCTCATAGTAAGGTCTTGGTTTTTCTCTGCCTTACATGGATCGATCGATGTGAGGGTTCGATGTACATCGATCGATCGAAGTGCATTAACTTGAGATATCGATGTCATTATTCTTCACTTATTCAACTTTTTATCATTTTTAACATCATGTGTCACTTTATTTAAGTATTCAACACTTAAAATCATAAATTTGTAAATTATCCATACATATTTCTCAAAAATAAGGAGGGGATAACATGTTATTTAGATGATTATGTGTAAAATAGAAGATTCTGCCTTGTATATGTCTATCTCTTATCAGTTTATGACTCAATTATTAGGATAAACTATCATTATTGTTAAAGATAGGATTTGATTTGATTATCTGTAAATCAGGAAAAGATTGATTTTATCCTAGTATAGACTAGATCAAATCCCCAAATTATTATCACATTACTATAAATAACACAAGTATTGTATTATTTATAGGGGAGGTACATGATATAGAAAAATCAATGAAGTGAAGTATTTCATTCATCAAATACTGTTTTCTTAACATGGTATCAGAGGAATTCTGATCCTGCAGACTCAGTAATCCAATTCTTCATCGTCAAAAATGTCCAAACAACCAAAAAAAATCCGACCAAAAAATTCCCACACACAGAAAAAACCACACAGCAAAAGAATTTTTTTTCAGAAAATTGAGATTCAGAAATTATCATCATAGTCCTAGTACCGTTCTTCCGACCAATTGACTAAAATCCGATACCTGTTCCGACTACTTACCACAATATGTCTGGCGAAAGTTCAGTCTCTAAAACTGGTCCAACCTTCTCCGATGAACTCACAGTTCAACTTGCAAGTTTTCTTTGTCAGAGCCTTAGTTCACAGACTATAACAACAACCTCTGAAAATCTTACCACAGGATCAAAACTCAATGGCGAGAATTACTCTCTATGGGCAACACTGATCCGGAAGGCTATTGGAGGGAAAGGGAGAAGTTCTTATCTTACAGGGACACCCCCTCCACCCCAACCTACTTAACCAGGATTCGACCGCTGGAAACAAGATGACGAGTGTGTTTTCACATAGTTGATTCAGAACATTGAATCACACCTTGTAACAAACATCTCAGAATACCCAAGTACAAAGGCTCTCTAGGATGGACTGATGGTGACTTATAGGTCAAGTACTGACTCCCTCCAAGTATTCACATGCACAAACAAGAAAATACTCTTTGGCAGGGCACAAATACACTGGAAGAAATTTGGAATAAGCTCCAATCTATTTGGATGACCATCGATATAAAAGATCTAAACCCAATAAAAGACCCAGAAGAGATCCTGGTCTATAACCAGAAAATACAAGAACAACGATTATTGCAATTTCTGACAGTTGTCAATGATAAGTTCGAGAGCACTAATCCGGCAGGAGAAGGAGAGGATGCATATTTTACGGGCTGAACCCTGAGTAGACATTGATACATCACTGGGGTATGGACTAGTAGCAAGAAACAGTTCTAATAGAAGCACGGGGCACTTCACGGCGCTTAGATCACCCCTCTCCGCGCTCCGGAGACAAGAAAGACAAGTCTCATCTTCAATTCTCTCACTCTAGAAGGAAGAAACACACAAAAGAAACGTGCTTCCTCCTTGTATGATACCTTGACTCGTGGAACAGCAGGCTACCATCCACCGGAGAAACCATCGGATGAGACGCTGTGGCTATGGGGACCCCGAAGGATATAAATAATGACGCGTACCAAAAGAGAGGTGGAGGTGAGAATCTTATCTGTTCAACATGGAAAGAAGGGCAGAAAGAAGGCTCTAAAGACCAGACGCAGATGGCAAATGCAGGAGAAGCGTCTTGAAGACAGGAGAAAACAGGAAAGGAAACGACCAACAATGCAGGTACAGTTGGGAAATTTCCCAACCCTTCCATTTTAAGTTCTTCCCAATTACCACCTACCCCCTCATTTTTCCTGAAAATACACCTGCAGTCCCTTCAATTCCCCAAACTCCTCAGCTGGTCCATCAAGTTCCCAAAACATCACCCGTTGTCCCTTTAGTTCCCAAAAATCCTCAACTGGTCCCTTTAGTTCCCAAAACATAATTCGCAGTCCCGATAACTTCAACTTCTATCAATTTAGTCCACCCATACAATAACTTACACCCTCTAATACACAACCCATCCACCTCCCTCAATCCTATCCCAAACTCCACTAAATGGATATTCGACTCTGGTGCTATAGATACCATGACCAATGATCCCAATGATTTATGTCCTTTTCTACCTCACTCAAAACCCATATTGAGACCGCAAGTGGTGAATCCATTCCTATCAATGGTGGGGGATCTATTCAAATCTCCCCCAACATGACTATACCAAATTGTTTATATGTTTCTGCTCTCTCTGCAAAATTGCTATATTTCAGTCATGGCCATTACAGAGCTGAATTGCGTGGTCCTGATATATCCACATTTTTGTCTCTTGTAGGACATACATACAAAGGAGATTATTTGGTGTGGCACTGAACGCGGCGGTCTCTACTGTTTTGACAAGGTTGCTCAAAAAGGACGGTCCATGCTTGCTCACCAGACAACCACTTGACTGTTGCGGTTATGGCACCACCGTCTAGGGCATCCCTCCTTTAGTTATTTAAAGTTTTTGTTTCCCAGTTTATGTTGGAATACAGAGTGTTGAGAAAAAGAGTTTCAGTGATTCACAAAATACGTGATTTAAATAACGCGTGTTTAATAAATGCATGACACAATTTATTACTTGACATATTTTTGTGACAAACTTGCGTTATATACTTTATATATAATTTTGCCGTACTAACAAGCCATGAAGCTTTGAAGCTTACATCAAATGGCAAACATTTGTTGTGTTTGAACTATTTTCAGGTGCCACCATTAATGAACAAAACTAGTTCATTAAGTTAAGTGCTTAGTTTTTTTATATAAGTACTTAGTTAAATGAATTAAGTAGTTCATTAAATGGAGATATATTTGGAGAAGGCATGATGGCAACAAACTTGGAAATGGAAAGTCTCCTCCCACTCCTCATTCACACGTTTTATATATATATTATATATATATATATATTCAGATTTTTTATAGAAAGGCACAATACACATATATTCGACGTACTACCGACAAGTTACATATTTACGAACGTACGTCAACGTCACACCAATATAATTACCTCATATTTATGAGTAAATTCAGGTCTTATATCATATGATATAAGTCATGGTGATAACGAAATTATTACGACATGTTACAAGGTTATAAACCAAAAATTATCGTATCGGGTGACTACCGAAACTTCGCTAACGTGTCACATACTTGCCATATATAGATGGCCAGCCCATATACTCAATAATGGCAACAAATTTCGTGGCTAAAATGTTATACTCAGTCATGAAATAACTCCATGTTGGCACACACAAATCACCCCCAATTAAGGCCAAATTATGGAGATTTCAAATTCAACCTATTTTGTCACATATGGGCGCCATTTTGTCTCATCCATTATGAGCTGAATATTTAAATTAGTTTATGTTTATTATGTGTGACATAATATATATAACATGTGCAAAAAGTTTGAATTTAATCGGAGAAAAATCGCGTAATCGACGAAAGTCGAAAATTCGGTTTTCTACGAACTTAACACATGGAACGTTTTTGACATGACATGTAACATGTATCTAGACACTTTTTACATATTCAAGACATGTTAAAGTGTACTATAATATTCAAATTAGGGTTGATTGGAATATACCATATATATTTAATTATTGTGCAATATTTGACAAAGTTTACAAAAGTGAAATTAGCACATGCTCAAGGCATATCACACGCCTATCTCAGCCTTGGTGGAACTTATTTGGAGCTTAGTTGGCATCTTGATTGGTGGATAATAAGCCAAACAAGGTTAGTGATATAATGGAGGGAGCTACACAAGGTAACAATTCAAACCTTTTAGAAAATGAAACACATGCAGAAAATTCATCATGGGAGAATTTGGTGGCCGATTTTGGTCTTGAATAATGATGAAATTTGCTTCCAAATGTGTTGGGATTAATTGTTGATTATTTGGCAATGTTTTTAAACTTTATTTGTCACATATTTTAGATGTTAATCTTAGATTTTTAAAGCTACTAAATGGTGAAAAGGTTGGACCAATCAAAATGTGCCAAGTAAGCAAAGCCAAGACATTCATCCAATCAAGTTGCACCAAGTAAGAAAGATGGTGTCACATCTACACAAGGCATTCTTCCAATGACATAAAAGAGAATTCTCAAGGTGAACAAAATCCCTAGGGGGCGGCCAAGACTAGATAAAAAGAAGAGAAGAGAGCCACACAAATGCAAGACAAGTCTCATAATTTCCAAAGTGCAAAAAGACTGTCTACTCTCTTCTTCTACATTTCTTCCTTCTCCTTCTCCTCTCAAGCCAATTGTACTTATATTCAAACATATTGAATAGGCTTCATTCATACCACCATACATGCCTCATTGTCGTAAAAGGTTGATCAAGGTGTGATCAAACCTTCATCCGTTCGGTGGTGGTGTTCGTGATCATTATGATTGCTTGTATCGTTTGTTTAAGGGTGGAGTTGGTGTGTAACTCCAGCAACCCATATGGTAAGGTGTTAATTTTGTTTAGTGATAACCAAGGAAGGTGTACTCGAAGGCTGGAGTAGGTTGATTTAACCGAACCAGTATAAAATTCCTTGTGTTCTTTACTTTACTGCACAGTACTTTCAGTTTCCAGCATTCTGCATCCATTTCGTCGCAATCTTAAGAATAGCAAACAAATTTGAAAAATCGTAAAATTTTGCAGAAACATAGCCACACCTCTTAAGTTTCATTTAGCGTAAGTTGGACAAGTATAGGTCAATCAAATTTTAATAGTTCTGAGACTAGTGCAATCAAGTTTTCAGATTTGCAAAAGGTTTAGAACATCAACGGATTTGACATATTTCCCAAAGGTATTTTTCATAACTGTTTCAACCCATTAAAATACATATTTTAAGGGGTTTATGATTAAATTTTCATGCCATTTGGAGTTACGGATTAATCGGAATAAATTTTTCAAATCAGACTACTATTTCTGGCAAATTTGCGAAATCTGACCACAAACAATTTTTAATGGGTTAGAGGTTGAATTTTCATCTGAAAATTTTAGTGTTGTACCCCGTTGAAAAGTCATATTGTACTTGAAGACTCGTATAAGTGAATTAATAAAGTGGCGTCCTTCAAGTGCATTTCACTAAGATTCCTTAGTGCTTCTTTTATTTTATGTTGATAAGCAAACAATATAATTATTCAAGCATGAGATATGGACCATGACCAATTCAAATTCACCCAAGGGGCTTAAGAAAATTTCGGCCACAAGGTTTAAAAAGGGCCTTAAAGGGTTTTTCCCAAAATTATAAGAGATGATAATCTTAAGGGCCTTCTTGAAATAAGCCCAAAAAGAAATTAAGGAGCTGTAAGTAGGGGACAATTTTTCCCCCAACTACTACAAATTTCGGCCCTTTAGCCATGAGGAATTAAGAATTTCCTATTTTTATTTTAAAACAAGAAAAAGGGGAATTATCAATTAATTAGGGGACAATTATCCACATAACTCCTTATATAAGAAAAATTAAGCATGGCAAAGGGGTCAACCCAAGCCTAAAAACCGCCCCCTATGGTTGACCAAGAAGATTACCATGGTTAATATGTACTACAAGGTTAAGGAAATAACTCTAGTTGGATAAAATAACCTAGGTTAGCCATAAAGTAACTATAGTTGGCATAAAGTAACTATAGTTGACATAAAGTAACTATAGTTGACATAAAGTAACTATGGTTTACATAAAGTAACTATAGTTGAATTAAAGTAACCATGGTTGGGTAAAAGTAACTAAGGCTAATTAATTCTAGTTAGCCTAACTAAACTATGGTAAACTCCCTCCCCTTAACACAAAACCCATGGCTGCACCCTCTAGCCAAGGGAAGAAAAATTTTCTCCAAGCAATTTTAGAACACTCCACTCTCAAGAAGTCATAATGGAGCAAGGAGACTCCCCTATTTCCTCCCTTGTAGCACACGGCTAGTTGAGCCAAGAAAACCAAGATCTTCAAGCCTCAAGAACTCATCTAGGCAAGTACATGCTAAGTGTTCTAAGTGAATTCTATGTTTCAAAGAATGAAACTCACATGGATATCCCTCTTGTCTTGCCCAAAAACGTGACACCCAAGATGATCATTAGGAGAAGATTTGTCAAGCCACTACGAGGAGCTAACACCTTGGTGGTTGGAATCCATTTCAAGCCCCATTCAAGTTTCATTTTGGTAAGAGAATCATAGCCTCACTTAGTTGTGTTTTCACTTAAGATAGTAGCTAATGATCCTTCTATTTCTTCTTCCAAAACGTGGGCTATATGTGAAGATGGAAGAAGACTTCACTTCATTGCAACCAACGCTCATGCTAAGGAAGAGCTCTAAGGTTCAAAGAGGCAAGTATACTCTAGCCAATCTTGCCTTATTTGTGAAGTGCATGCTTGAATGGCTAGTCATTATTAGGCTATGAATCTTAGTTAAAGATGCTAAGTATAAGACATGAAAACTAGATGTTGTAAGAAAAGTGATGGTATCAACAAACGATTTGTTGTATGAATGTGTGTGACTGATTTGATATGACTCTTAAACTGATTATTTATTGTTTAAAGCATATTATGAGGCTTGGAAACATTATGTTGAAGTGAGTATTTAATGGATATTAAGTCATTTTAAGGAATGAGGTTGATTGGAATTGCTTGAACCATAAAAGTGAAGAAGTGCTGGAACTACTGGAGCTGGACAGATTTGTGTAGCTGATTGTGTGACCTGAAAACGAACCTTAGGAGGGTTCAAATTGGCTAATTTTTGGTATGATGTTAGCCTTATATGTTTATGAAATGTGTGAGTTGAAATTCCAATAAAAGGAGCTGTGGTTTGTCCTAAATAAAATATTTAGTAAGAGTTGGTAAAACAGAAGTACTGGAACAAGACAGTTTTATATGACATGTTTAACGACCTGGAAATGAACCTTAGGAAGGTCCAAATTGACTAATTTCTGGTATGGTGATAGCCTCATATGTGTAATAAATATGTGAGTTAGAATTTTGGTAAAAGAATGTGTGGATTGACCCGAGTGTAATTTTTAGTAAAAACTGCTCAGACAGAAGTACTGGAGCAGAACAGTCTTATGTGGTATGTTGTACGCCCTGAAGATGAACCTTAAGAATATTCAAATTGGCTAATCTTTGGTATGCTAATAGCCCTATGTGTTTATGAAATGTGTGAGTCATAATTTTGTTAAAAGGAGTTACGGATTATTTTTAGCAGAACTTTTGATAAAACTAGTCAAACAGAGTTGCTGAAACAGGACAGTTTTGAGTGGTAAGTTGTGTGGCTCGAAAGTACACCTTAGGAATGTGAAAATGAGCTGATTTTTGGTATGATGATATTTTGACGTACGCATGACATTTGTGAGTTGGAATTTTAGTAAAAAGAGTTGTGGTTTGGTCACAATAAATTTCGTGGTAAAACTGGTCATTCCAGATTCAGCATGTACCTAGCTGGGAGAAAGTAATTAGTTGACCCCCTTAAACTTATTGGAATGCCTTGGAATTTTTATGGTAATTACCTAAGGCATATATGTACATGTTCATGTAAAGAAACCAGCATAAAACCACCATTTTGATGATTAACAACTGAGTTGAAGTTACTTGTACAAAACTGGAAAACATGACAGTTGTATGTCTTCAGTTGCAAGGATTTGCTCTAGCTCATTTAAGCTTGAATGTGATGTTCGGCCTTATGAATATCGTTCCTTGGTGAGTTGCTATGTTCTCCAGGTGATGGATTAAAATGAATAAGGTTTTATGACATATGAAACTGAGGTAAAGTGGTACTGCCCTGCTGATTTCAGCAGTACCATTAGTGATAGGATGATGTTTTGGGGTCGTTAGACTTTTCGAATTGTTATAAAATCTTTATGGTATGGGTCTAAGACTTCTTTATGCATGTGTATGGCATGAGCTTATGAAAATGAGCACGAATTGATTAGCACGAGGCTGTATGAACAGAGTGTGATTGCTGGACAGTTTTCCCAGCTTAAAAGACAAGTCCGTGCATGTATGTTATGATGTATGTGTTCACGAGTCGCATAGTGCATGTCATACATTGCATCATCGTCATTTACATGATTTATGGCATTTGTTTTATGCGAAAGAAAGATGAAAAGCGTTTTTAAAGAAATGATCATGTTTTAAAAGAACGCTTCCCACCGGTACCGTGTGTGTATGTGCCTGGCCAGTAAGAACC
Organism: Eustoma russellianum; assembly: GCA_036186865.1. Lineage (NCBI taxonomy): Eukaryota > Viridiplantae > Streptophyta > Magnoliopsida > Gentianales > Gentianaceae > Eustoma > Eustoma russellianum. Next base: position 8,162,125 of record AP025058.1, read on the forward strand.
TGCCCAGATCCGGGGTTAATTGATCTGATGATATGACCATTCAGGCCCAGAGAGAATAAACCTGATATGGCCGTTCAGGCCCGGAGAGAATAGACCTGATAATGACCGTTCGGTCCTGGAGAGAATAGACCCGATAAGAAGATGACGTTACCGTTCCGAATCCGGGAATAATAGATTCGAAGGGGAGACGTTACCGCCTCGGATCCGGGAAGATAGATCTGAACACTCTGTTGTTTTCTGACGATGATGACTTGAAAGAAAAGCATGAAAGATCATATTCTCATTTTTATCATGATGCATCACACATACATATGCATGCATGTCACGTTTATTGAGTCATTGTGTAGTGACACATGATACTTAGACTAAGTTGTAATAATTTGGTAATTCCTAAGTTATGATCTTATTAAGTGATGATCCCAGATATGTTACGAACTTTTACAAGTTACGATCTTTTATTATTACGTTCTTTAATAAGGGACGATCTTGTTTAGGTTATGATCATGACGCATTAAGTGTTGACCACTAACGGGTATTGGATGGAGGGCATTATGCGCTACTTTTGAACATTCATACGCATTGCATATGGTCATGAGCACGATGTTGAGTCTATTTGCACTAGGCTATGTTATTACCTGCTTCGTGACTAAGTTATGATTTTATTGCCTTAACGGCTATTGATTGAAGGGATGAGATGTTAGCCAAATGCTAGAGGTAATGTTACATATGATTATGATCCTCCCATCTCTCGTTAACTAAGTTATGATTTCACTACTGTTGATACGTAAGCTATGATCTTATTCATGACATTTAGGCCAAGTTGTGATGAATTCTTAGCTCCTAGGTTATGATCTTTATTGAGTAATGACGTTTTGTATGTTATGATGTTTATTGGGTGATGATCCATTCATAAGCTATGGTCTCTGTTAAGTTTCAATCTCTGTTAAGCTATGACCTTGGATATACCTTGTGTTGACTTCTTACGGCTGTTTAATGGAAGGTCAGGCATGTTCTAAACCGAATTTTGGGTGTTCGGTTCTTGTATGTACTTTCCATTTAATGCATGATTGTTTATGGTATACTTGCTGGTGACTTTGTCACTCACCCCACTATTTTTCCTCCCAGAGACTGCAGGGAACAAGGTAGAATGGATCGAGGGTGAACCTAGGGTCCCCTACCTGTGAGTGCAGCGAAGGATGGACGGATTAGGAGACATGACTTGACGATTATGACTGATGACTGACTATGTAGTTGTGATGGGAAACATCTACTTTCGAGAATTTCGATACTTTGATTTGGTTGTAAAACAAAGAATGATCTCGTGGATGTTTTTAATTTAAAGTTTTTATTCTGCCACGGTTTTGCTTACTTGATGACGTATAAGCGCGAAAATCCATGCATTCTATCATGGATTAAGATACGTTATGAATCGGCGCTTGGTACTCTCCTTTGTGAAGTACGGTGGGTGCACCGGTTCCGGCTAGGCTGGGATGCGGGGCGCTACATTTAGGGGATACTCAAAACATCTGAGAGTAGAATCTCTCCAAATTTCAGAATTTTTGAAGATCTTTAATCTGGTCTTTCAAACGTTTCAAATCAGGAGCTGAAAACAGAAACTGTTTTCAGAAGTTAGGTTTTTGGGTCAAAACATTTTCAAAACAAAATTTTCCGCACCTACTATTCAACCCCCTCTTCTAGTGGTGCTATACAGGTCCTATAAGTGGCATCAGAGAGCAGGCACACTCACAACAAGGAGATCCAATAATCTTAGTGAGATGGCAACCACTAGCTTCAAAACCAAACAAGAAGGTATGTCGAGTCAAAGGCCTTCTCTTTTTGATGGTGAGTCCTTTATCCAATGGAAACCTAAAATGAAAACTCTTTCTTATGGCTATTGATATTTATTTGTGGTCTATAATAGAAGACGATCCTTTTGTTCTCTCTAAATTATCAATTGTTGATGGTGTCACACTAGAGGTCGTAAAACCAAAACAAGAATATACTAGTGATGATAAAAAGAAGTTAAGTATGAATGCTAAAGCCATGCAATTACTTTTAAACGGGCTAAGCAAAAGTGAATCTAGTTACGTATCTAATTGCTCTAGTGCCCAGGAGAAGTGGAGAATTCTTGAGATGAACATGAAGGGACTAGCCAAGTAAAGGAGTCTAAGATTAATATGCTTATGTCCACACTTGAGTCTTTCAAATATTGCCAAATGAGTCAATTATTGATATGGATTTACGATTGACTAACATCTGTAATTCTCTTGAGTCTCTTGGCACAGCTTTCTCTACGCAGGAAAAGGTCCAAAAGGTATTAAAGGTATACGGAAAAAAAACTCACATTAAGGAAATTGGAATCAACGTCAAAACAAGGTAAGACTATTGCTTTTAAATCAAATGAATACGTCTCTACTTCCTCTGATCATGTAGATGATAGTGATTCTGAAACAGACAATGATGATCTAATACTATTGGCTAAAGGTTTGAGAAAATTTATGAGAAAGTCATTTAAAAACAAACTAAGCCTACTTCGACTAAAAGAAATAAAAATAAAACTAATGACAAGGACATAAAGTGCTATGAATGCGTGAAACTTGGACACTTGTCATATGACTGTCCTAACAAGGACAAATAAACAAACAAACACATTGACAAGGATCGGACAAAAACTAGACTCGTCTCAAATCCTAAACAAAGGAGAAGAGCTCTCAAAGCCTCCACTCGGAGTGACACATCCGACTCTGAGACTGATATAGAAGAAGAGACAGCACAAGTATACTTTGTATCCAAAGCATCAAACGAGGTATCTTCTGATTCTGAACCTTCATATGATGATCTATTTAGTCAATATTTAGAATTGCATAAATTAACAAAGACTCTCGTAAAAGAAAAGAAACGGTTAATTGAAGACAAGAAGTTGTGAGAATCATCTAAAACGAACCTTGCCTCGCAATTAAACGATTCAAAAGAAGAGTCATCTTGCATAATCAATGCATTAAAATTAGAGATCTCATCATTAACGACACAAAATAATGAAATGAAATCCGAGATTTCAAATTTGAAATCAAGGAATACGGATTTAGAGAAAATGGTGAAGCAATTTGACACGGGAACAAACATGCTAGATTGCATCATTTCATCACAGAAACATGATAGTGATAAAACCGGATTAGGATACATTGAGAAAAACGAGACATTAAATAAACCAACCAAATTCATTCATTCTAAGAAAGTAGATGCACCCAAGATATATGTGGCGCCTAAGAAGACGCCTTGACCCCCTCTCCATTCATATCATCATGCTTCTTCTTCATATCATACAAGGTATAATTATGTGCCGTATAGATATGAGAAGAAATCATTAATGCATACAAGACATTCATTCCATGCACGCACTATGCACACAAACACAAGAACATATCAAAAACGACGACCATACAATATGCATAAGGGAATACTCGGCCAAAGGCCAAATGTATTCTAACCTCATGTCTACTATGTTGCTCCTTCATCTACATTCTCACCATTTGCTAGACCGAAAAAGATCACCCAAGTATGGGTACCGAAAGGCACTCTTACAAAGAGGTGAATAACTAACTCGCAAGGACCCAAAATAAAAGGGTACCTAAATCGTTGTTGTACATTGCAGGGAGCCTATACATCTAAAGGCACATCAATCAAGTGGTTCCTTGACAGTGGTTGCTCGAGTCACATAACGAGTGACCCAAGCTTGTTCTCAAAGTTGAAGAAGGTTAAAAAAGGTGGATCGGTGACCTTTGGAGACAATAATGAAGGAAGAATCATCGGTAAAGGTACAATCGGAAGCCCAAGTACTCTTCAAATCTCCAACGTTTTCCTGGTAAGTAATCTATCCTATAATCTGCTTAGCATCTCACAGTTTATTGACAACGATTTTGATGTGTATTTCAATCATCCATATTACAACATAATAAATAAAAACGGAGAAACAGTATTAATAGAAAAAAGAGAAGGAAATATTTTTACACTTTCTATGGATGACATGTTAGATGCTAAAGTTAAATGTTTTATGTCAAATGAACCTAACGTAAATTTGTGGCATAGGCGATTAGGACACATTGGCATCTCAACACTTGAAAAACTTCAACGAAAGAATCTAATACGAGGATTGCTTAAACTTGATTTAGACAATTTTCAGTTGTGTGAATCTTGCATCAAAGGCAAACAAACACGCGAGTCACTTAAATCTAAAAATGAAATTAGCACGTCTAGAGTTTTAGAATTATTACACATTAATTTGTTTGGTCCTAGTCGTACTAAGAGTCTTGGTGGACGCCATTAGGCATGTGTGATCGTCGATGATTTTTCTTGATATACATGGACTTTATTTCTTGCAAATAAAGATGATAGTGCCATTGAAATTGCGAAACTAATAAAACAACTTTAAGATAAATATGGTTTGAATTTGAAAAAGATTAGAAGCGATAGATGCGGTGAATTTAAAAACAAGGACATGATTGCGTTTTGCAAAGAAAAAGGAATTAAACACGAGTTTTCACCACCTAGAACACCACAATTAAATGGAGTAATAGAAAGAAATAATAGGACACTACAAGAAATCACTAGAACCATGTTGTGTGAAAATAAATTGCCTAGATTTGTGGATGGAAGCCGTAAATTGTGCATGCTATATAGTTAATTGTTTGTCAATGAGAAAGAAATTAAATAAAACTCCTTATGAGATAGTAAATGAGCGCATGCGTAAAATTGATTACTTTCGTGTGTTTGTTTGCAAATCTTTTGTGTTGAATACAAAAGATAATCTAGATAAATTTGAATCTAAATCGATTGAATGCATCTTTGTTGGATATTCTGTGAATTCTAAAGCATATAGATGTTATGATCCTATCACTAGACAAATTTTAGAATCTATTCATGTGAAGTTTAATGAATTTGGCGAATTTGAAAAAGATAAAGAATGTGACGATGATTTTGAACTAAAGGCCGTGTTAGATGATATAGAAGAAAGTGACGTGCATGATGAATCGAACACCCTAGAAATGCATGATCACTTAGAAATGCATGAGAACTTAGAGAATAATTAACCAAGATGGCATAAGGATCACCCACACGATCTCATTATAGGTGACATAACTCAAGGTGTTCGACTATGTAGAAGAATAAATCCGGATGAAATGAACCAATTACATGCTATCATATCCGAAATTGAACCTAAGAACGTCTTTGATGCTTTGAGTGATTCTTCTTGGATTGATGCTATGCATGATGAATTAAATCAATTCATAAGAAATGATGTATGGGATTTAGTGCCATGACCACAAGCTAAGACAATAATAGGCACAAAGTGTGTCTTTAGAAATAAAATAAATGAAGCAGGTAAAGTTGTTAGAAACAAAGCGAGACTTGTAGCACAAGGATATAATCAAGAAGAAGGAATAGACTACGACGAAACATTTGCACCGGTGGAACGTTTAGAAGCCATACACTATTACTTGCTATTGCTTGCATGAAGAATTTTAAACTCTATCAAATGGACGGAAAAAGTGCATTTTTAAATGGCTTTATACAAGAAGAAGTATACATGAAACAACCACCCAGTTTTGAAGATTTGAAATATCCCGATCACGTGTACAAATTAAAGAAGGCACTATATGGATTAAAACAAGCACATATATGATCATTTTGCTACTTTTCTTCTAGAAAATGGATTTAAAAGAGGCACCATAGATAGAACCTTATTCTTAAAACAAGATAAATTGGATTTACTAATCATTCAAATTTATGTTGATGACATCATTTTTGAATCTACATCTCATAAACTTGTTGAAGAATTTGAAATCTGCATGAAATCCGAGTTTGAAATGTCTATGGTTGGCGAATTGAATTTCTTTCTTTGCTTGCAAATTAAACAAACTAGTAAAGGCATTCACATAATTCAAGTTAAATATGTGAATGACATGATTAAAAAGTTTAATTTTGAGAACTTGAAACCATCCCCCACCCCTATGAGTGTCACCACTAAATTAGATAAAAATGAAAATGGAAAAGACTTTGATAATGGTTTGTATAGGTCTATGATTGGTTCTTTGCTTTATCTTACCACAAGTAGATCCGATATCATGTTTAGTGTATGTATGTGTGCATGTTCTCAAAGCCAACCTAAAGTGTCTCACTATAATGCTGTAAAAAGAATATTTCGATACATTAAGCACACCCCCGCCTTAGGAATTTAGTATGATAAGAATTGTGAATTTGATTTGCATGCATACACTGATGCAGATTATGCCGGATGCAAAATAGATAGAAAAAGCACAAGTGGCACTTGTCAATTAGGAAATTCATTAATATCATGGTTTTCGAAAAAGCAAGCAAGTGTGTCAGTATCTATTACTGAAACTAAATGCATGGCACTTAGTCTTTGTTGCACACAACTATTATGGTTAAAACAGCAACTTTCTGATTTTGGTATCACGGTAAATCGCATTCCCATTTATTGTGATAGTATGAGTGCTATAAATCTGTCTAAGAACCCCGTACTACACTCTAAGGCAAAGCACCTTTAAAAAATAGCGGTTAATTTAAATCATGAACTAAGGTTATTTTGTAAATCATCAAAAAGGGGAGATTGTTGAGAAAAAGAGTTTGAGTGATTCACAAAATACATGATTTAAATAACGCGTGTTTAGGAAATACATGACACAATTTATTACTTCACACGTTTTTGCGACAAACTTGTCTTATATACTTTATATAATGTTGCCGTACTAACAAGCCATGAAGATTTAAAGCTTATATCAAATGGAAAACATTTGTTGTGTTTGAACTATTTTCAGATGCCACCATTAATGAACTAAACTAGTTCATTAAGTGAAGTACTTAGTTAAATGAACTAAGTAGTTCATTAAATAGAGATATATTTGGAGAATGCATGATGGAACAAACTTGGAAATGGAAAGTCTCCTCCCACCCTCATTCACACGTTTTTATATATATTATATATATTCAGATTTTTTATAAAAAGGCACAATACACATATAATCTGACGTACTATCAACACGTTACATATATTACGAACGTACGTCAATGTCACACCACTATACTTACATCATATTATGAGTACATTCAGGTGTTATATCATATGATATAAGTCATGGTGATGACAAAATTATTACGACACGTTACAAGGTTATAAACCGAAAATTGTCGTATCGGTTGACTACCGAAACTTCGCCAACGTGTCACATACTTGCCTTATATAGTGGCCAGCCCATATACTTCAACAATGGCCACAAATTTTGTGGCTAACATGTTATACTCAGTCATGAAATCATTCCATCTTGGCACACACAAATCACCCCCAATTAAGGCCAAATTGTGGAGATTTCAAATTCAACATATTTTGTCACATGTGGACGCCATTTTGTCTCAGCCATTATGAGCTGAATATTTAACTTATTTTATGTATATTATGTGTGACATAATATATATAACATGTGCAAAAGGTTTTAATTTAATCGGAGAAAAATCGCGTAACCGACGAAAGTCGAAAATTCGGTTTTCTACGAACATAACACATGGAACGTTTTTGGCATGACATGTAACATGTATCTAGACACTTTTTACATATTCAAGACATGTTAAAGTGTACTAGAATATTCAAATTACGGTTGATTTGAATATATCATATATGTGTAATTATTTTGCAATATTTGACAAAGTTTATAAAAGTGAAATTCAGCACATGCTCAAGACATATCACACGCCTATTCAACCTTGGTGGAGCTTATGTGGAGAATAATAAACACAAGTTTAGTGACATAATAGAGGGATATACACAAGGTAACAATTCAAACCTTTTATCAAATGAAACACATGCTGAAAATTCAGCATGCGAGAATATGGTGGCCGATTTTGGTCTTGAATAGTGATGAAATTTGCTTCCAAATTTGTTGGGATTAATGGTTGATTATTTGGCAACATCTTTAAACCTTATTTGCCACATGTTTTAGATGTTAATCTCAGATTTTTCAAGCTATTAAATGGTGACAAGGTTGGATTAATCAAAATGTGCCAAGTAAGCAAAGCCAAGGCATTCATCCAATCAAGTTGTGCCAAGTAAGCAAGATGGTATCACATCTACACAAGGCATTCTTCCAAGGACATAAAAGAGAATTCTCAAGGTGAAGAAAAGACCTAGGGGGCGGCCAAGACTAGATAAAAAGAAGAGAAGAGAGCCACACAAATGCAAGACAAGTCTGATAATTTCCAAAGTGCAAAAAGACTCTCTACTCTCTTCTTCTACATTTCTTTCTTCTCCTTCTCCTCTCAAGCCTATTGTACTTATATTCAAACATATTGAATAGGATTCATTCATGCAACGATACACGCCTCATTGTTGTAAAAGGTTGATCAAGGTGTGATCAAACCTTCATCCGTTCGGTGGTGGTGTTCGTGATCATTGTGATTGCTTGTATCGTTTGTTTAAGGGTGGAGTTGGTGTGTAACTCCAGCAACCCTTGTGGTAAGGTGTTCATTTTCTTAGTGATAACCGAGGAAGGTGTCCTCGAAGGCTGGAGTAGGTTGATTTAACCGAGCCAGTATAAAATTCCTTGTGTTCTTTACTTTACTGCACAGTACTTTCAGTTTCCAGCATTCTGCATCCATTTCGTCGCAATCTTAAAAATAGCAAACGAATTTTAAATATCTTAAAAGTTTGCAGAAACATAGCCACACCTCTTAATTTTCATTTTGCGCAAGTTTCGACCCATTTGGACAAGTATAAGTCAATCAAACGTTAATAGTTCTGAGACTAGTGCAATCTGGTTTTCAGATTTGCAAAGGTTGAGAACATCAATGGATTTGACATACTTCCGAAACGAATTCCTCAAAACTGTTTCAACCCATTAAAATAAATATCTTAAGGGGATTATGATTAAATTTGCAGATCATTTGGAGTTACGGATTAATCGGAATAAATTTTTTAAATCAAACTACTATTTCTGGCAGATTTGCTCAATCTGACCACAAATGATTTTTTAAAGGGTTAGAGTTTGAATTTTAATCTGAAATTCTTAGGGGATACTCAGAATATCTGAGAGTAGAATATCTCCAAATTTCAGAATTTTTGAAGATTTTAACCTGCTCTTTCAAACGTTTCAAATCAGGAACTGAAAACAGAAACTGTTTTCAGAAGTTAGGTTTTTGGGTCTAAATATTTTAAAAACCAAATTTTCCGCACCTACTATTCAATCCCCCTTTTAGTAGTGCTATATAGGTCCTACACAGAGTACATCAAGTGAAGGATCAGAACAAAAATGCAACAAGGAGTCCAGCGTGTTCAGCAACTAAAAATCTCTTAGGGCATTTAATCAAACAGTTTATTGAAAGCATCAAACACTTGTTCTTGAGCTTAATTCTTCTAGATTTTTAGTCAAAATTATCATTTTATTGTATATAATCGTTATTCGATCATAGGACTTCGGATTAATCATCATTTTGATGATTAAAATTAGTTTTTATTCGGCCAAACTAGCTGTTGGGCTGTTGTTGTCAAGGCTATTCTAGCCATTGCACCAATCGTGTATATATGCATGCATTGGAGTCATTTGAATGATAAGAGCTTTTCTTCTCTTTTCAAGTGTTAAGTCTGTGATATTTGTGCTATTTTCTCTATATGGTATCAGAGCTGAGGTGTTGAACGTGAGCTAAGAATTCAAATTTTCTGTTTACTATTTAGCTTCTCATTATCATCTGCAGCTTAAACGTTCTATCCGTGAGATTGAAATATGGAATTTGTTGGAAGTGAAGCCCCTTCTAATCCTAATACTATTGTTATCCCCACTAATTAAACAAGAGTGAGATCAAGCATTAACACGGCTGATTCAACTCCTGTAACCATAACTTATCACAAACTGAATGGAAACAATTATCTGGCCTGGTCCAGAGCAGTCAAGATATTTATCACAGGAAAAGGTAAGGAAGATTACCTTAAGCCTGACAGTGAAATTCCTAATGAGAATGATGCCCAATTTAAAACATGGAATGCTGAAAACTCCATGATCATGCCATGGTTGATTGGAAAAATGACCACTAATATAAGTGAGAATTTCATCTTGTATGACTCTGCTGCTGAGATTTGGAAGGTAGCTCCAGATATGTATTCTAAGGTCGACAACATCTCCAAGTTCTATGAGCTAGATGTCATGCTCCATGTAAATGTATACTTTGGACAATTGAAAAGAATCTGGCAACAGATTGATGTATATGATTCCCATAATTGGCCTAATCAGGAGGCAGACAAGATGTATAAAAACATTACTGAAACTAGGAGAACCTTTAGATTCTTGGCTGGTTTAGACAAAGAATTTGATGTGGTTAGAGGAAGGATTTTTGGCACTAAAACTCTCCTTTCTATGAACAATGTGTTTTCTGAAATAAGGCAAGAAGAAACTATGATCAAACTCATGATGAATTTCTCTTCAAGTCTGAAGGTACAACAATAAGTGTTTCTGCAACAAGGAATACTCAAGATCAGGTTATTTCAAATGCAATAACTAGGAGATATGTTCCTCCATTTCATCATGATAACAAAAGAAATGTGGACACTAAACCTTTTTGCAAATTTTGTAAGAAAACGGGACACAATGAAGACAAGTGCTTTGCCAAGCATGGCAGATCTCCAGCCATATTCAATGAACAATGGAGAAATCCTGAACCTTGGAGGTCTCAAGTAGCTAATAATGGCAACTGGAGAGGAGTCAATTCCAACGTATCTAGCAACTGTGTTACTGGACCAACTAATGTCCCAATTGAAAGCCAGCTAGATACGATCTTCCAGTTTATGAAGCAAAATCACTCTAAGAATCACCCCCTAGACACCAAACAAGAAGATATTCAGGCTACTATAGGCAACTATGGTAAGAATTCGAAACTTCTTTCTACCTAGATTGTTGATTCTGGTGCCGCTCATCACATGACATGGAATAGAGAAAAATTAACTGATTATGTGATGTTTCAGAATCCTACACGGCTAAGGTAGCTAATGGTGCTAGAATTAACATATTTGGATGTGGAAATGTCAAATTAACTGAGAACCTAAAATTAAAGAATGTTCTGTTTATGCCTAAACTGAGCTTTAACTTGATTTCTGTTGGCAAACTTGCTGAGGATAATGTATGTGATGTAAAATTCTCACCCTCTAAATGTTATATTCATGATATTATCTCCAAGAAGAAGATTGAAAATGCTAACAAGGTCAATGGTCTCTACCTACTTCAAGCTGAAGAGTCAAGACATCTCAGTAGTCACACAAGTATAGGATCATGTATGATTGCTAGTAGGAATACTGAGAGCATTTTGTTATGGCATAAGAGATTAGGACATCCTAACTTCTTGTATCTCAGAAGGCTTATGCCAGTCTTGTTTGCCAATATAAATCAATCTGACTTATTTTGTGAAGACTACTTATTTGCTAACAGTTGCAGAACCAAAAGAGAACTCATATAAGTAGTGATCCTTTTAGCTTAATTTACTATGATGTGTGGGGACCTTCGAAAATAGCCAACATCAATGGTGCTAAGTGGTTCATCACCTTTCTTGATGACCATACTAGATTTACCTTGTTGTACTTAATGAAATATTAATATGAGGTTGGGGATATTCTTAAGAAATTCATATGTATGATTCAGGATCAACTTAACACTGCAATAAAAACGTTAAGAATTGATAATGGCCTTGAATACCTTGAGTCATCTGTAAAAGAATACCTTAGTTCTAAAGGAATCCACCATTAGACTTCATGTACCTTCACTCCATAGAAAAATAGAATTGCAGAAAGGAAGAACAGACATCTCCTTAAAGTAACAAAGGCAATTATGATGTCTATGAAGGTACCTAAGCACTATTGGGGTGAGGGTGTACCTACAGCTACATGCCTCATTAAAAGGATGCCTTCTAAGGTACTAAACTATGTCACCCCTAAAAATGTCATGTCTCAGTATTTTCCCAACTCAAATTTATTTTCAGAACTACCTATGAAAGTGTTTGGGTGTATTGTGTATAGAAATATTCCTGCGTAATTTAGAAGCAAACTAGACATGATAGCTGAGAGATGTATCAGTCTTGGGTATTCTCATACTAAAAAAGGATACAAATGCTACTCCTCCGCATCAAGGAAAATGTATGTGTCTCTTGATGCTGTATTTGATGAAGCTAATGCATTTTATGGTAGAGGTATCCCTGAGTCTGAGCACGAAAAGGAATACAACACCTAGAGTATTGTTGATCTTCCCGGCACTGAACCTACAAAAGAGGGAAGTGTTCCAAGTGAGGGAGAGAATCAGCACTCACCACAGAGGGACCATATTGTATCTGATCACCATGAGTCTACATACAGAAATATTGAATAATCAGAGAGTGAATCATCTACCTTCAAGGAAATTGTACCAGTAGATGATAGACCAATAGTCATCAGAAAGGGAATCAGAGCATGGGCGAAGAAGATGTATCCCATTGGAAATTATGTGTCATATGATTATCTCAGGGGAAATTGCAAAATCTTTGCCTCCTCACTTGATAACTTGCAGATTCCAAGGAACATCCAAGAGGCCTTAGCTCACTCTGAGTGGGAGAAAGCTCTTACTGAGGAAATGGATGCTTTGATCAGGAATGGTACATGGGAAGTTATACCTGCTAGGGATGGGATCAAACTAGTGGGATGAAAATGGATTTTCTCTATCAAATATAATTCTGATGGATCAATCAACAGGTACAAAGCAAGATTAGTTGCCAAAGATTTCACTCAAATCTTTGGGATTGACTATGTAGAAACATTTGCACCTCTGGCAAAGCTGAACACTGTAAGAATACTCTTTTATCTTGCTGTTATCCTTGATTGGCCACTCTTCCAGCTTGATATTAAGAATGCATTTCTAAATGGTGACTTGGAAGAGGAAGTTCACATGCATATTCATCCTAGATTTTCTTCTGAATCCAACAAAAATATGATGTGTAGATTGAAGAAGAGTCTATATGAGTTGAAACAGTCCCCAAGGTCATGGTTCAAAAGGTTTAATTCAGCTGTGTCTTCCTTTGGCTTCTCTCAGTGTCTGATTGATCATAATTTATTTATCAAATCTACTAGCGGCATTAACTACATCATTATGCTTGTATATGTTGATGATATCATTCTTACTGGAAATCACTATAAAGATATATTGGAAATAAAGAACCTGTTATCAGAATCTTTTGAGGTAAAAGATTTAGGACAAATAAGATATTTTTTAGGCATCGAAGTCCTCGGATCATCTAAAGGCATTTACATTTCCTAAAGGGATTATATATTAGACTTGTTGCAAGACATTGAATGACCAACTGTAAGTCTGTAAACACTCCAACTGAGCCTGGATTCAGGCCAATAGAGGCATCTGATTCAGGTTATACTGACAAACAGAGGTATTATAGGTTAACTGGTAAGTTGATATATTTGTCTCATACTAGACCAGACATATGTTATGGGGTAATTATTAGCCTGTTCATGCATAATCCTACTGCTGGACAATATAATTATGCCTTAAAAATGTTGAGGTGTCTAAAGTCTTCCCCTGTTCAGGGACTGGCTTTCAAGAGAACACAAGACAGGGATATCAAGGTGTTTACTGATGCTGATTGGGCTGGGTCCAAAGCAGACATGAGACCAACTTCTGGCTATGCCTCTTATTTATGGGAAACCTAGTTACATAGAGAAGCAAGAAGCAGCATGTTGTATCCAGAAGCAGTGCTAAGGCTGAACTCAAGGCCCTGTCCCTTGGCGTGTGTGAAGGTCTATTGATCAACAGGGTAATGAAGAACTTCAAGCTGGATATCCATCTGCCTATTCATGTATACTGTGCAACATACCTGCAATCCAAATCACTGAGAATCCTATACAGAATGACAAATCCAAAAATGTTGAGATAGACATGCATTTCTTGTAGGAAAAGATAGAGGACAAAGTGCTCAAACTCCATTTCATTATATCAAATGACCAGATTGTAGATATGCTACCAAACCCATGGTGTTCAATTCTTCAAGACATTACTTGACAAGCTAGGTTGTATCAACGTCTACAACTCTAGCTTGAGGGGGAGTGTTGGAATACAGAGTACATCAAGTGAAAGATCAGAACAAAAATGCAACAAGGAGTCCAGTGTGTCCAGCAATTGAAAATCTCTTTGAGGAATTTCATCGAATAGTTTATTGAAAACGTCGAACACTAGTTCGTGAGCTTAATTCTTCTAGATTTTTAGTCAGAATTATCATTTGATTGTCTATAACTGTTATTTAATCATAAGACTTCAAATTAATCATCATGTTGATGATTAACATTAGTTTTAACCATTAGTTTTTATCAGGCCAAACTAGCCACTGGGCTGTCATTGTCAAGGCTATCCTAGCCGTTGCACCAGTCGTGTATACATGTATGCATTGGAGTCATTTGAATTATAAGAGATTTTCTTCTCTTTTCAAGTGTTAAGTGTGTGATATTTGTGCTATTTTTTCTGTAGTTTATTTATTCAAAACAGTGTCTCTACAGTGCTTAACGTGTATTCGTGCCAAAAGTCATCGAACCATGTTTTTCCCGAATAATAATCATGTTGACAAGTTATTTTCCTTAGTGCACTCTGCAAATGTATCTAATCCACTTCGGTTCAATATTTTGTCTTATTTATAGATGATTTTTCACGCAAGACATGTGTATACTTTCTTAAGCATAAAACCGACGTTCCTGAAACCTTTATTCACTCTTTTGACCTTTTACAAACACAATATAATGCTCATATTCAAACCCTTCGCTCTGATAATGGTAAAGAACACAAACCACTACACCCTTTTTTCTGCACTCATGGGATCATTCATCAAACATCTTGTCCATCTACTCCTCAACAAAATAGAGTTGCTAAACACAAAAATCACATCATGCTTAAAATGACCTGTGCTATGCTCCTTGAGTCTCACTCCCCTAAAACTTTTTGGTCCGATGAAGTTGGCAGTGTATCTTTTAAATCATCTTCCCACCAAGGTCCTAAATTATTAGACTCCTCGTCAAATGTTGGCAACGCAGGCTGATATACCTCCGTTCCTTACATTACCCCCTCGTATATTTGGGTGTTCTGCTATGTCCACATACAAAAAGCTGATAGGTCAAAAATTGACTATTGTGCAGAAAAATGTGTATTTGTCGGCTATACTAGTCATCAAAAGGGATATCGGTGCTATAGTGCCTCTACTCGCCGTCTGTGTGTTACTATAGACTATGTTTTTTTCGAAACCGAGTACTACTTTGACCACCCAATCGGGTTTAGGGGGAGAAGATAAGTGAGCCACCCTGCTTTGAGTGGTTACATAGCTTCAATTGCTTGACGGATGTCCAACACGAGCAAGCAGGTGGCACCATCGAGCTGGCTACGGTTAACGAAATAGAAACTCAAGCCCCAGTGTCCATTTCTGAGACATCCACTTTGGAAAATATCCTACAAGAGGTAAGTGTTCCATCTGGGGATTTTAGTACTGAACAATTTATGTCTGACACTATTGAGATACAGGAGCGGGCCCTTCCTCCCAGGAGTACTAGAGGCATTCCACCAGATCTTACTCACCTGGGCCAGTCTCTCAGACATCACGGTATGCAGTTACCCAAGGAAGAACCTTATTAGCCCCATTATACTCAGACTCTATTCCCCGAACAGTACAGTAGGCGAGCAGAAAGGAAGAATGGCTAACGGCAATGGCATTAGAAATGGAAGCATTATTAAAAAATGAGACTTGAGAAAAGTGTGTACTTCTGGAAGGAAAAAGATATGTAGGGTGCCGATGGTATTTACGATTAAGTACAAAGCTGATGGGACGATAGTTTTGTTGGAGAAATTGGAAAGAAATTGAAATTGGGCCAAGTTGCAAACTTTAGTTAGCAACATACTTTGAGCTAAGATTATAATTAGTTTCACTAATGATAATTTGAAACTAATGAGTCCATAATTATCTACGCGACAACTAGATAATTGTAGGCATTTGAATCACTCGATTCCGATACCGGGTGAATGAGAAATTAATGCTCAAAATAAAGTGAAAAATCAGCTTAGCTCGGCCTATACCTGGGCGTGGGCTCATGTTGCAGACTGAGTTGATGGGCTCAAGTTGTAGACTTGGCTACAGGCCAGGCTGGGGGCTGTAGACTCCAGGCCGGGTCTTGTAGCACCAGGTCGGATCTTATCAACCAAGGAGAAGTTTGTTCTGTTCGAACTCTCCAGGTTGTTAAGATTAGGCTAAGGTTAAAATTTGAAAAGTTGTTGAACTTTAATCGGCAGAGCAGACCTGAATTTGTTATGATCTGAAGGCTCAGATTGAACAGTTAGTTGATGTGACGACTGAGGGCAGACCTGATGCGGTTATCTGATCTAATGGTTAAGGCCGAGCTGTTATTTGATCCTATGACTGAGATTGGACTGACTGTAACTGCTGACCTCAGAATTCCCTTATAAATAGTGGCCTATCTGACCTTTGTGGACACACTGAGAAATCCAAAAATTTCTTCTCCTCTTTCAGCAATCTCCTTCTGCATACATTCTCCCTCATATACACTTATGCATCAGTATACCAAGAAGTTCAGAACATCTTAACAAGTTCGTAGAGTGCAACGCTGCAGTGCCGCTCGTCTAAACTAACTTCCGTTGATCATGGGAGAGGGTTGCTCCTCTGGTTGGGCACAATATGCTGGAGCAATAACGTCTTAAGAACAGATTCCCGAACTCACCTCGGATCTCTGCTCAGCTGAGCTATTGAGGTTATTGCCGAGCTGAGCTCTACTTTGTGCTAAGCTCAGCTGACCATGGGATAGTGCAGCATTGTTGTATAATGTTGCTGTGCTGAGTTCTGCTATTTAGCTAAGGACATTCGTTGTTCTGGAGCACTGCCGTGCTAAGCTCTTCTCAGCTGAAGCGGCTGAAAGCACAACTGTCGTTTGTTTTGCTGAGGTGCCGAGGTTGGTAGGCTGACGATCAGCCCAGGAAACAAATACAATTACGTTGACTGGACTGGTCTGATTTGTCTGATCAGTCATATTTTAGTTCAGCTCGGCTAGAAGACTGATAGCATAGAACCACTAGTATGAAGTGCTGTTCATTTAAGTTCGGCAGGTCAGGTGACTGTTCAGGACGCAAACTTAATTTGCGCTATCTGAAATGTCTTGACTCTACGAATTAGTCCAGCCTATCCTGAGCTCGACTTGTCAGCCATTACTGCACAGAAGTCAATTTTGTCTGACTTGAATTATTTCCAACAATTCTTAAGCTGTTAATGGTTTCGATTTTGTACTAATTCCAGTTTGTTTCTAGCACTTAACAGAGACTAAATGGAAACCACAAGTTCAAGCTCAGTTCATGGCGCAGACGTGCACTGTTCAGCTCATTGGCACCAAATGCTGGGGTGCTGAAGAATGTTCCTGCACAGGGTCCTGCAGTGGCCCAAGTGGAGAAACCAGAGAAGTTCAGTGGGAGCTTCTTCAAACGTTGGCAGTAGAAGATGCTGTTCTTCTTCACTGCCATGGGGTTGACCTCTTTCCTGACCGAGGACCCACCTGTGGGGGTTCTGAGGAGGACAAGATCCAAAATATGGAATACAAACTCTTTGTTGAGACCTGGAACTTCAACAATTGTATTTGAGCCATATTCTGAGGTGCTTGGACAGCTCCTTGTACGGTTTGTACTGCACGTACAAAACCGCAAAGTCTTTGTGGAAGGCTTTGGAAATGAAACACCGTACGGAAGATGCCGACACTAATAAATTTATTGTCGGCAAATTCCTTGATTTCAAGATGTCTAATTCTCATACTGTTGTTTCTTAAGTTGAGGAACATCAGACATTAGTAGTCGAAATGGAAGAGGAGGACATGTTGCTCAATGAATCTTTTGTCCTGGATGCAGTGATTGAAAAGCTACCCCTTTCGTGGAGGGAATTCAGAAGTTATCTCAAGCACAAGAGAAAGGAAATGACATTGGAAGATCTGATTGTCTGACTCTGCATAGAGGAAGACAATCGCAGATCTGAATGAAAGCCACAAACGAGTGCTGGTCAGGCCAAAGCCCATGTTGCAGAGGCCAAGAAAACAAAGGGTCAACTCTGGGTGAACCAAAAAGCAAACGGATCGCCAAGAAGTTCACAGGAAAATGCTACAACTATGGCATTCAGAGGCATGTCAGCAATGAGTGCCAGAAGCCAAAGAAGAAGAAGATCACGGCAAAGGTCAACATAGTCGACGCCATGGATGATCTGAACCTCTGTGCGGTGGTCTCAGAGTGTAATACTGTGTGGAACATGCGCGAATGGTGGCTTGATATTGGCGCCACAAGGCATGTCTACTCTAGCAGAGAGATGTTCACAAAGTACCAGCCCAGGAACAATGAACAACTTTACATGGGGAACTCGGCCACTTCGAAGATTGAAGGCAAGGGCAAAGTTTTTCTGAAGCTGGCATCGGGGAAGCATCTGGCTCTGTAGAATGTGCTGCATGTCCCCGACATTCGAAAGAATTTAGTAACTGGATCTCTTCTGATCATGCATGGTTTTAGATTAGTGTTAAAGGCCAATAAGGTTATTCTTTGGAAAAATGTCATGTATTTGGAGAAAGGGTACTTGACAAATAGGATGATCAAATTAAATGTCATCACTATTTTACCCAAGAAAGATTTGCCTGCAGAGGTGAATGAGAATGCTTCCTCTTCTATTTACATGCTTGAATCTTCTTGCTTATGGCATTTTCGTTTGGGACATGTAAATTATTAGTCATTACAACGTATGGTTAATCTTGACCTGTTGCCCAACTTAAATTTTGACAATGAGAAATGCCAAATATGTGTTGAAGCGAAGATGGCAAAGGCGCCATTTCCTTCAATAGAAAGGAATGCTGAACCTTTGGATTTAATTCATACTGATGTGTGTGATTTAAAGTATGTGCAAATGAGAGGTCATAAAAAGTATTTCGTAACTTTTACCGATGATTGCACATGATACTGTTATGTCTATTTGCTAAGTAGCAAAGATGAGACCCTTGATGCTTTTAAGGACTATAAAAATGAAGTTGAGAATCAAGTTCGCGGATGAATTAAAGCAATTATTAGTGATAGAGGTGGTAAATATGATGCACCGTTTAATGAGTTCTGTTCATAACATGGCATTATTAATTAAATGACTGCACCATATACACCTCAATCAAATGGTATTGCTTAACCCAAAAACCAAACTCTAAAAGAGATGATGAATGCTATGTTGATAAGTTTGGGCTTACCTCAAAACTTGTGGGGGGGGGGGGAAGCCGTTCACTCAGCTAAAGTCATCTTGAATAGAATTCCATCTAAGTAGATGGATGAAACCCAATACGCTTGGAAAGGCCACAAGCCTAGTTAAAATTACTTGAAAGTGTGGGGGTGTCTGGCAAAGTTTGATGTACATAAACCAAGACAAGTGAGAATTGGGGCTAAAATTGCTGATTGCGTATTCATCGGATATGCAACGAACAGTAGTGCATATCGTTTCTTGGTGAATAAATCGAATGTTCTTTGTATACATGAAAACATTGTCATGGAGTAAAAGAATGCTGTGATCTTTGAAGATGTATTTCCGAGGAAAGACAAGAACAATAAAGAAATAAGAGCTGGTAAGAGAATGCGTGAGCGACTCCTCAAGGGGATGAGGAGCTTCGTCAAAGCTAGCGTGCAAGAGTGCCAACTTCGTTTGGACCAGATTACATTACTTGAGATATCTAGCAGTATTGGAAGGCTATTGTGATGCCAACTGGATATCTGACAGTAAAGATTCTAAGTTCGCGAGTATATATTTATTCACTATTGGTGGAGGTGCTGTGTCGTAGAAATCCACGAAGCAAAATTGCATAGCTCGTTCCATAATGGAAGCAGAGTTTATAGCACTTGATAAAGCCAGGGAAGAAGCTGAATGGCATCGAAATTTCCTATAAGATGTGCCATGCTAGCCTAAGCCAATCGCTCCTATCAGCATACACTGTGATAGTCAGTCAGCTATAGGACGAGCACAAAACAGCATCTATAATGGTAAGTCTCGACACATGCGTCGGAGACACAATATCATTAAGCAGTTGATCTCTAATGACGTGATTTCGATTGACTGTGTAAAATCAAAGGAGAATCTTACGGATCCACTTACAAAAGGCTTGCCTAAAGATCGGATGTCAATTCTGACAAACGGAATGGGACTAAAACCTATAATGCATGAGTCTTTGTAACGGTAACCCAAACTTGTTGACTGGAGATCCCAGAATCTTAGTTCAATGGGACAGCTAAGTTATGAAGTTCAGTAAGCACTTACGTATTCTGTCAAATAAAAGTGTTGTATGTAGAGGGATGAGGGTAAGCATAGGCTTTTAATGGTTCCTGTATCTTGATATATCAAGTGGGGTATGGCAGAATACTCTTGATAGATAAGAGCTATGTAAGTGTGAAGTGTGGCCGCTCTTATGAGGATTTCGTAAGGCCAAAGTTCTCTAATACACTTTCTTAAACCGGGTGGTTCATGGCCAAAACAAACACGATCATGATAACAAAAAAGGTGTTAGAGGAAATGTTGTGTGAGTACTATTGTCTAGATTCACACTAAAGGCCGGTTAGTTCAAGACATTAAGTTCACTAATTAGCCGAGTGGATCCGATAGTAGTTCAATAAGAAAGGTTCAAGGCCAAAAGCTACCTTGTCTGATGCAACATTTTTTTGTCTGTCTTCTCGGCAGAGACTGCATAAACACTCTGCATTAATTCCCATTCATGTGGGTGATTGTTGGAGAAATTGGAAAGAAACTGAAATTGGGTCAAGCTGCAAACTGTGGTTAACAACGTACTTTGAGCTAATATTATGATTAGTTTCACTAATGATAAGTGGAAACTAATGAGTCTTTAATTATCTACACGACGAGTAGATAGTTGTAAACATTTGAATCACTCGATTCTGGTACTGGGTGAATGAGAAATTAATGCTCAAAATAAAGGGAAAAAATCAGCTCAGCTCGGCCCCTAACTTGGCTTGGGCTCATGTTGTGGACTGAGCTGATAGGCTCAGGTTGCGGACTGGGCTACAGGCCAGGATGCAAGCTGCAGACTACATGCCGGGTCTTATAGCACCGGCTCGGATCTTATCAGTCAGGGAGGAGTTTGTTCCGTTCAAACTCTCAAGGTTGTTAAGATTAGACTAAGGTTAAAATCTGCAAAGTTGTTGAACTTGAACCGGCCTAGCAGAACTGATTTTGTTATGATCTGACGGCTCAGATTGAAAAGTTAGTTGATCTGACGGCTGAGGACAGACCTGGTGCGGTTATCTGATCCAATGGTTCAGGCCCAGCTGGTATCTGATGCTATGGATGAGATTGGACTGATTGTAACTGCTGACCTTAGAATTCCCTTATAAATAGTGGCCTATCTGACCTCTGTAGACACACTGAGAAATCCAAAAATTTCTTATCCTCTTTCAGCAATCTCCTTTTGCATAGATTCTCCCTCATATACACTTCTGCATCAGTATACCGAGAAGTTCAAAACAGCTTAACAAGTTCATAGAGTTCAACGCTGCAGTTCTGCTCGTCTCAACTGACCTCTGTTGTATCTTGAGAGACGGTTGCTCCTCTGGTTGGGCACAGTATACCGTAGTAATAAAGTCTTAATTACAAAGTCCTGGACTCACCTCGGATCTCTGCTTAGCTGAGATATTGAGGTTATTGCCGAGCTGAGCTCTGCTTTATGCTGAGCTCAGCTGACTGTGGGATAACGCAACATTATTGTACAGTGTTGTTGTGCTGAGCTCTGCTTCGTACTGAGCTCTGCTGTTTGGCTGAGGACATTCATTGCTCTGCAGCACTGCCATGCTGAGCTCTGCTTGGTTAAGTGGCTGAGAGCACAACTGTTGTTTGTTGTGCTGAGGTGCCGAGATCGGTAGGTCGGTGATCAGCCGAGAACACAAATACAATTATGCTGACTGGACTGATCAGACCAGTTTGATTTTAGTTCAGCTCGGTTGGAAGGCTGATAGCATAGAACCACTTGTTGGACCGTACACCTGCAGTAAACACCACTAGAGGGGGTGAATAGTGGTTAAAGGAAATTACACAACTACCCTTGAATAAAAATCCACTATGAAAACAGAATCTGAGACCTCCTTAGTTTAGTACCCGTTTTTGAAAAATTCAAAATTCAGTAAACACAACTCCAAAAATTATGAAACTTTTCAGAAACTAATTTCAATGTCTTAACTAGGCTCTGCCCAAAAATGAGACAAAAACAAGATCGTTTGACCCTTAAACGAATAAAAAGATTCAGATGGTCAATCTGGACAGAATTGGACATAATAGTGCTGAATTTTTAAAACATGTTTCGCTTTAATTACACAACCAAAAAGGTTGATCTTTATGTCAAAAAACTCCTTAGGTTGTCTAGTTTAATTTTCAAAAAGGCCTTGACATGAAACTCTCCTTGTTGAGATCATAATTCAATTTTCTTTAGGATTGGTCAGATTGTAGCAAGAATGGAGCAATTATTTTTCAATGACAGAGATACTCTTTCCTTTGCTCAAGTCAAATGATTCTTGCTGAAAATGAAAGCTAACATCCTGAAATATAACTCCACCAAAAATCACGAATTTTGAAAGTATTTTGCTAGTTTTTCAAGACGTGTGAAATTAGATGAAAAATGTAGTGAAAACGAACTAAAAAACAGAAAAGTAGAAAGAAGACAAGAACACCAAAGATTTATCCTGGTTCGGTCAATGTGACCTACTCCAGTCCCAAGGATCACCTTTCCTTGAATTTCATTATGAAATGATCACAAGAACCAAGCTTGATCCTTGGGTTAAACACCAACTCTATTCAAGAGTCGGATGAACACCTCTATGCAATCTTGATTGCAACACCTTTACCACCTATTGGTGTAGCCTTATAAACTTGGTTAATCAATCTTACAAAATCACCAAGAGAGGCGTGTATAATGTAGCTCAACAACAACAAGAAATGAAACACCTTAGCTATAAGGAATGAATCAAGAACAAGAAGAGAATAGCAAGAATGATCTTCAACTTTAGCTTTCAAGTGTGTGTTCTTTTTCTTCACTTTTGTCTCCTATTTATAGTGTGAAATAGGCCTTGAAAACAAGAATGCACATGTGTCATCATCTTCATCATCAAGTCTTAGTTGTCTTCATATTATTGGTTGGCCACATAATCACCTTGTACACTTGGCAACATAGAGAAACATGACTGGCCCACCTTGGACACTTAGTTGGCTGATTTTTTATCTTGAAAAATAACATAGAAATTGTGAAGATAATATCCAAGGATAAGATAACATATTCACTCAACTTCTTGGCACAAGAATAGGCATGTGAATGGCTGAAAGTTTGACTTAAAAATCAGCTCCCAACAGCCCTTTTAGCCGTTGCCTTTGAATTAAAAATTTTTAAGTTGGCAATTTTGTAAACTAGCTTGTTTTTGGTTGGTCCACTTGGCATAAAGTCATAAAATGAATACACCATCTCATCCACCTGTATAATCACATTTTGGAGGCCATATATATGTGTATAAACTCAGATTTAATGAAGACAAAATAACACATAAGTGTTGACAAGATTATGTCAACATATAATATCAAAATTCCCACAATTTCTCCTTGCATGTTATGATGAATTTTGCACCAATAACTCCATTAAAATCGCTACAAAATGATGATTAAGAACCTCCAATAACATATTCATAAGAGTCTTCAAGAAGAGAATAAAATGTGACACGAAAACCGTCACCTCGGAGGTAAAATGACCAAAATACCCCTGGTAAGAGAAACCAGAAAAGGCACCAATTGTAGCGCCCCATCCCGAACCCTAGGGTCAAAAATGGTATGCCCACCGTATTCCGCTAAGGGATATAGAAGGCGTCTGTACGAATCTCTGCACTTATCAAAACGACACAGTATTCGACCGTGGAATCAAATTAAATCAACTCAAACCTAAATCGAAAGTAAAATTCATAAACCATAAATAGTTAACATCATGTCAAAATCCTCTAAACGACATCATAAAGTTCTTAAAATGAAATCCCTAAGCTAAGTCCTCAAATTAACTATTTAAATAAAATAAAACTACTCTAATTCTTGATCATCAGTCTCTCATCAGTCTCTATGAGTCCCAGAGAGCCCACTTAGAGTGTTCTCAAACCCATATATAATCGTACCCTGATTCATCTGCAGGAAACATAACGAACGGCGTGAGCGACAAACACGTCACTGAGTAGGTACCCTGCCTGCATCGGCCCAGCAAGATCATACATGCTAGGACAGTAGTGAAATACATATAAGTACGGTAATACGAAAATAGACTGTCCACGTTTTCACAAATACATGTAACGGTCATAACTTCTAAAAACAATCAAAACACATAATCGTGCGAAATGCGCGTGAAATGCAATGTCACATACATGATGCATGATAAGCCTACATTCTCAGAAACATACATACTATTGTGCAATGCATGACCCCGGGTCCTAACATAATGGAACAGAACGGAAAACAACGGAACGGAACAGAACGGAGATTCGACTTACGTCTCGCATATCCTAACAGAACAGAACAGAGATGCAATGTCATGATGATAAATGCACAGAAATCACACACACAGACTTTCCTTCATTTCCTTTATTTTCCTTTTCTTTTCCTTTTCTTTTTCTTTTTCTTTTTCTTTTCCTTTCCAATCTCAGTTTCCTGTCTGAAACTTCACTCCATTCTTCAATTTCTGACCCCCCAGCCGACAGCCCCACAACCCCCCTTCACTCCCTCAGCCTCCTAGCTCACCACCACACCCCTGTTGGACCGTGCACCTGCAATAAACACCACTAGAGGGGGTGAATAGTGGTTAGCAGAAATTACACTACAACCCTTTGTTAAAATCTCATTTGAAAACAGAATCTGAGACTACCTCAGATTCAGAACCCGTTTTTAAAAAATTCACAAATAAATGTACACAACTCCAAAAACCGTGATACTTTCAAGAATTGAACTTCAATGTGTTAGAAAGACTCTGTCCAAAAATCAGATACAAATAAGATCGTTTGTCCCTTCAAACAAATAAAAAGATTCAGATGGTCAAACAGGACAGAATTTGACAGAATGTTGCTGATTTTGCAAAACCTGTTTCTCTTTGAATACTTGACCAAAAAGATTTATCTTTATATCAAAACACTCGTTAAAAAGTCTAGTTGATGTTTCCAAAAGGCCCTGACCTCAAACAATTCTGGATAAATAAAGAATTCAAGTTTTCTCAAAACTGGTTAGATTGCAGCCAGATTGGAGCAGTTATCTTGCAAAGAATGAAAGACTAACTTTCCCTTGCTCAAATCAAGTGATTCTTATTGCAAATGAAAGATAACAGTCTGAAGTATAACTCCACCAAAAATCACGAATTTGGAAAATGTTTAGCTATTTTTTCAAATTGTGAGAAGTTGTCTGAAAACTGCAGTCAGAAACGGGCAAAAACAGAAATAAAGAAATAAGAGAAGAACACCGAGGATTTATCCTGGTTCGGTCAATGTAACCTACTCCAGTCCCAAGGAACACCTTTCCTTGGATTTCACTATCAAATGAACACCTTACAACAAGAGTCAAGCTTGATCCTTGGGTTATACACCAACCCTATTCAAGACTTGGATAATCACCTCTATGCAACTCTTGGTTACAACACCTCTACCACCTATTGATGTAGCCTTATAAATTTGGCTAATCAATCATACAAATCCAACCCAAGAAGGTGTGCATAATGTAGTTGGACAACAAAAAAAATTGGAACACCTTAGCTACACAAAGTATGAACGAAAATATGAGAAGAGAATAGAAAGACAACAATCTTCAATTTTGCTTTCAAGTGTGTGTCTTCTCTTCTTCACCTTGCCTCCTATTTATAGTGTGAATAGATGACATATTCTCTCTAACTTTTAGACCATGTGATGGCTGAGAATTTTGAATTAAAGCGCATCCAAAATCAGCTCCAACAACCTTGTCTCTATTAACTTCAAATTTGAAATTTCAAGTTGACAGCTTTTGCCAACTAGCTTGTTTTTGAATTTGTCCACTTGTCCAAAAGTTATAAAATGATTATACCACCTTCCACACCTGTTTATGGACGTTTTTGATGTTGTGTGTATGTATACCAACTCAAATTTTGTGAATAAAAAATAATGAATAAGTGTTGACGAGATTATGTCAACATATAACACCAAAATTCCTACTTTCTTCTCCTTTACATATTGTGATGAATCTTGCACCAAGGACACCTTGTAATCTGGAAAAGATGATGATTAATATCCTCTTATAACATATATAAGAGGTTCTTCAAGAAAAAATAGAATGTGACATCTCAAATCGTCACATATCCAGCTATAATCAATAATATCATCGGTTGAGAGAATAAGATATAAGATCACCATATAATCTTCAAAATAATAATAACAAAGCTCCAGAATGAAGATAATAATATGCTCAAGAGATTCCTTGAGTGAAAATACCAAAAATACCCTTGGGGTAAAATGACCAAAATACCCCTTATGTGAGAAAACTCAAGAAATGCCCCCGATGGTGAGAGATAATCGCAATACCACTTTTGTTATGATAAATAAGATAATAATATGCAATTGACATATTTTCACCATATGATGTTCCTACAAAACTCAAAATACCAATTTTGCCCTTTTTGGTATGTTGTAGAAACTTCCAAGGCACGTTAGATACAAGATAATAATAATCACCAAAAACACATAATAAGCACATAATGAACATGTATAATTCATATACAAATAAAAAAAATCATTTTAACACATTTTAGAAAATTATTTCTTAAAATCCTAGACATCGATCGATCGAAGTGCCTTAGCTTCATAGATCGATGTCTCACATAAAGGTTCAGTTTTTGTCTCTGACATACATCGATCGATCGAAGTGAGAGTTCGATGTACATCGATCGATCGATGTGTCTCAGGTTTAGAGATCGATGTCTCACAGAAAGGTCTTAAACTTTTCTGCCTTACCTAGATCGATCGATGTGCAACAACCTGAGAGATCGATGTCAACTTGTTCAACTTTTCAACTTTTAATCACATATAACACCATGTGTGACATTTTTAAGTATTCATCACTTAAAATCATGACTTTGAAAATTATCCAAACATATTTCTCAACATTCTCCCTCTTTTGGATGATTTTCAAAATAACCTAACATGATTTTAATGTCACAACTTATAACCAAAAGTTTAACCAAATGTTTAACCAAAAGTTTAACCAAATGTTTTCAACTATGTTTTCAACTTTTAAATAGTATGCCGCTCCCCCTCAACTCATACTCTCCACCTTAACCTATGCTCCAAAATTTATACCAATAAAAACTTAGCATATGATTCATCATGACTTATCAACTAAAATCATGTTCTTATTCTATCTCCCCCTTTATTTTGCAAATCATGCAAAAGATAGAACTATTCAATGGTATCGTAAGTCATCATTCCTAATTTGGCTCGTAAGTTTTCAAAAGTGGCTTAATTAAGGGGTTTGGTGAAGATGTCAGTGATTTGGTTATCAGTTCTTATATGGTTTATCACTATGTCCTCATTTTAGACATGATCGCGAAGAAAGTGGTATCGCACCTCAATGTGTTTGGCCTTAGAATGAAGCACCGAATTCTGGGAAAGATTGATTGCACTTGTACTATCGCAGAAAATTGGAATCTTATTCATTTTATTGTCAAATCACTAAGTTGTTGTTTAAGCCAAAGTATTTGGGTAGTACATAAACTCAAAGCGATACACTCGGCTTCAGTGGTAGAAAGAGCTACACTAGCTTGCTTTTTAGAAAACCAAGAGATCAAATTGGTTCCTATGAATTGACATGTAACGCTACTGGATTTTCTATCTAACTTGCAACCACTATAATCAGCATCACTATATGCGTGTAATTCCAACTTAGCGTTTCTATCATACCACAGTCCTAAGTGAGGTGTATGCTTAAGATATCTAAAGATCTTTTTCACTGCATTGTAATGTGATACCTTAGGAAAAGATTGAAACCTAGCACACATACACACACTAAACATAATATCAGGTCTTGATGCAGTTAAGTATAACAATGAGCCAATCATAGACCTATAAAGTGTGTCATCAAAAGGTTTACCATTTTCATCCTTATCAAGTTTGGAACTAACACTCATAGGGGTAGTTGCAGGTTTCAACTCTTCAAAGCCAAATTTCTTAATCATATCATTGACATACTTAAGTTGGCTAATGTGAATTCCTTAAGGGGTTTGTTTGATTTGAAGTCCTAAGAAATAATTCAACTCTCCTACCATTGACATTTCAAACTCTGACTTCATACATTCTTTGAAGTCTTTTACTAAAGTAGGGTTGGTTGAACCAAAGATTATATCATCTACGTATATTTGAACTATTAACAAATCATTACCTTTTCTTCTTAGGAATAATGTGTTGTCAATGGTCCCCGTTTGATAATTATTTGCAATAAGAAAGTTTGCAAATCTATCATACCAAGCTCTTGGAGCTTGTTTTAAACCACATAGAGCTTTCTTAAGCTTATAAACATGGTTAGGATTCTTTGGATCTTCAAATCTAGGGGGTTGTTTGACAAACACCTCTTCTTGGATGTATCCATTTAAGAACGCACTCTTGACATCCATTTGGAAGAGCTTAATTTTGCTTAGACTTGCAATCGCAAGTAACAATCTAATTGTTTCTAGTCGTGCAACAGGTGCAAAGGTTTCTTCATAATCTATTCCTTCTTGTTGATTATAACCTTGTGCGACTAGTCTAGCCTTATTCCTTGTGATATTTCCTTGTTCATCCATTTTATTCCTAAAAATCCATTTAGTTCCTATGATAGACTTGTCTTCAGGTTTAGGTACTAAGTCCCGCACGTGTTCCTTGTGAATTGATTTAATTCCTCATGCATAGCATCTATCCATGATATGTCACCTAAGGCTTACTTTACGTTCGTAGGTTCTAATTGTGAGATTAAGCTATGTCCTTCAAGTTGACTTATATTTCTACGTGTTCTAACCCCAACACTTGGATCCCCAATGATTAGTTCTCTAGGGTGCCACCAATTCCTAGATTGACTAGGTTCACCCTCATCTTGTTCAAATATTTCATTAGTGTGAACGTTATCATATGTAATTGGATCATTAGTTGTATCTTCCAATTGTAGAGTCTCTTGATTTATTTCATCTAAGGGTTTATGTATGTCTTGATCAAGTAATAAAACATCATCAAACGTATTTTCAACATTTGTTTCTTGTTTATGTTGATGTTTATCACTAACTTCAAAGCATGCATTTTCATTGAATTTAACATGTATGGATTCAATTATTTTTCTAGATGCAGGATTATAACACCTATATGCTCTTGAGTTAGTTGAATACCCAACAAATATGCATTCAATAGACTTTTGTTCAAATTTATCTAGATTATCCTTAGTGTTCAGCACAAAACATTTACATCCAAATACTTTAAGATACTCTATCTTAGGTTGTCTATTGTTTAGCAATTCATAAGGCGTTTTATTTAATTTCTTTCTAATAGTGAGTCTATTTATAATATAGCATGCACAACTAACAGCTTCAGCCCATAAATATTTAGGTAATTTATTTTCACACAGCATTATCCTAGCAACTTCTTGAATCGTTCTATTTTTACATTCAACAACTCCGTTGAGTTGTGGTGTTCTAGGTGGTGAGAATTCATGTTTGATTCCATATAGTTCGCAAAATTTGATTACGTCTTTGTTTTTAAATTCTCCACCTCTATCGCTTCTAATTCTTTTAACATTTTCTTCATAAATGTTTTCAAGTTGCTTAATAAGGGTTTTGATTGCTAATGGAGCATCGTCTTTGTGTGCTAAGAACAATGTCCATGTCTAGCGTGAGTAATCATCTACTATTACACACACATAGTAGTGTCCACCAAGACTTCTTGTCCTACTTGGACCAAATAAGTCTAAGTGAAGCAATTCTAGTACATGACTAGTACTCACTTCATGTTTCGGTTTTAAGGTTTCTTTAATATGTTTTCCCTTAATACATGTTTCACACATTTGAAAATTATCTAAGTCTAACTTAGGCATTCCTCTAATTAAATTCTTCTTAGACAATTTCTTAATAGTTGAAATTCCTATATGGCCTAATCTTCTATGCCATAAATTTACATCTAAGTCATGTGATATTAAACACTTAACCTTAGCATCTAACATGTTATCTATGGTAAGAATATTTATATTACCATCTCTATTTCCTTTTAAAACTATTTCTCCTTCTTCATTTATTATATCACAGGAATTGGAAAGAAAAGAGACATTGTAACTACAATCTATAAGTTGTGAAATGCTAAGTAAATTATAAGAGAGATTGCTTACTAACAACACATTTCGTATCTGAAATGTGTTAGGGTCTCCAATTGTTCCTTTTCCAACAACTTGTCGTTTGTTGTTGTCACCGAATGTTACTTTTCCTCCATTCTTGATATGTTTAATTCGATGAATAGTTTGGGGTTCCCCGTCATATGCCTCGAACATCCACTATTTATAAACCATTTGGTTTTCAGATTCTTTGACTTTGCCTCCTTCTTGCATTCCTTGCGTTTTTCCTACAATGGCGACAAAGTTTTAGGTACCCTTTATTTGGATCCTTGAATGTTAGGGGAATTATTCTTGTTTATATATCCCTTAGGTATCCAAACTTGAATATACCTTCTAGGCACATTTTTAGCATTGTTATAATTTGGAAAATAAGAAGAATTAGCATAGACATGATTATTCCACATAAGTGAAGATGCATTGTTATACATGTTGTGCCATGGTTGATAATCATTATAGGATGGCCGAGATTTATGATGTGTATAAGGCATGTGAATTTGTTTCTTATATGGCGCTATATAAGTGTGTTTGTAGGCATTTCTATAAGACTTATAAGAGTGTTGCCTATATTTAGGTTCATAATAAGTTGTATGCATTTTATTTGGTCTAGTTGCATTTGTATACAAGTAGGCATAATTTCTAGGTTGTCTAGATGCAAAGTTTGGCCTAGATGTATGTTTATGCGTGTGTATATTGGTGGGTGTGTGTTGTATTTTTTCCTTAATATAAGTAGACGAAGGTGTAGAAGCAGGCAAAGTTGATTTTGTTGTATTATATGGCAACTTTGTACTAAATGAAACAAACTTAGTCTTTTTATTTACTTTTTCATTTTCTTCTTTATAGCCTAAGCCGGTTTTATCATTACCATACTTTTGTGATGAGATAAGTGTATCTAACATATTTGCACCCGATTTAAAGTGTTCTAACATTTTTTCTAAGTTAATTTTAGAAGACTTTTGTACTATCTCATGTTCACAATTTTCCAACTTAGACTTTAACATATTATTTTCCATTTTTAACTTTTGTTCATCTTTCCTATATGATTCAAATTTATTCTCTAAAAAATCAAGAGTATTAGAAGACTCTTGTTTAAGAGATTCTAATTGATCGGAAAATTCCAAGTTGGACGTCTTCAACTTGCCATTTTCTTCAACTAGTTTCTTCTTTTCTTTAGAGAGCCTCTTACAGTGAGCATGCATTCTTAGGAATTCTTCATACATTTCATCAAATGTCATGTCACTATCAGAATCACTATCAGAAGAAGAACATACCTCGTTGGATACGAAGCAAACTTGAGCTTCCTCAGTTTCGGATTCTGAGTCGGATGAGTCGCTCCATGTGCTCACCTTCATTGCTCGTTTCCCTTTCTTGCCTTAGACTCTTTTGTCTTTGTCGTTTGAGCCTCCTTGTCCTTGGCTTGTTTATTATTGTTGTTGTTATTATTATTTTTCTTCGTGGTAAAGTCGTATGAAATATGTCCTTTTTGACCGCATTCATAACACTTTAATTCTATATTATACCATTTGTTTTTGTTATTCTTCCTAGGTTGAGAAGAAGAAGAAGAAGAATTACGTTGTCTATTCCTATTTGGACGTTTGAAAAATTTTCTTAGTTTTGTAGCTATCAATATCAAGTCATCGTCTAATTCAGTATCACTATTACTATCATCGTTACTAGCATGTGTTTCGGTTGTTTTGAAAGCTATTGACTTACCGGATGACTTAGACGATTCAGAATTTCATTGGTTTAATTTAACCTCGTAAACTTTAAGAGACCCGATCAATTCATCCATCTTAGTGATTGACTTTGTCTCCTCGATTGCAGTCACCTTTGGATCCCATTCAGCAGGGAGGCTTCGTAGCACCTTTTGAACCTTTTCACTGTTTGAAAATGACTTCCCTAAAGCTTCAAGGGCATTGAAAATATTAGTAATCCTCAAATCCATAGTTGTTATGGATTCGTTTGGCAACATTTTGAAAGTCTCTAATTCAGTCATAAGCATGTTTATTTTTGACTCTTTAACACCACTAGTACCTTCATGCTTTAATACAAGTAATTTCCACATGTCGTGTGCGCTTGTGCAATTTGACACATATCCTGCTTCAGAAGTTGTAAGTCCATTTAAAAGTAATTGCATAGCTTTAGCATTCATGGATATTTTCTTTTTATCATCTGATGACCATTCACTTTTATATTTTTCAACCTCTTGAGTTACTCCACTAACTTGTATAACTTTCATTAGAATGTACGGCCCATCTTCAACTATAGACCATAAATCGATGTCTATAGCCATTAAGAATAGCCTCATTCTTAGTTTCCAATGAACAAAATTATTGCCACCAAAAAGAGGAGGGCGTTGTGTAGACATACCTTCCAACTCACCTTTGTGAGAAACAATAGCCATAGTATGT
Organism: Eustoma russellianum; assembly: GCA_036186865.1. Taxonomy (NCBI): domain Eukaryota; kingdom Viridiplantae; phylum Streptophyta; class Magnoliopsida; order Gentianales; family Gentianaceae; genus Eustoma; species Eustoma russellianum. The sequence goes on from AP025058.1 coordinate 8,195,028, forward strand.
ACCTTGGATTTGAGACAAACAGTATATAATGAATCGTTGTTTCTTTTGAGTGGTGTTGGCCTGGCTCTGATACCAAATGCTGGACCGTGCACCTGCAATAAACACCACTAGAGGGGGAGTGAATAGTGGTTAGTGGAAATTACACTACAACCCTTCGTTAAAATCTCCTTTGAAAACAGAATCTGAGACCACCTCAGATTCAGAACCCGTTTTTAAAAAATTCACAAATAAATGTACACAACTCCAAAAATCATGATACTTTCCAGAATTGAACTTCAATGTGTTAGAAAGACTCTGTCCAAAACTCAGATACAAATAAGTTGGTTGGCCCTTCAAACAAATAAAAATATTCAGTTGGTCAAACAGGACAAAATTGGACAGAATGTTGCTGATTTTGCAAAACGTGTTTCTCTTTGAATACTTGACCAAAAAGATTGATCTTTATATCAAAACACTCAGTTAGAAAGTCTAGTTGATGTTTCCAAAAGGCCCTAACCTCAAACAATTCTGGATAAATACAGAATTCAAGTTTTCTCAAAACTGGTCAGATTGCAGCCAGATTGGAGCAGTTATCTTGCAAAGACTGAAAGACTAACTTTTTCTTGATCAAATCAAGTGATTCTAATTGCAAATGAAAGATAACAGTCTGAAGTATAACTCCACCAAAAATCACAAATTTTAAAAATATTTAGCTATTTTTTCAAATTGTGAGAAATTGTGTGAAAACTGCATTCAGAAACGGGCAAAAACAGAAATAAAGAAACAAGAGAAGAACACTGAGGATTTATCCTGGTTCGGTCAATGTGACCTACTCCAGTCCCAAGAAACACCTTTCCTTGGGTTTCACTATCAAATGAACACCTTACAACAAGAGTCAAGCTTGATCCTTGGGTTATACACCAACCCTATTCAAGACTTGGATAATCACCTCTATGCAACTCTTAGTTACAACACCTCTACCACCTATTGATGTAGCCTTATAAATTTGGCTAATCAATCATACAAATCCAATCCAAGAAGGTGTGTATAATGTAGCTGGACAACAAAAAAAATTGGAACACCTTAGCTACACAAAGTATGAACGAAAATATGAGAAGAGAATAGAAAGACAACAATCTTCAATTTTGCTTTCAAGTGTGTGTCTTCTCTTCTTCACCTTGCCTCCTATTTATAGTGTGAATAGATGGCATATTCTCTCCAACTTTTAGAACATGTGATGGCTGAGAATTTTGAATTAAAGCACATCCAAAATCAGCTCCAACAACCTTGTCTCCATCAACTTCAAATTTGAAATTTCAAGTTGACAACTTTTGCCAACTAGCTTGTTTTTGAATTTGTCCACTTGCCCAAAAGTTATAAAATGAGTATACCACCTTCTCCACCTGTTTATGGACGTTTTTGATGTTGTGTGTATGTATACCAACTCAAATTTTGTGAATAAAAAATAATGAATAAGTGTTGACAAGATTATGTCGACATATAACACCAAAATTCCTACTTCCTTCTCCTTTACATATTGTGATGAATCTTGCACCAAGGACACCTTGTAATCTCTAAAAGATGATGATTAATATCCTCTTATAACATATATAAGAGGGTCTTCAAGAAAAAATAGAATGTGACATCTCAAATCGTCACATATCCAGCTATAGTCAATAATATCATCGGTTGAGAGAATAAGATATAAGATCACCATATAATCTTCAAATAATAATAACACAGCTCCAGAATGAAGATAATAATATGCTCAAGAGATTCCTTGAGTGAAAATACCAAAAATACCCTTGGAGGTAAAATGACCAAAATACCCATTGTGTGAGAAAATTCCAGAAATGCCCCCGATGGTCAGAGATAATCGCAATACCACATTTGTTATGATAAATAAGATAATAATATGCACTTGACATATTTTCACCATATGATGTTCCTACAAAAATCAAAATACGAAATTTGCCTTTTTGGTAAGTTGTAGAAACTTCCAAGGCACGTTAGTCACAAGACAATAATAATCACCAAAAACACATAATAAGCACATAATGAACATGTATAATTCATATACAAATAAAAAAATCATTTTAACACATTTTAGAAAATTATTTCTAAAAACCCTAGACATCGATCGATCGAAGTGCCTCAGCTTCATAGATCGATGTCTCACATATAGGTTCAGGTTTTTTCTCTGACCTACATCGATCGATCGAAGTGAGAGTTCGATGTACATTGATCGATCGATGTGTCTCAGGTTTAGAGATCGATGTCTCACAGAAAGGTCTTAAACTTTTCTGCCTTACATAGATCGATCGATGTGAGAGATCTATGTACATAGATCGATCGATGTGCAACAACCTGAGAGATCGATGTCAACTTGTTCAACTTTTCAACTTTTAATCACATATAACACCATGTGTGACATTTTTAAGTATTCATCACTTAAAATCATGACTTTGAAAATTATCCAAACATATTTCTCAACAAACCCCAAACCCCTTCAACCGCACCACCCCTAGCCCCACCCTCTCACCCCTGCCCCAAACCCCGACTCAACCGCATCCCCCTTCCTCAGTCCCTCCTCTCAGCTGCCCCCTCTCCTCAACCACCACTAGCACGGCAGCATGTGGCTATAGCCCACCACCACCTGCCATGCGCCGCCATCACCACGCTTCCAAACCGATTCTGTTATTCATATATACATCAAAAGTATAGATTACTTATGCACGATCTCAATTTCATATGGAAACTAAAGATTATCGTATTTACATTCAACGGATGTTAAGGGAAAACCTACCTGATGATTAATACGCGGTTGAAGGGTTGATTGGGTTGGTGGTGCTCCTCCCGAAACTGGCAGCCTTGAGGCTTCTTGAAGGAGAGGTCGTTGTTTTTTTCTCTCTCTGAAAGGAGCGGCCGTTTGCTAGAATGGGGCAGGAGAGGAGTTCACGTGATTACACAGAAATTTGATTATGGTTTATGGAAATTTCCTAATCAAACTAGGTTTAATAATTAATTAGGCCTTAATGACCCTTTTGCCCCTTCAAAAAAAATGGGATATAACATTCTCCCCTTGCAAAAAGTTTCGCCCTCGAAACTTGTGTGTTTCGAAATCAATAACTTAGTATAGTCCCACATAATTCATTTATCAAGATCATCACCGAACTTAGTATCCCTTATGTATTCCGGTTACCCATTTCTCTTCCTCGATACAGGACTAAGACCTCAATTCATTCAGTGTGTGTATGTACCATGTAATCTTTAAATCCATTGTCCTCCGCCTGATGAATCGTAACCTATTCCTTCTAAAGTTTTCGAATCAACCTTTAGGGTATCGTCATTATACTGATTTTATAACTTAATCGTCGGTCTATATCGTACGTATATTTTCTATCATGAGCAACCCTCTAAAATCAGTTGTTAGGTGTAGTACAATCTTTAACTTAACGCCTTGTTCACAAGACTCATCCCTGAAGATGTATGTTTTTTTCGGAGTACGTTGTACTCTAGTACGCTTTAATTTAGTCATCACTAGCATCTCACAAGATGGTCTAGTCCTTATAAGGTTCAATCCTTACTTAATTCTCTATAATTAGTACTTACAAACTTCCACTTATGCTACTTGACGTGTATAATTCAACTTATTGCAATCTATAATGCCGGATTCTTAAACTAATCACATATGATCCATCCTCTAAATAATTAACCATACTAACATCCTTTGTGTATGCCAATATGGTAACCGTTACCCTTCCTTAACACAATCAAGTCTTCAAAATCAGTTTTTTTATACTTACGAACCAGCTCTATGATCATGCTCTTAATTTCTCAGAGATATCGTCAGCAACCTAGTATATGAAATATGTGTATGGACATATCTTTATTTAAGTCAAAAGAAAAGTGGCTTATGTAGCTATAATTTTAAATATAGCTTTAACCATTTAAAATACTGAACCTTCTAATTTTTGTAAACACAAAACTCAAAGTATATTGGATTTGTTTTCGCAACGCGATATCTCAAATGACCATTTAAAAGACGATAATATAACTTTTTCGCAAGGCATTTTGGTAAAATGACGTCAAAACAGTGAAAACTTAATAATGCAATGTTTGATGAAACGATTTGAATATTATACCTTCCGTTTTCAAAAAATCAGGTATATATTTTGAAAGCTATCTTTATTTTTTTACAAAAGTTAAGTAAGTTCATCACAAGCGGGTAAATAACTTCGAAAATATTTAAACAGTTAAACTGCTTGCAATATCGATAGTCGTCAAATTAAATTAATTTTGACAAAAAACAAAGATGTAAAAAAAATGGAAATTTGAAATATTCTATAAGAAATATATTTATAAACACATCGTTTTTGCAAGAACATCAAAATTTTTAAAAGTTTTTTTTCCTTTTCAAGGTCGTCAAAAGAATTGAAATTTTTTATTATGATGGTTTACAAGTACGGAAACAAAAATTAGCCTCGTAAAGTTTAGTAGACTATATAAAGAAATGTGAACTTAATAAGGTATTTTCAAAAATAAAATGTCTCCCTGTAAAATATAGGTATAACTCGATGTATGTGCTTATATAAAATATTTATCTGCTAGAGAAATAATAGTCCCATATTTCGTATAATTTCTATAATCCATCCTTATTTTGAAAAGAACAATCCTTCTATGTATCGTTTCTTATAAGTCTAACATTCGCCTAATATGATAAAATCCCTAACTTAAATTGTCTAATCCTAGCATGGCACACTAAATATTTATCGACTTAAAGTGTTCTAATTCACCATGCTTCTGCGCGCCACAGTGATTTACTCTATTTCAATTGAAGCCTACTAGATTCAAACCAAATGTTCCTATGTCAACAACTTAACCCACAATTTGTAATGATATAGTATTCCAGGGCACATACTATAGTCGATTCTCGCCTGTCGCTATTGTTCAACACCTCTAATAACACTAATATCATCGGCCTATTTTGATTACCATACATTCAACATCTTAACCCTAGTCTATAAATTCCTTTGTGCAATATCCTTAACTAAACTCTACTGATTATAACGCTAATTGTTATTTAGTTTCTATCATTGTACTATAAATCATCTCTTAGTATTTTTCGTCCTATTATAATTCATTTATTAGTAGTTATGGTCCCAACTTAGACCTAAACCTGCTCTGATGTTACCGTCCAAGTAGGGATATAGACCCGCTTTACTTTACCTTAATGGTACCAAGTGTCATGTTGCAGTTATGGTAAGTCAGCCCGAGTTACTGTCAACTAACGTTTGTAGTAGGGTATTCTGGTTAACATTATAATTCATTCAAATCAATTATATAGTATTCAACTAGGGTTACTTAGATCACGGCTTAGAGAGTTATGATCAACCTTAGATTAAGGAGAATTGTATCAAATATCCTAGGTATACGTGTTTCAAAACCAATCAACTTCTTCAATTTAGGATCATAACTTATTTTTAAGATCGTTCTTAGCATCATTATTTCTTAAGTCTAAGATCACGCCTTATTTCCAAATAATTAGTACATAATCAACACTTATTACTAAATCAGTATTTATGTCTAAGATCGTGACTTATGTTCAGGATCATCGCTTATAAATGAGATCAGTACCTATGTTCATGATCATCACTTAGTTTCCAATCATCACTTATGTATAAGATTGTGACTTAGAGAAAAAATCGTAACTTATTTTCTAATATCACGGCCTAATTCTATATTTCCGCTGTGGATCTAGAGCCATGCTCTGAAGATCGTACTGTCGACACGTAATAACTCTTGAACTCATTATGAAATTAAATCCAAGGGATCGGCGATGTCCAATGTGCTGCACCACCACTACTCGGTATCACTTGTAGAAGAATCTCAAGTCTGAGTGCGGTGGTGGTGGATCCTGTGGCTGCTAATGCTGTTGTGCCACCACTTGGGCCATGACCATTAGTGTGTCGATCAGGGCCTGGGGGACAATGAGCTGTGGTGGAGCCCCATTCTCACAGTAATTCCCATTGCCGTTGCTACTGTTCTCTTTTCGGCGGCATGTTTCCTACGACAAAGAAAATTTCAGTTTTTTATTCAAGGGCATTTTAGGAAATATATAAATTTAAAAGAAATGCAGGAGAGAGTCAGATATGGAAAGTACAACGAAAATAGAAGCCAACCATTGCCCCCAACCCGTTCATCACTTAGTCTAAATCAAACTTATTCTAAGGTCAAACTTAGTCTCAAATCATAACTTAGTCTATTATTAAACTTAGTCTAAGATCAAACTTACATCTATGACCAGAACTTAAATCTAGAGTCATCTCTTACGTCTAAGATCATTTCTTAATTCTATGTTTCTGCAGTAGATCTAGAGCCTCGGGCTCTGATACCACCTGTAGCGCTCCGTCCCGAACCTTAGGGTCAGAACTGGTATGTCCGCCGTATTCCACTAAAGGATATACAAGGCGTCTGTACGAATCCTTACACTTATCAAAACGACACAGTATTCAATCGCGGAAGCAAATTAAATCAACTCAAACCCTAAATCTAAAGTAAAATCCATAAACCATAAATAGTCAACATCATGTCAAAATCCCCTAAACAACATCATAAAGTTTGTAAAAGGAAATTCTTCACCTAAGTCCTCAAATGAAATAATAAATAAAATAAAACTCCTCTAATTCTTGATCATCAGTCTCTCATCAGTCTCAATGAGTCCCAGTGAGCCCACTCAGAGTCTTCTCCAACCCATATATAATCGTACCCTGATTCGTCTGCAGGAAAACATAGCGAACGGTGTGAGCGACAAAAATGTTACTCAGTAGGTACCCTGCCTGCATCAGCCCTGTGACATCATAGATGCTAGGACAGTAGTGAAATACATATAAGTACGGTAATACGAAAATAGACTGTCCATGTTTTCACAAATACATATAACGGTCATAACTTCTTAAACAACCGACACACAAAATCGTGCGAAATGCACATGAAATGCAATGTCACATACATGATGTATGATAAGCCTACATTCTCAGAAACATATATACTATAAATGCGACTTACGTCTCGCATATCCTAACAGAACAGAACAGAACGGAATAGAACAGAGATGCAATGTCGTGATGCTTGAATGCACAGAAATCACACGTACGGATTTTCCTTCATTTCCTTTATTTTCCTTTTCTTTCATTTTCTTTTTATTTTCCTTTTCTTTTTCTTTTTCTTTTTCTTTTCCTTTTCCACTCTCAGTTTCTTGTCCGAAATTCACTCCATTCTTCAATTTATGACCCCCAGCCGACAGCCCCTCGACCCCCCTTCACTCCCTCAGCCCCCCAGCTCACCACCACACCCCCACCCCTCCATTCGCACCACCCCAGCCCCACCCTCTCAGACCTGCTCAGCCGCACCCCCTCCCTCAGCCCCCTCTCTCAGCCGCCCCCTCTCCTCAACCACCACTAGCACGGCAGCATATGGCCATAGTCCACCACCATCGGCCATGCGCCGCCATCACCATGCCTCCAAACCGATTTCGTTATTCATATATACATCAAAAGTGCAATCTTTTTGATACTATTCATACGAGAATAACATCATACATATATACCAATATACAATTCATCACGTACACATATAATCAAATAAACAGTCATCTATACAATCACAATTACTTATGCACGATCTCGGTTTCGTATGGAAATTAAAGAATATCGTATTTACATTCAACAGATGTTAAAGGGCACCTACCTGATGATTAATACCCGGTTGAAGGGTTGATCGGGTTGGTGGTGCTCCTCCTGAAAATGGCAGCCTTGAGGCTTCTTGAAGGAGAGATCGTTGTTTTTTTTCTCTCTCTTAAAGGAGCGACCGTTTGCTAGAATGGGAAGGGAGAGGAGTTCACGTGATTAAATAAAATTTAATTAGGGTTTAGAGAAAATTTTATAATCAAATTAGGTGTAATAATTAATTAGGCCTTAATGACCCTTTTGCCCCTTCAAAAAAAATGAGATATTACACCGATGGTCAGAAATAGATATAATAACATATTTGTGATGATAAATAAGATGAGAATAGGTCCTTGAATCATATTCACCATGTCAAGTACCCACAAAACTCAAAATACCACTTTTGCCCATTTTGGTAGGTTATAGAAACTTCCAAGGCACGTTAGTCACAAGACATTTATATTCATAAAAAACACATAATAACAACATGGTAAGCATATATAAATCATGTGAAAATGAGAACAACCATTTCTTCACATTTTAGAAAAATATTTAAAAACCCATAGACATCGATCGAGCGAAGTGCCTCTGCTTGAGAGATCGATGTCTCACAGTGAGGGCCAGAGTTTGTGTCTTACCTACATCGATCAATCGAAGTGAGAGATAGATGCGTACATCGATTGATCGATATGTCTCAGGTTTAGAGATCGATGTCTCACAGTATGGTTTTGGTTTTTCTCTGCCTTACATGGATCGATTGATGTGAGGGATCGATGTATATCGATCGATCGAAGTACAGTAACCTAAGAGATCATGTCATTTTTCTTCACTTATTCAATTTTTTATCATTCATTACATCATGTGTGACATTTTTAAGTATTCAACACTTAAAATCATGGCTTTGAAAATTATCCAAACATATTTCTCAACACCACTAGTTTGAAGTGTTGTTCAGTTCAGGTCGGCAGGTTGGCTGACTGTTCAGGACGCAAACTTAATTATGCTATCTGAATTCTCTTGACTCTGCAGATTAGTCTAGCCTACCCTGAGCTCTCCAGTTCGCCATTAATGTATAGAAGTCAATTTTCTCTGACTTGAATTATTTCCAACAAGAACTACATAAAGCAAGAGTTGTGGCAAAGGCTCACACTCAGACATATGGAGTCGACTACTCAGAAACTTTTTCACCAGTTGCAAAGATTGACATGATCCGAGTATTATTCTCTGTAGCTGCAAATAAAGATTGGCCGCTGTATCATTTTGATGCCAAAAATGCCTTTTTACATGGCAAACTAAAAGAAGATGTTTATATGGAATCTCCTCCAGGATTCACCGATGGGTTTCAGAAAGGAAAGGTATGCAAGTTGAAAAAGCTTTTATACAGGCTATAATAGAGTCCACGAGCGTGGTTTGGATGGTTCACCATGGCAATGAAGCGAAATGGGTATAAACAGAGAAATGAAGATGGTACGCTCTTCTTTAAGAGAAAAGGAGAGAGGGTAACATGTTTGATTATATATATGGATAACATGACTATCACCGGAGAGGATGTTGAAGAAATCATGCGACTTCGTCAATGATCGTTTGCAGAGTTGGAAATGAAAGAGTTGGGAACGCTACAGTATTTTTTGGGAATAGAAGTTTCTCGTTCCAGCCATGGTATCATGATTTGTTAGCAAAACTATGTCCTGGATCTATTAACCGAGGTGGAAATGATAGATCGTAAACCTGTCAAGACACCTATAGCCGTGAACCATCAACTACAAGTGACAGAGGGGGGGGGGGGGGAACCGGTGATCAACAGAGAGCAATATCAGAGACTGGTTGCAAAACTAATCTACCTTTCACACACACAACCAGATATTGCCTACGTAGTTGAGGTTGTCAGTCAGTTTATTCATCATCCACAAGAAGCATATATGTTAGCAGTCAAGAGGATTATGAGGTACTTAAAGGAAACGACTGGAAGGGGTATCTGGTTTACGAAGCGTGAACATCTAAATATAGAAATATTTACTGATGCTGATTGAGCAGAAAATCCAAATGATAGAAGATCTACCTCGGGATACTTCGCCTTTGTCGGAAGAAATATGGTTACATGGAAAAGTAAGAAACAGAAGATGGTAGCTTTGTCAAGCGCAGAAGTAGAATTTAGAGGAATTGCAAAAGGGATCGTCGAAGCATTATGGTTGACGAAATTGTTAGGCGAGATCGGGGTGTCAGTATATCTTCCAGTACGATTGTTGGGTGACGATAAAGTAGCAATAAGTATCTTTGAAAATCCAGTACAACGTGATAGAACCAAGAACATTGAGGTAGATCGGCACTTCAGCAAAGAAAAACTTGAGGGTGGAAGCATTGAACTACTGTTTGTTAAAAGTGAAGATCAACTCACAGATATCCTAATAATGGTAGTTTCAAGAAGAATATTTGAGAAAGTTTTGAGCAAGTTGGGCATTGAATACTCCAATACACAACTTGAGGGGGAGTGTTAAAGATATAAATTTATTTTATTATTGGTAAATTAGGAAAAGATTGATTTTATCCTAGTACAGACTAAACCAAATCCGCAATCAAATCCCCAAATTGTTATCACATTACTATAAATAACACAAGTGTTGTACTATTTATAGGGGATGTACATGATATAGAAAAATCAATGAAGTGAAGTATTTCATTCACCAAATATTGTTTTTCTAACCATTATTCTTGAAGTAGTTTAATGTGATCTTTCACTTATAAGCTCAATCTTTTTAACACACTGAATAGTAAAGATTAGCCACCAAAACTGAATGAAATCAGAAAAGGCTGAAAAAAAGAAAGACAAAATATAAGAACTCTCTGGAGCTAATGGAGCCACCCTCTCTTTCCTCCTTACACAGTCATTCTTACTTGAATTGCAGAATATCTTTTGTTTCTTTTCTTGGTTATTGATTTGGAATTGAATGGTATTCTTTTGATACGTGGGCGCCGCTTGTATTTATATAACTTTTTATAAATTATATAAAATTTAGAAGTTAAAGTAGTGGCTGCTTATTCTGCGAGCAGATTCAATGCTTAAATCTATTTTAAAAAATTGGATGCCACATCTTTCTCTTTCAAAGTTGTTGCCCTTTAAATTGTGGTTTACTCCTTTCCTAACAGATATATTTCATTCAGAAAAATTATTTTGTCCTATATCTTTTTAAAGAGTATTTGGCCAGGAAAAATAATGCGGATGAAAGCCACACTTTACCAGGACTTAAAGACGATTTGAAAATATTGATGTTGGGCCTATGTTTAAATGATTTTCAAAAGTATAATTCTCCAAATATGAAATGTCTAATGAAGTTTAAAAGATGTTTAAAAGATAAATTGAAAAGTCACTTTCTATTTTAGGACTGAACTAATAAAGAATTAACATGGATCTCTAAGGTTGAATCACGCCGATCGATATATGTGAACATTAGTCTCTCAAAGAAGAGACATAGATCGATTGATGTAGGTAACGTGCAAAACTAAGACCACCATCGAACATCGATCTCACAACATGAAAATATAGATCGATCGATGTATACTTCATATCCAACATAGATCGATCGATGTTAGACAGATCAAAAATGAAACCACACTATTTAACATCAATCTCTCAGTCAAAACCAATAGATCAACCGAAGTGGACATCGGTCTGCAAATTTGAGATATAGATTGATCAACGCCATTAATATGTCATATTTTATGTTTTTAATATGTATGTCGAAAAACGATGCTAACGAATTTTTATGCATATAAAGGCATGTGTGTATATATATAATATTTTGTGAGTGAACTTATCAAAATTATCTTGTGACTAACTTGCGGTGGAAGTTTTGATGACTTACCAATAAGGCAAAAGAGTATTTTTTTAGTTTTTCTAGGTTTGTCTCCCAAGAAAAACTTAGAAGACCACAAAGACAAATATTATTGCTATGCAATTTGCCACAAATGTGTATGTTCAATTTTCAGAGGCATTTTCCTCAGTCTGACTAAAAGGGCATTTAGTCATTCACACAAGTGTATGTTGTATGTAAATGCTAAAATGTTTACTTCTTATCTATGGAAGTGTACATTTATTTTTGTCATACTATATGATCTTTATGACATTCTGATATATATTATTTTTAGGACTTCTTATCATCAAAAAATTGCAGAAATATGAAGTATTTTTGGACAAAAATCAGCCACACTTGAAAGAGGAAAAAGAAAATTGGTTTTGATCATAAGATGGACTTTACTATGCTATCTACTCATACTATTATACATTTATTTCAGCTTGTATAATCCGATCTTCCACTTATTCTTTAGATGTAAAAATTGTGTATGTAAATGCATGTGAAGCGGACTAATTGAACTTGAACATATATGCAACAGTACATTAAGCGAACCAACCGAAATACGTGAAAATAATTTGTTGGTAAAAATTGCCACATGGCATCTTGTCTGGCATGTGGAACGTTTGATTGGCCGTTCCATGTCATTTCTTTTGTTAATTTTGGCTAATAAAGAGCGAAGATAAGGTATTCTAATTGAATTTCTTGAAGGATTCAAACGTGAAAAGTGGGAAAGTGTTCATCTAATCAAATGAAGACAAGTATGATTAATGACATTGTAGTGACAAAGCAGTGTACAAGTCAGTCTACGAGACTGCTCACACCTATAAATAGGAGAGGAAGTTAAAGATGGAAGGATACACGTTGAGATCTCTTCTTCTTCTACTGCATTCTTGTTCTTTATGGTGTAGCTGAATTGTATTACTTGTAGTTGTTCATTTGCCACAAGTTTAATCTTTAGTATTGATAAGAGTTGTACACTACAAAAAAAAAGCATTATAGCGACAGACAAAAAACGTCGCTATTTCGTCGCTACAGGCATATAGCGACGAAATAGCGACGAAAAATGAATGTCGTTATACGGCTTGTCGCAAAGCAATTTCGTCGGCAATGCGTCGCTGTATTGCGACGAAAAACAAATTGCGTCGGTGAATCGTCGCAAAACTGCGACGAGAAAATGTCAGGTCTGCGACCTTTATTCTGTTGTCGCTGTTTCGTCGGTAAATTATTTCGTCGCTATTTCGTATTTTTTATTTTTTTTATTAATGTTCTGCGACAAAGAATTTCGTCGCAAAATTTCGTCGGTATATGTTTTACCGTCGCTATTTATTATTTTTTTATTTTTTGTTTCCGTTTTATTTCGTCGCAAAATGTCGTCGTTAATATGTCTTTTCGTCGGTAATTTTAAATTTTTGTTTTTTTATTTCCGATCTGCGACAGACCAATTTCGTCGCTGGTTTCGTCGGTATTTGTTATTTTTAAAAATATTAAATTACTAATAATTATTTAAATACATTATTTAATATTAAATTTTAAATTTTTTTTGATTTATTAATAATATTAATACATTATTAATTAAAAAGTTTTTATTATTATTATTTAATTTCTATAATATATTTTATTTTGTATATTAAATCATTTGTACAAATATTATACAGTAATACGGTATTTGCGCATTCAAGTTCGTATAATTAAACAACACAAACGAAATAGATCCGTAAAATTGTCAGATAGAATATATAAAAGTACAAAGAAAATGTCAATACAACAAATGAAATAGACTGTACAAACAATGAAAAAATAAAAAACTATGAAGAGGAAGATGGAGGGGGATCATGCGGAGAAGAGTGACCATCAGGAGGGCGGGGCTGAGGCTGAGGCTGAGGCTGAGGCTGAGGCTGCGAGGAGTTGGAAATGAAAGTCATGACGACCTGCGACAGCTGGAAGATTTGCTGGTTCGTTGCCTGCTGCACCTGCATCGTCTGATGCTGCGCCTGCTCAAACGCATGCTGAAGCGCCTGCTGAAGCGCCTGCTGCATCGCCTGCTGCTGCGACTGCAGTGCCTGTAAACTCTCCTCTTGCCTCGTCCTGATGGACTCTATCTCACGCTGCCAGCGCCGCATTTATCTGCTTCCAGGCGCGAAATATCCTCTGGCGTCGCAGAAGGCGCGGAGGTGCTGGCCTCAGAGGAAGCACCTGGATGCAGAACTTCGGGAGAAGAATCGCGGCGCTGCTGATCCAACCCCGTACACCTCCTTCTTCTTCTTATTCTGAGGGCCGACGGTCCGAACCGCATCCCAATAAGCGCGGTTCTTGTCGGCCTGTTCGCCCCTATCTGCGAGTAATCTGTTGTACTCGTCCTGAAATGAGAATATGAATTGTTATGGTTTAGCAATAAAACAAACTAAGGAAAAACAAATGATATCGTAGTCTACTTACACTGATTGTCGCGGGCCTTCGTCGTGATCCAGTCCTCCGTTCCGTCGGAGGCTCTCTTCCGATGCGTCTTGTAGAAGAGATCGTAGAGGCTGGCCACTCCCCCCGTCTCCTGTTTGCTGAAAGAATGAAATAAAATATGTTAGTGATATGCAGAATTTTTAAAAATTTCGGCATGACCTATTCGTTTATCGGAGGTATCCCGGCCTTAAAGGCCTCTCCCCAAGTCAAATCACATGTACCAACTTAAAGTAACCATATACGAATACCAAAAAAAACAACAGCGCAACATAAGTAATCAACGAATATAGATAATCCACTTAACTCACTGAATGTAAATAATCCACTTAAGTCGATGAATGTAAATAATCCAATGAAATCAATGAAGGTCGTTATAATCCAATATTAAAATACTCACCATAGAACGCATCGTGGTGGCGTGGGAAACCGAACCACCTGAGTGTGTGGCAGGTGCTGGGCCCTGTACGTTGCCGCTGCGCCGGTTCGCCGCGTTCCGGCGCTGCGGGCTTGGTAAGCAGGGTCCCTCCCCCCCTTGTACCCACGCCGCCCAGACGGCCTCGGATACGTAGGCAGGCCTTATCCACGTGGGGTCACGCTCCGACTTGGTCTTGAGGGAGTTGACGAAGTCCCCGTAGCGTTTGGCGGCCCTATGCCGCCAGGCCTGCTCCACGTCGCGGGCGATGTCGGCTGGCCAGCTGTACGACTTCTACAATTATCATACGGAGGAATAATAAAAGTGTGGTTAGAAAAGTAATGATTGATTACGCATCAAAAAGTGAAATTCATCAAATTTGAATACCTGAAACTCATCCCAGTAGAACCTACGTGTCTCCGGGGTGACACGGCCCCAGGTATATCCAGATGGGTCAAGCCTCAGGTGGAAGGACCGGGTGATGCAAACCGGGAAAGCGCGCCATTGTCCGATCCAAACCTGGAACGAGTTTAAGTTGTTAGGAAAAAATAACGCGTGAAATATATTTGAAAAACATGTTAAATAAATTAATCATTACTTACGTATGGGTATCATTTGACCAAGGGAGGGGACGACGCCCTGATATGACACCCTGGTCCGATGCCGCATCAGACGCCAGATGAGGTGCTGAAACGCTGGGTGTGGGTGGCGTCGTATGACTGGGGGGTTGCGGACATGTCGGCAGACCGTAAAAGGTCTGAGTCCGCAGCCAGAGCGGCGGTCGAAACCGAGGCATACGTATCATGCTGAGAAATGAACGCATCGAACTCTCCTTGAAGGTCCTGTGTAGATGGTGGGTATGTGGATCTCGTCGGTAAACCGTCACTAGCCATCAGATCTGAGAGGAACATATTAATAATTTTTAAACGGAGGTTTCCCAGCCTTAATGGCCTCTCCAAAGACAAATGCAAATCATACCGAAATCATATGCAAAACTCTTACAAAACAGTTTTGTACATGCATCATTCATTGGCCAAGCACACCACATTTCTACTAATTCAACCTTAACAACAATATTGGTGCATATATACCATATATACCCGTATATACCCGTACATACATATATATACCATATACATATATACCCGTATATACATATATATACCCGTATATGCATATATATATATATACCGTATATACATATATATACCATATACATATATGTACCAAAATAGATTATATAATTATAAATATATTTAAATAGAAAAATATATATACATACATAATTCTACCAAAAAAAAAAACAGTTTCTAATAATTTTACATATATTTATATACAAAAATTACAAAAGATATATTACAAATCTATTAAAAACAGTTTTTTACAAATTTTAACTATATTTAAATACGAAATTAAATATATGTACCGTATATAGTACCGTATATATGTATTTGTGCGTGTATATATGTATTAAAAACATATACATACATATACCCTATATATGTATATGTGCGGTGTACCGTATATATGTATATGTGCGTGTATATATGTATTAAAAACATATACATACATATACATATACATATACATACATTTACAAAGCTATTAAATACATATACATACATATACATACATATACATATATATACCATATACATATACCGGTATATACATATATATACCATATACATATATATACCCGTATATACATATATATACCAAAATAGATTATATAATTATAAATATATGTAAATACGAAAAATATATATACATACATAATTCTACCCAAAAAACATTTTCTAATAATTTTACATATATTTATATGTAAATACGAAATTAACTTATATATATAATTATATACCCAAATACGAAAATTAACTACAAAATCCATAAATACATATATATATATATATATATATATATATATAAGAGAGACCGTAGAGACAGATATATACCATATACATGTATACCCAGAGATAGATATATACACTATATATACCGTATATACATATATATACTACATACATATATACCATATACATATATTATACCATATACATATATATACATACATAATTCTATACACATATAATATATATACCACAGCCACCCACCCAGCCCCAGCACCACCCACCCAGGCCCAGCACACCCAGCCCCGCACCCACACCCAGCCCCAGCACCCCACCGCCCACCCTACACCCAGCCCCGCACCCACCGCCCACCCACCACCCAGTCCCGCACCCACACCCAGCCCTGCACCCACACCCAGCCCCAGCACCCACCGCCCACCCACACCCAGCCCCGCACCCACCGCCCACCCACACCCAGCCCCGCACCCACACCCAGCCCCAGCACCCACCGCCCAGCACCACCCAGTCCCGCCACCCAGTCCCGCCACCCAGCCCAGTCCCGCCACCCAGCCCAGTCCCGCCACCCAGTCACGCCACCCAGCCCGCACCCCGCACCACCGCCACACCCAGCACCACCACCGCCACAAGACACTAAAAAACATTAAAAACAACTAACTAATTAAAATAAAAAACGAAATAGGAAGAGAAACTAACCGAAGTAGGGAGGTGAACGGAGAACTTCGCCGCGGGAGGGAGCTTTCGCCGGGGGAGGGAGGGAGGCTTCGCCGGTTGGGGGAGGGAGGTTTCGCCGAGGGGAGGGAAAAAATGGGGAGGAAGGAGGGAAATGGGGAAGAAAGAGGGGGAGTTCAGCTTATCTGCGTTAATTTGCGACGACCTAGCGACGAACGTTCGTCGCTATTTAGTTCGTCGCTTATTTTTCATGTGTCGTCGTTATTTCAAATTAGCGACGAAATATTTCGTCGGTAACTCGTCGGTGTCATCACTTTCGAAAAAAAAATAATACAAAATTTAAAGTAGTATATACATGAATATAATTACATCAACACATACACACTTTCATATAAAGAGGTACATAAAATTTTTGGCTAACGTCAATCTTCCTGGTCATCTGCATCCTCATACGCATCTTCATCTTCGTCTTCATCTTCATCTTCATCTACATGCTCGTCGTCCTCGTCATCCTCGTATTCGTCTTCGACTACGTCTTCAATATTGTCAGACGGTTGTATGTTGAGATGAATTTCGATAAAACCGCCGTTGGGGTCATTTAGAGGGAGGTCGTGCAGTTTGAACATGGTGTCGTATCTAGAACGGACGGGTTTTCTTCTTGAAATGCGGCGTCTATACCATCTGAAACTGTCTGTATACTCACATCAAACTTGCTCGATTTCACTTTGCACACGGCTCGCCAGTCTTTTGAGCTCGCATTCATCCTCGTTGTTGGATACGATAGATAGTACACCTGGGACGCTTGACTAGCCAAAACGTATGGATCGTATTTTCTGTACCGTCGCCCTTGGTGTATGTCTACCAACTTATATTTGTCGTGGACCTTTGTGCCAACGCGATAACCTTCTCGAGTTGGATCGTACCATTCGCACTTGAATAGGACCCACCCGCTTATAGGCAATGCGGGATATTCGAGCTCAATGATGTCAGTAAGGTAGCCGTAGAAGTCATCCTCGTCCGGGCTATTGTCATAACGCTTGACACACACTCCGCTGTTCTCCGACGATTTTCGGCTGGCATGGGAGACTGTGTGGAATCTATACCGTTGACAAACACATGTCGTGTCGCGCGACTCTGTTCAATGGACCCTCGGCTACTGGCGTCAGAATGTACCGTACTCATCGTCAGCCAGATGACCTTTGCTCGCCTGTAAAAGGACAAGTAAGTATACATCAACGGGGCAATAAATGTGTATCACATATCGTACACGTAACAGGCAAATACAAAACTTACATGCCACCTGAACCCAATCAGCAAACTTGGAATCTAACTCATTGTTTATTGCATCGCTCGATATACCCGGTGAACGGTTTGTTGCAATAAATCAACGAACAAGCTGAAGCAAATTACGAATGAGTACCCTGTATATCTTTGTAACATAATGGATAGAGTATCGCAAGGTATTTACAAAATAAAATGGGAAATCGTTTTATACCTCTGGAAACGGTCGACTTGACGGCAGTTGCGCAGAACATAAGAATGAGCAATCTTCAGCTCGCTGTCCCCCAATATCATTTCCTTTCCCTGTCCGTGAAATCTGATCGGATGTGTGAATATTGGGAGGAACACCGGATCTGGAAATGCCGTCGTCGTTCCGGGGAACATCTCTGCACCTCGACGGGACATCTGGCCGAAGTAATGAGACACGAAGGCCGATGCTTCCTCCGTCAGATAGGCATTGCACATAGAGGCCTCGACTTTCGCCTTGTTCTTGATGTTCAGCTCAAATGCCTGAGATATCTGTTCATGTAGTGAATATATGTTCAAATGCATATCGCTTAGACACATAAGAATGTCATGCACATAAAAAAGAGTACCTCTCGAACGGATACATCCACCTGTACTGAACAGGACCACCAACACGTGCCTCGTATGGTAGATGAACTGGCAGGTGTTCCATTGAATCAAAGAAGGCCGGAGGGAATATAGTTTCCAGCTTGCATATGATCATGGGATTTCGCCCTCCAGCCTTGACATATCATCCGCCCTGAGTCTCGTGGCTGTAAGACATCTGAAGAACAGACTCATCTCGGTAATTGCTTCCCATACATTGGTTGGAAGCAGCTCGCGGAATGCAATGGGCATCAACCGTTGCATGAACACGTGACAGTCGTGGCTCTTCATCCCGTGCAAACCGCGTTTATTCACGTCGATGTTCTTCGACAGGTTCGAAACATGGCCATCAGGAAAGCTAGCCGTCCCTAGCCACGATAACAACGCACTGACCTGCTCCGCATTCAGCGTGTACGAGGACTTCGGCATGTATGATGTGCCAACGGGATGCAGCTCCGGTCGCATGTTGAGGTCGCGCATATCAAGTCGTGCCTTCGAATTGTCTTTTGTTGTCCCTGGCACATTCAGCACTGTATTGAAAATGTTGTCAAACACGTTCTTCTCAATATGCATGACATCCAGGTTATGTCGGATCATATTGCTCTTCCAGTACGGAAGCTCCCAGAATATGCTTCTCTTCTTCCACCCGATACAGTAACGAGCCAGGTCTGCGTTGTGACTGCCCTCCGGATCATCAGCGACCCCCACGAATCCACAACTGTCTATCTCCTGCAGCACCTCTGCACCCGTGAGGAGCTCGGGCTTTGTGTCCTTAACGACAATGCCAGGCATGAACGCCGTCACGTTCTTTCTGTACGAATGAGTCTGGGCAGGAACTTCCTATGGCTGTCGAACCAGCTTATCTTACGTCCATGTTTCAAGGACATCGTCTTCGCTTGCTTCATGCAGCAAGGGCAAGCGTATTTCCCCGCTGTGCTCCACCCCGACAACATAGAATAAGCCGGGAAGTCACTGATCGTCCACATCACCGCGGCGCGTAGCTGGAAGTTTTGTTTTAGTCGATAACATCGAACGTCTCCACGCCAAACTCCCATAACCACTTCAGCTCCTGTATCAACGGCTGCAGGTATAGGTCGATCTTCTGTTCGGATTCCTAGGACCTGGTGCGATCACAGTCAAGAACATGTAAGGCTTCTTCATGCACATCCAAGGCGGTAGATTGTACGGCGTCACGATTACAGGCCACGACGAATACTGCTCTCCCGACCTGTCCCAACGGGTTGAACCCGTCGGTGCATAAACCCAACCTAACGTTCCTTGTCTCCGACGAAAAAACCCGGATGCGTCGCATCGAACGTCCTCCAAGCTTCGCCGTCAGATGGATGGCACATCTCACCGTCTTTCGTGTAGTGCTCCGCATGCCACCTCATCTGGCTAGCTGTGGCACCGGATGCGTATAGCCTCTGCAGTCTAGGGGCGAGAGGTGGTAAATAGTAAAATTGTTTTTCTTGGCACGTTCCGGTTTCTTTTGTTCGTTCTCCACCTGCTTGTCCCACAGACCCTGCACATGTCTTTATCCTCGTTGATGCCCCAGTATATGATGCACCCCTCTGAACAACAATCGATTTTCTGAACGGCAGTCCCAACGCCTGCAGCTGTTTCTTCGTCGAATAAAAACTGTCGACCATTGTGTTCCCTTCAGGAAGAGATTCCCTCATCAGCTGACACATCCCATCGTACAATCTCTCCGTCATGCGGTGTTCCGTCTTCATGCTCGTCATCCGACCGATCATGGACATCTGTGTGTGACTACCGCAACCAGGATACAGCGGCGTGTTGGCGGCGTTCAGCATCTCAAAAAACTGTCTCGCCTGAGGGTTCGGATCTTCCTCCACGAATGTACGCGGCTGTTCATCCGGATCCTGCATTTGTAACAACTGCTCTCCGGTAAATGCGCCAGCGGCTGCGTCTGTCACCATCTGCATGTATGGGTTGTGAGATCCCTCGCCTATTTCTTCGGCATTAACCTGACCGGGTCCCCTTCGACGTGTACAGTTGCAGATGTAGACGCCCCCTCATATTCGCCGTGACAGTACCATGTATGGTAATTGTGGACGAAACCTTGTTTCAATATGTGAACCCTCACGTCACCCGGATCCTTATATTTACGGTTCTTGCATTTCTTGCACGGACATCTAATCTGCGTTCCACTTTCATTACTCGTCGCAAAATCAATAAATTCTTCGAGACCTTCAACAAATCTAAAACACCACTCCCCGTTGTTTACTCTCTGGTACATCCACTTTCTATCGCTTCTCCTCGGATCCATTTTCTCGCTACACCTTTGAAACTAACAGCAGCTATCTTTTTTCGTGTGTAGAAAAAATCAAAATTCCACACTTCTGTATTTTCGTTCAAAATTGATGATTGATGTGTTTGAAATGAGAGAAGAATGGGAGAAGAGAAGAAGAGAAGAAGAAATACAATGGTTTTATCGTTCCCAGTATAAGACAATACCGACGACTTAGCGACGAACGGCGACGAACAAGAAACACAAATCCCGGAGACAAACAAACACATCAAACGACGACTTAGCGACGAACATCGACGAACAAGAAACACAAATCCCGGAGACAAACAAACACATATACCGACGACGTACCGACGACCAGCGACGAAACACGTCGTTTGATATGCTTTTACCGACGAAATACCGATTACATTGCGACGCAAAACGTCTCTTCATTCCGTACGACGTGTTTCGTCGCTAAGTCGTCGGTACGTCGTCGGTAAAAGACAGTCCGTCCAGTTCCCCATGCTTACAACTTACGATGTTTTGCGTCGCTAATTCGTCGCTATGTCGTCGCTGATTTCACTATATAAACAGTGGATCAGCGTGTGCCCACAACAACATATAAAACAACTATTTTATAATCCAAAATGGTTCGTACTAAAGCGCAAGCACGACGTGGTGGACGTGGTGGTAGGGCGGCAACACCGCCAACTGAAGTGCCTTCTTCTTCAACTGTTCCTCCCCCACCTCCTCCCCCACCAGAGACCTCTGAGCCTCGCCGGGATCGACAAATTGTCGAACTCCAAACAGAAGTACGAGATCTGTGGAAAATGTTAGATGAGGTGAAGGGCGCATGTCACGGTTCAGGAAGAGCGGTCTCGACTGCATAGATAAAGGCAGATGCGGATTAAATCCAAATCTGCACAGTTGAGACGCCAACTGAAGGCGTGTGCGGAGAGTATAGCTTCTCTCTGTTCGGATGACGAAACAGTGAGTGGCTACTCTTCGCTATTAGCTTTTTTTAAATATTTCTTATTATATTTTGTAATTTTAATTTTTAATTTTATATTAATGAAGTTTGTTTTTTTAATATCGTATTTGTTTTCTTAATAATTATAACACGTGTTTAATCTCTTACGAATCCTGACGACGCACCTGTATACGCGAAATGTGGTTAAGAAAAATTTCTTCCGACTAATTCACCGACTAAACATCAACTATATACCGACGAAACCTAATACAACAACGAAACCTACTAAACTATATATATCTTCGACGAAACTTAATAGAACGACAAAAAAACCTATTAACCGTATCGTCGAAACCTAACTATATCTTCGACGAAACTTAATAGAACGACAAAAACCTACTAACCGTATCGACGAAAAAGGGAAAAACTAAATACAATGAGAAGAACGGGCTTCGCGGGTTTTTTTTTTTGAATTTACCGACGCTTTACCGACGAAACAGCGACGGAAAACGTCTCTTCACATAACGCGTTTCGTCGCTATTCCGTCGCCAAGTTGCGCTATTCGGCAGTGTCAGTTCAGTTCCAACGGTTGCATCGTACGATAAACATACGTCGCTAATTCGTCGCTACGGTCGTCGCTATAACATCCGAAAGGTCATCACTGCACATTCACTGCACACACTGCACATTCACTGCACATTCCCAACGGTTGACAAATGCGTCGCTATGTCGTCGCTATGTCGTCGACTCATTTCAACTATTTATACCCCAAACATCCGCTGTTATACATACACACATAGAACGTTATAATAATCAAAATATGCCGCGTCGTTTTAAAGAAAACCCCAAGGCGTGGTGGACGGGCAACAGTGCCCCTCCAGAAGGGCCTCCTCCTCAACCACCATCGGTTGAGCGAGAGGGTTCTGTATCTGTCTATGGCCCACGCCGCATCAGGATGATCAAGAAACAAATGCCGGTGCAGGACGCCGACTTCCGTATGCTGATGGCAAACATGCATCAGCAGTCGCGGCAACTGCACTACATGACTAGAAGGCTGCGGAAGATGAAATTTAGATACTACAGCTCAAGCGCCTTCTCAAAGAGTTTGCGGGAGAATGTCGCGGCCACTCTTTCGTCCGATGACGAAGAGTGAACGGCCCCATCTCCGCATCTCTTTTTAGATTTTTTTTTTATTTTTTCGTTTGATAATGTAATCTTATATTAAATGAATGAGTATTTTTCCCAATTACCGCTTTCTTTTTCCTTAATCAATACACGTGTTTAATTCTCGATGTATCTGCGACGACACAACGACAAACCGAATTACGAACGGAAAGTAATCAAAACATTTGCAATACGGGTGTCATCTGACAAAAAAACGACGATACACAACTCCAAGAACTTAGTAAACGACGAATTTATTTTATACTTTTAGCGACACATTTGCGACGACATAGCGACGAACCGTTATAAACTAAATAGCGCGAACAAAAACACGCAGAATAGCGACGAGACACCGACAAATCACCGACGTAATTCACCTGACTGACTATTTTTCTTTTAGCGACAACGAATTTCATCGTACTTTTCGTCGCATTAGCGACTACATATTTTGGTCGCAGAGTCGTCGCTTAGTACCGACGAAACAACGACTATACGTTGTTCGTCGGTGATTTTTCGTCGGCGGAAACCAACAATTTTTTTTGTGGTGGTATTTTGTTAGCCACTTATAAGGATAAATCATTAGTTAGTATGTGATAGTTGTTTTGGTGAAAAAAAGGTGCACAAGGTGACGTGACAACGCTTACAGCCAGTAACAGAGTTTGTGTTTAACATACGTATGAAGTCTTTTGTATTGGTGAAAGGAAACTTTGAAAATGAAAATCTAAAGGAGATGTTTCTTAGGAATGGGAGTCACCACATCAACCGAAGAAGGATAAATCCTTGCGTTATTGTCTTATCTACATTTTATACCCTTTTTGACACTTCGAGTACTTAAATTTTCACTCATGTTTAAATAGTAAAAGTTATTTATAATCAATGATTTTTTTTGCGGCAATAAACATGAGATTGTTATATATTATTTGCAATAAAAATAATAAAATTGAGCAAAAGAAAGTTAGTCATTCAGTCTTTGAAATATTATTGCTCGATTCCAGCAACAGATTGCCCAATTTTTAAAAATATGTCTTTTTATAGCCCTTTTCGAGTCATACACTAGACATTCTATGGCTTAGATCTACACAAGAATCAACCTTTTTGCATCAGGACATAAAAGTTATAGTCCTGTACATTTTATCAACTTTCTATCTAATTATATGAAGTTTGAGCATTTTAATGTTTATACTTATTTAAAAGGTCAAAGATCCTTATTTTTCCTAATTTTTGAACAAATTGCAATTAACAGATTCATTTTTCATAATTTCTGAAATTACATGAGAGTCAAAAGTTTTCAAAAAATGGGTACAGATTCTGAAGATTTCAGAATCCAATTAATAATATAAAAATAGTATAATTTCTACTAACTATTAACCGCCCTCAAGTGGTGTTAGTGTCTATTTTACGATCCAACAATTGAGTGGAGAATGAAAAGTTTAGTTCTCAGTAACATCAGAAAGATGGGTACACAAAATAAAGCCATAACTAGCGCTTGTTGGGTCTTTAAATGACAAATATCACCAGTCTCAATTATATGTCAACTAGCAAAGATAATTTGACAAAGCAACAATAATAAAATCTGCAAAGTAACATATGTCTACTAGACTCTATAGTAAATCTATTGTCGTCAGCTAACTTCACTGTCAAAGAAGAGAAGTACCCCAATGCAAACTATTTTGTCATATACTTATGATTTGATATATACGCATCTAAATGGATATAATACGTTAAAAATATTTTCAAATATATATGTCTTTCACTCTTTTGTTTCTTAGTTCCGAGCTCGTATGTAAGGCACAAAACATAAATCAAATTACTCTTTCATTCCTAGATGCCTAATTTTAGATAATTCCATAATTTCATAGAACAAAAAAGGTTATACTCCTTAATTATCCTTCATGGAGTTGTTCCCAATTATATCTTACTCTTTTAAAAAGGCGTTTCTGGTGTATTAGACTTCTGCGTTTGAACAGAGTCTGATGATGGACCAGATTGATCGGGATCAATGTACACAACATTATCTTACACTTTGTGTAAGGGACAATTTTGCAACTCGAACATGTGACCTCAAGTTCACAAAACAACAAACTTTACCATTTGCTCTAAAGTCCGCCTTCTATATCTAACTCTTTTAAAGAGTAATATCACACTTTATCAAATTCCAATTGTTGGTGAGGGCGACAAATAAAAACATCCCTACCAACATCGCTAGGATTTCGATTGTCTCAGGGATACTAAAGTTTTTGCATTGAAAAAGTGTAGATCAAGTATATATTATGAATAAATTTAGTCAATACCACCACCCTTTTGCACTATGCAGCAGAAACATGGGCATGTATATACTTTTTCCCCCTAATTTAATTATTTTCACCAACATGCTTTTGACTAAGCAGAAAAATATACAAATATATGAAATTGAAATGCATCATATAACTATAACCGTCATCAAAACGCTGGATCTGTGAATTTTGTAAACTATATATGTGATCAATCACCAAAACACGTGATCATACAAGTAAAAGCACACAAGAGATAAATCAAACAAGAATACTCAACAAAGTATTCGCAAGAGAGAGAACATCCAGATGAATTATTTGCTACATCGATTAGGAGCTGCATGGCATCTCAACTGTTTCTTCCAATCGTTAGTTACAGACGTTAAAGAGGAAGAAAACATGCAAAATTACTAAAGTGTCCATTAAACTAACTCAGCCTCCCTTTACTAATACAAGGACATTCTTGTCATTTTCACCAAATACAAATTTGGCACCATAAACTCTCTCCTTCCTTCCCCTGCTATCTCTTAACTGAAACATTCCTTGCTACCAATCCGTCGCTGCTCCTCAGTATCATCCATTGATCGTTGATTCTGTTCATCAGCCTCATCATTCTTCACACCCCCCCTCAAGCTATGCTTGTCATAGAGATTGAATACCCCAATCACACGCAAATATTGTCGTTAGCCTCTTGCAATCCAAAGCCTTTGTAAATATGTCAGCTAATAAGATCTGTCCTTATAGGCATCAGTTTTAAAGTCCCATTCTGCACCTTCTCTCTAACAAGGTGACAATCTATCTCGATATGCTTGGTTCTTTCATGGAATACCGGGTTCTCTGCAATGTAAATTGCACTTTTACTATCACAAAAGAGTTCCACTGTCTTTTGATCAGGCAATCTCAGCTCATCATGTATAATAACCATTGCAACTCACAACTCACAACTGCCATAACCCCTATACTCAGCCTCAGCTGAAGGTCTGGAGACCGTAGTCTGCTTCTTTGCTTTCCAAGAAATTAGAGAACCACCCAAAAACACACAGTACCCTGTTATAGACCCTTCTACTCTCATTACATCCTGCCCAGTCAGAATCTACAAAGCCCTGTAATTGCATCTTTCCTTAGCTGGAAAAAACAGCCCCTGCCCTGCTGTCCCTTTCAGATAGTTAAGACTCTGTGGGCTGCCTTTCATGTGGTTGATTGTAGGACAATCAAGGAACTAGCTCAATGTTGTACCACAAAAGAAACATCAGGTCTGGTCAGGTGAAGGTAAATAAGCTTCCCTATAGGCTCCTGTATGGGATAATACATCCTAAGGTTCTGAGTCATTGTGGGTTAAAGATTGATGTGGTCTCCATGAGGTGTTTTTAGCTGGTTTTTACTTCCTAGAAAACCACTCTCCTCCAACAACTCAAGCGTGTATTTCCTTTGGTTTATGACTAAGCCATCTTTAGATCTTTCCACCTCAATCTCCAAGAAGTATCTTATTCACCAAGATCCTTTATTTTAAATTTCTGATGCAACAAACTTTTAAGCTCATGTATAACATCCAGATTATCACAACACATTATATATTCATCTACATACACAAGCAAAACCAACATAGATGTCTCAACTGTCTTGGTGAACATGGTATAGTACTTCTGGACGTGTGAACACCTTGACTGACCGAAAATCTTGTAAGTTGGCATTCCACTCCCTGCTAGCCTGTTAAGACCATAAAGCAACTTCTAGAGTTTACACACCATCTTAGGGTCAGACACTACAGTTCCTGGTGGGGGTGTCATGTAAATTTCTTCATGGAGATCACCATGAAGAAATGCATTGTTAATGTCAAGTTGTTGAAGATACCATCCCCTCCTAGCTCCAAAGCCAATAATATTCTAACTGTGGTCATTTTGACCACAGGGGAGAATGTGTCCTGATAATCAATGCCATATTGTTGAGTGTATCCTCTTGCAACCAACCGTGCCTTGTATCTCTCCACGCTACCATCAGCCTTATATTTTACTTTGTACACCCATTTACAGCTGATTGGATTCTTGCCTGGAGGTAAAGGTACTAAGCTCCAAGTATTATTGTCTTCTAAATCTTTGATCTCAGCATTCATAGCATCTTGCCAAGTGGGAAACAACTGCTGCTTCTGCATAAGATGAGGGTTCTACATGCTTGCTTATATTCAGTGTGTATGATTTATACTGAGGAGCTAAATATGCAAATGTCATGTATTTATGAATGGGATGAGGATTATAGTAGAAGACAGATGAATCAGAACTTGATGCAATATTGCAGTAATAATCTTGGAGGTAAGATGGAGCCTTCCTAAGTCTAGGAGATCTGTTGTGAGTTGTAATAGGAGTAAGGTGTCTTTCTAGGACTGGCTTTGGGTCTGGTACAATGTTATGTATAGGTGGCAATTCAATGTACAGACTTCCAAACGGATGTTTGTGAGGGAATGGATGGTTTGATGATTCAGGTTCATTTTCATGAGAGGTCTGAATAACATCATGAATAGGAGATATATGATTGTTAGGTGAAAGAGTAGGATCAATATGAAATGATGAGGTGGGAGTTGCATATTGTGAATGATTCAAAGGAGCATGTGTCTCATCACCGTACCAAGAATGAGGTTGTGTAGTAAATGGAGCAGATGAATGACTTTGATTGGAAGGACTGTGGATTTGAGAATCTGTACAAGGCTGTGAAAGGAAAAATGTGTTCATAGAATACTACATCTCTGGAATGAAGATTTCTTAGAGGCAATGTTCTGCAAAACGTATCCCTTACTGTGTGATGATACATTCAAGAAAAATAGTTCGGATTGCTCTAGGTGCAAATTTTTCCTTGTGCGGATGATTGTCAGTAGCATAGGACAAGCAACCAAAAACCTTCAAATGTCCATAACTGGGGGGTTGCGAAATAAGAGTTCATAGTGTGTTTTGTGGTTCAGAAGAGGAGTGAGAGTAAGGTTAATAAGGTCTGCTGCGTATTGGATACAAAATCCCCATTATGAGCTTGGTAAATGTGATTGAAATCTTAAGGCTCTCGCAACATTTAGCAAATGCTGATGCTTTCTTTCCAGCAGCCCGTTTTGTTGTGGAGTATAGGCACAGTTTGTCTGATGAATGATTCCTTTATGTGCATAAAATGAGTTCATGTTAAATTATTGGCCATTATCAGTCTAATAATTTTGATACAGAATCAAACTGCCAAAAGCACAAATTGATAAAAGCTCTCAACAATCTTCTGACTTCAGATTTCGTTTTCGTCAAGTATATCCAATAATACCTCGTATGATATCTACCACCAATAAGGAAATAATGTTTTTTGTATATAGTTGGGTATTTGTATGGACCCCAGATGCTTATGTGAATGATATAGAAAGGTGAATTGGAAACAGAAGAGGAGTTGGGAAAGGTAATCTTTTTTTGTTTGGCAAAGAGGGCAGGACATCAACAAGAATTCAAAGTCTATTTAAGAATAACGTTTGGTTGTTGCTTGTGCACTTCCTTTAGTCGTGTTATACTCATATGACCAAGTCTCATGTGCCCAAAGCGACCCTTCAGCATAGGTGCAACTTGACACTGAGATGTACTGAAACAAGGTCTTGTTGAGGCATGATTGGTTGTGCTCTGTAGCTGGTACAGTCCCTCTCTTTTTTCAGCTGAACTAATTATCTTTTTTGTCCTCTTTTCCTAGATCAGGAATAGATGATTATCTAATAATGGTGATAAGTCCATGGTGAATGAGTTGCTGAGAGATATGAGATTAAAGGTGAAGCGAAGGAAGGAATATAGAATACATCATATAAAAACCAGATCAGGATTAACTCTAACTGTGTCTATATGAGTGACACTGGTCGTATGGCTATTGGGAAGTCTAACAGAAATGCAAGAAATGGTTGATATGACTCAAGAGATGAATACATGAACAAATGTGATCAGTAGCTCCAGAGTCTAATATCCACACAACTGTATTTTCACAAGATGCATTACCTTCATACTTACCTGAAGCTTCATCTGCTGTTGCACTCTGTAGGACCTGCAAGACACCACTAGAAGGGGAGGTTGATAGTGGGTGCAGAAATTTGGTTTTTAAAATGTTTTTGAACCAAAAACCCAACTTCTGAAAACAGTTTCTGTTTTCAGGACCTGTTTTGCGACGTTTGAAAAAATAGGTTACAGGCCTTCAAAATTCTGAAAATTTGGAGACATTGTAGTCTCATATGTTTTGAGTATCTCTTAAAAATTTCAGATCACAATTCAACCTTTAACCCTTTGAAAAAATCGTTGGTGGTAAGATTGCACAATCTGCCACAACGGTAGTCTGATTTAAAAAATTTATTCCGATTAAACCATGGCTCTAAATGGTTCTGAAAATTTAATTACAAACCCAAATTACTATATGTATTTAATTTGGGGTTGATGAAACAATTTTGAAAAATTCCTTTGGGAAATATGCCAAATACGTTCAAGTTCTCAACCTCTGCAAGTCTGAAAATTAGATTGCACTAGTCTCAGATCTATTGATGTTTGAATGACTTATGCTTGTCCAAAGGGTTGAAACTTCCGCCAACTGAAACTTAAGACATGTGCCTATGTTCCTAGAAAGTTTTGTGATATTTAAATTCGTTTGATATTTTTACTACTTGCAATGAAAACGATACACCGTGCTGGAAACTGAAAGTAAAAATGCTGAAAGTAATAACACCGAGAATTTTATACTGGTTTGGTTAACACAACCTACTCTAGTCTTCGAGGACACCTTCCTCGGTTATCACAAATCACAAAAATAACACCTTACCACAAAGGGTTTCTGGAGTTACACACCCAATCCAACCCTTTACAAATGATACAAGCAATCACACCTTTCCCGAACACCACCACCGAACGAATGAAGGATTGATCACGCCTTGATCAATCTTTTACAACAATGAGCATGTATGGTGGTCTATACAAAGCCTATTCAATATATTTGAACATAAGAACAATAGGCTTGAAAGAGAAGAAGAAGAAAGTGGAAGATACTTTTGCACTTGAGTGAATATAAGAATTGTCTTGAATTTGATTTGCTCTTCTTCTCTTCCTTTTATCTCAATGTGGCCACCCCCCTCTAGGGTTTTTTCCTCCCCTTGGAAATTCTCTTTTAAGTCCTTGGAAGAATGCTTTGTATAATGTGACATCAATTTGCTTACTTGACAACACTTCATTGGATGATTATCTTAGCGTTGCTTACTTGTCACTCCTTGATTAGATGAGATTTGTCATAACTTATGACTATAAAATCTTAGAATTACACTTAAAACATGTCCCAATTAGTATTAAAACATTTCCAAATATCACATAATTGATTCCCACAAATTTGGAAAATAAATTTGGTCTCATTTAAGCTAAAAAAATCGGCCACCTTATTCAAGACATGATGAAATTTTCAACATGTGTGATATTTCAAATATATTCAAATTATTGCCATAATATCATGAAATCAATCCATTAAATTGAAGAGGCAAATATATCACCATTAGCACAAAAAATCGGCCAACTCTTTACACTTGCTGATCAGCATGTGTCACATATGTGACATAATTTGAAACATTACTTGTGTAGCTTCCTCCATTATGTCACTAACCTTGTATAGTCCATTCTTCACCAATCAAGATTCCAACTAGGCTCCACATAAGCTTCTCCAAGATGTAGTAGGTGTGTGCACTATCTCCAACATGTGCTGAATTTTATTTTTGTGAACTTCGTAAAATAATGCACAATAATTATACACATATGGTATATTCCAATCAGCCCTATTGATTTTTCTAGAACACTTTAGTATGTATTAAATATGTAAAAAGTGTCTAGATACATATTATATGTCATGCCAAAAACGTTCCATGTGTCATGTTCGTAGAAAACCAAATTTTCGACTTTTGTCGATTGCGCGATTTTTCTCCGATTAAATTCCAAATTTTTGCACATGTTATATATATTATGTCACACATAATATACATAGAATAACTTGAATATTCAGCTCTAAAGGTTGAAGTAAGTGGCGCCACATGTGCTTAAAAAGATGAATTTGGAATCTCCATAATTTGGCCTTAATTGGGGGTGATTTGTGTGTGCCAACATGGAATGATTTTATGGATGAATATACCATGTGAGCCACAAAATTTGTGGCCATTTTTGAAGTGTAGGGACTGGCCATCTATATATGGCAATTACGTGATACGTTGGCGAAGTTTCAGTTGTCACCCGATACGACAATTTTTGGTTTAGAACCTTGTAACATGTCGTAATAATTTTGTCATCACCATGACTTATATCATATGATAATGACCTGAATATACTCATAAATATGAGGTAAGTATAGTGGCATGACGTTAACGTACATTCGTAAAATATATAACGTGTCGGTAGTACGTTGGAATATATGTGTATAGTGCCTTTAAAAAAATCTAAATATATATATATATAAATACATATATAAAAACGTGTGGATTGAGGTTAGAAAGAGACTTTCTATTTCTATGTTTATTGCCTTTGTGCCTTCACCAAATATTTCTCCATTTAATGAACTGCTTAGTTCATTTAACTAAGTACTTCACTTGATAAACTAGTTTAGTTCATTAATGATGGCACCTGAAAATAGTTCAAACACAACAAATGTTTGCCATTTATTGTAATCTTTAAAGCTTCATGGCTTGTTTGTACGGAAACATTATATATAAAGTATATAAGGCAAGTTTGTCGCAAAAACGTGTCAAGGCATAAAATGCGTCATGCATTTCTTAAACACGCGTTATTTAAATCATACATTTTGTGAATCACTCAAACCCCTTTTTCTCAACGCACTCATCACTGCATGTAGTCCACCACTGACATTGGAACTCATTGCTCCTTCCTTATGTCCCTTGTCTTGATAATCTCTAAGCATATTAAGCAGCTGTGAATATTGTTCTTGAGTTAGACATTGTGCATTCCCAGGGTCAGAAGCATTAACACTATATCCACCATCCTCATATATCTCAGGTCCGTCTCCATCACTTTGGTTTATCACATCATCCTGGCACTGATAGTTACAGTCTCCACTCACAAAATTAACACTGTTTCTTGGCTTATACCCTGGTGGATATCCATGTTTCTTATAACAACGATCAACTGTATGCCCAAGCTATTGCAATAAGTACATACAGACACCTTAGAGTTTTGGACACCAGACCTTGAAAAATCCTTATTGTATCCTTTATTGGGGGGGTTTAGGGAACACACATTATTACTTGTTCTTGCTCCCATTCTTGCTTGAAAGGCTCCATATCTTGAACTATTCTCAACATTCATCACTACTGACGGATTATTATTGAACTGTACTTGATTATTAGAGTAAGCCAACTTCCTCTCAAATTTGACAATCCTTGCAAATACTGTTTTAAGGTCTGGTAATGGTGTTGATAACAACACTTGAGACTTCACAGTCTCAAATTCCTCATTGAAGCCTTTTAAGAACTTGATAACCGAATCATCCTCAATTAATTTATGCATCTGAGTAGTTAAATCACAAGTGCATCTATGACAATTACACACTAGGTATAGATCTTAACACAAGTGATTCCTCCCACAGCATTTTCAATTTGGTATAATACTCTGTAACAGAAGAATTACCTTGTTTCGCAGCATAAAACTCCTTCTGAAGATCTGAAAATCTAAATGCATCCACATTTCCATATCTATGCTTTAGATCATTCCAAATATCTAGGCATCGTCCAACCGTATAACACTTTATCCTATAGGAGCAATTACAGAATTCACCAACCACGCTGCAACATATTGTTTGCCTTCGTCCAAGCCATATACCTTCTGGATGTTTCATCATTTTTCGTGATTGTGCCATTCACGAAGCCTATTTTGTTCTTCGATTGCAGAGCGTGCTTAAAACTTCTACTCCAACTATGGTAATTACGATCATCAAGCAGTGATTGAACAAGAATCAAGGAAGGACTATCACTTGGATGAATATACAACGGATCATCAGAAGGATCCGTAGGATTAGTAGGAACAAATGAAGAATGTGATGTAGAAGGAGAATTGTTGGTGTTCGCTATGAATGATCTAAAATTTATGAATTCTGCTCTGATACCATGTGAATTATTTTGTAAACTATATATGTGATCATTCACCAAAACAACATGATCATACAAGTAAAAGAACACAAGAGATAAAATCAAACAAGAATACTTAACAAAGTACTTGCAAGAGAGAGAACATCCAGAGGAATTATTGCTACATCGATTAGGAGCTGGATGGCATCTCAGCTGCTTCTTCCAATCGTTAGTTACAGACCTTTAAAGAGAAAGAAAACATACAAAATTACTAAAGTGCCCCGTAACTAACTCGGCCTCCCTTTACTAATACAAGGACATTCTTGTCATTTTCACCAAATACAAATTTGGTGCCGTAAACTCTCTCCTTCCTTCCTCTGCTATCTCTTAACTGAAATATTCCTTGCTGCCAATCCGTCGCTGCTACTCAGTATCATCCACTGATCGTTGAATCCGTCTATCAGTCTCATCATTCTTTACGCACACAAATATTGAAATGTTGACTTCATAAGGTAAATTTTCTTAAAGCTCAACAAGTATTTGTCGCCCATTCATGTCTAAATCAGTCAATTACTAATGCATATTGGAAACACATTAAAGCAATAATAAAGCGGTATGCTTTTTGAGTCCTACATTTTTTTACTTTCTTTATTAAAAAGACAACTAAAAGTTCTTCTATTTTACTCAAGAAAAATCGAGCACACAAACTTCAAAAGCAGTTCGAAATATCAATTTTTGGATAACGCTTTTTCGTCACAGTATTGTCTTATTACTAGCCAGTAATCTAACAATTTTCAAATAAATTCTAACAAGCGTAAAATTGTTACTCTCTTAGTAATGATGTAGGATTCTCGTATTGTTATAACGATACAAAACACGGCACATTTATTTTATGTAACATTCTCATGGCAAACACACACTTTTACAATACACACTTTCTTGTTTGTTCAACAGTCAATAATAAACTATTAGATGAAAGTGAGGGTGTAAAAATAGCAATTGTATGTAGTTCCCAAAAAATTAAATGTATCTATTATTGGACATATATATATATATATATATATATATATATATATATATATATATATATATGTGCGTGTATACTGTGTATTTATGTGTATATAGCACTGCGAATATCTTTTATTAGTCAATTTGCTTTAAGAATTTTTCCCTCATTAATCATCGCTCATTTGAAAATAACCCGATTATTGTTCTTTAAGAATTGCTCATGAAAATGCAATAAGATGTACAATCAAATTTGTATACCTTTATTGTATCACCTTTTTCATTTCACTTGTCCGCGGAGCCTGTAATTTTCCGTGCTGTTTCCTTGACGAGCTTTATAAAAGACTATATAGTAAAACCACACATACATAGACACACACAAACACACACAATATGTACATATCTTTATATGTATGTGCACGCATATATATATATATATGTATATATATGTATATATATATGTGTGTATATATATGTATATGTATGTATGTATATATGTGTATATATGTATATATTTTTTTTGTGTATATATATGTGTGTATACATATATGTATATATGTATATATATGTGTGTGTATATATGTATTTTTTTTTGTGTATTTTTTTTGCATATATATGTCGAATCGGGTGTGCTTTCCAACTCTCCGAAGGCCGCTGCTCACGCGGTTCCACCGCCCTTTAAACCCTCCGATCCCCTCAATTATCCACTCACCAAACAGAGTCTTTCGCCGACACTCTCTCGGTTTGCACTTGTTGCCTTCGCAATCGCTTATAAAGAGCCGATGGTTTATGATGATATAATTCATATTTATATATATTCTTACACGCTCAAAGGCCATCGTCGGCACTAACTGCTTCAATTTGATTCTCTTTTCACATATTTCTTTATTTGCGACCCGGAATATACATCGCGCGATTCATAACGCTGTTCGATTTCTGTAATTCCACTGGTAATTGTTTCTTCATTTTTGATTCTTTGTGACAAGTTCTACGGGTTTTGGCCTTACATTTTGCAAAAGTTTCAACCTTTTCAATTGTAATGCTGCATTATCATTTACTGCTGGTCTTCAATTCATATTTGGTCTGAGATGGAACCGCCGCCACTCTCCAAATCATTTGCGGCTATGGTATCGTCTGCTGTTGCAGGCAGATTCCCATCGCGTGAGATGGGACGCTATAAAGGATACCCTGCTGTTTCATTTACGCAAGATGAAATTGCCATTGTTGCAAATCGCTTCAAGTATGCCCTGGTTGGAGCCTTTTGGCGTGGTAGGCCATCTATGGCAGGCTTGCGCGCCTCGATTGACAGAATTGGGTTCAAAGGTTCAGTTAATATTGGTCTCCTTGATGAGGGACATGTACTGCTAAACTTTATTAACGAAGATGATTATACGCGATTCTTTTATCGTCGTCATTGGCGTTTCCAGGGATATGATATGAAGGTCACGAAATGGACTCCTTCTTTTGATCCATGTCTGGATACCCCAATTGTCCCAGTGTGGGTGGCACTTGAGGGTCTTCCAATTCATCTCCACGATTATCGTACGTTATATGAGATTGCAAAGTTGATTGGTACCCCGTTAAAGATGGACTCGGCTACCTTAAGTTTTCATCGTCCCTCTGTGGCGCGGTTTGTGTTGAAGTGGATGTCACCATGGATTTACCATCTAAGATATTTATAGATTGTGGAGAGCATTCTTTCTTTCAAGTAGTTGTGTATGAAGATCTCCCTAGGTACTGCAGCAAATGCCGTCGTTTTGGTCATTCAGTGGGTTCCTGTGGAGAAGGGAAGGCCCCAACGCATCCGACGAAGAATGCAGGGAAAGAGTGAGGTTTGGATTCCTAAAGGAAATATTCAGAAAGAGGCTGGAGAACAACCTGTTGGAGATTCTAATCCTAATCAGCATCTGGTCCAGACTCCAGAATTACATGCACATTCTGAGGAGACTCTACAGCAGGAATTGGTTGATGTTGGGGCAGGGGACGGTGATGGCAGGGAAGCACTACAGGAGCCAAGGAATCACAGAATCTTGCGACTACTGCGGAAACATCTACATTGCAGATTTTTTCTCGGTTGACTGCAGATTTAAGTCCCGTACTATTAGTGCCGCCAACATTGGATGTTCAGGAGCAGCAGGATGAGCAGCAGATGGATACATCCTGCTCTGCTACACTATCTAACCATACCGAGGAATCTAATATAGGAGAGGGAGCAGTATGCATATCTCCTCCACCCTTGGAGATTTCGGACGCAAATGTACAGCATGTTCAAGAGGTGAACTCAACCTCTGAAGTGGCTCCGGATGATCAAATTCAATCCATTCAAATCGCATTGCCAGCGCCACTGGCGATACTGCCAGTAAGTGACCCTCCATCTTTCCCCGATTATGATCCTTTAATTGAACAATTTTACCAAGACCACTTTCGGGAGGAGGAAGATGATGCGGATCTTGCGGTAGGTTCGGACAATGAAGCATCTCGCTCATCTAATCGGCTCAAAGGGAATGACTATATACGTGAGAGTTTGCTGATTGCGGCAGATGATATGGATTGTCCAATGACATCGACTGGTGGCGGGACTCTTATTAGCGGACTATCTCGGAAAAAAGCGCAGAGCTCGGAAGAATCTTCCACCACCTCCACCGTCATCAATGGTTACTAGACGAGGAAGTCATCGTTCTTTTGAACTATAGTGTGATTAGCATGCCTCATGTACCGTGAAGGATCATTTGATTTCGTTTTTTCTTTTTCTAGTTTGTAGTAAACGGCTGCCCTCGGCCATTTAACGCGGGATATTTATTGAATAAATAAAGACCGGAAGGTTTCCTTCCGTTTATTAAAAAAATATATATATATATCTCTTTATGTGTGTGTATTTATGTGTACGCACGCACGTGTGTGTTGTTGTATCTGTTTCATGCATCTATATATGGACATATGTGTGCATGTGTCTGCCTGAATATCTGTTTTTTGGGTGCCTCTGTCTATATGTATACACTAACAATGGAAACAAATTAGAAAGTATAGGGTTACGATTAAAGAGGTGATAGACTAAAGGTATGAAGATGATTGTACATATATTATATTCATTTTAATTGTGCAAGGTGGCCTTATTGACACAAGTTGTCTTGGGCAACTGAAATGCTCTTTGAGAACGAAAGAAGTGGTTCCATGGTAGATCCATGACGGGAATTGTGCAAGGTGGCCTTTGGAAGTCTACGCAATCATCTAATCTGCTAAATTTTAACGGGAAAAAAAAAAGATCTGTTTAAATAGGCCCCAACAACAAACTTTTGTTTTTCTCTTTAGTCCATTAAAGCTTTCAAGTCGTCATACCACCAAGTTTTGGAAAGGGTTATTAGAATAATGTGACGTATTGATTGAGGAAGGGTTTCATCGAGTACTTTCGGTTATCTTTGTTTTATTTCTTTCACATATCAATATGATACATGAACTTGGCGTATTTGAAAGTTTTCTTGTTATAAAGTTGATATCAATTGATTAAAACACTTCAAAAAAATATTGATCGAGTACTTTTCGGTTATAAGGTTGTTATTTTGTGACTTTGAAATCAAGGATTCGAGCCGTGAAAATAGCCTCTTGTACAAAGTATAGGGTAAGACTGCGTACAATCGGATCGCAAAAGCGATCTGGATTCTCTCTAGACTTGCATAAACACGGGAGCCTAATGTTGGTGCAACAATTGTCCCGTGGCACGTAGGCCGTGTGGGTCAAGCCACAGTCGAATGCCGTGGACGCTTGTGTGTGCGGAATGCACTATAAGGCTAGGGTATGCGCATCTCCTATCACCAATTGGTTTTGGGAGAGTTGGTAGCGCCTGAGGTTCTACAAGTGGTATCAGAGCTAAGGTCACGGGTTCAATTTCCAGCGGGAGCAATTGCTGAGGGGGAGATTGTTGGGTGCAACAATTGTCCCGTGGCGTATAGGCCGTGTGGGTCAAGTCACAGTCGAATGCCATGTGCGCTTGTGTGTGCTGAATGTACTATAAGGCTAGCGTATGCGCATCTCATATCACCAATTGGTTTTGGGAGAGTTGGTAGTGCCTGAGGTCCTATACCTAATATACTGATAACGCCCTTTTTACATGTAAGTTGGTGTATTTGGAATTTTTGTATCAATTGATTTAAAACACTTCAATAAATGACGATCAGTGTGTATATGCTTCAATGCATGGATGGCACGTCGGGTTGGCTGTAGCACTTGAAGAATATGAGTTAATGTATATAACACATGTCTCTTTTAGACTATGTTGGTTGAAGATGTTGTCTCATATACAAACTCAGATTATTAGAGAACGAAACTGAAATTCTGTACAGCATAAGGAATAGTTGAGGTCAGCACAGGGAAGAGCTGAGGTCAGCACAGGGAAGAGCTGAGATCAGCACAGGGATGAGCTAAGGCCAGCACAGGGATGAGCTAAGGTCAGCACAGGGAAGAGCTGAGGCCAACACAAGGATGAGCTGAGCTCAGCGCAGGAAAGAGCTGAGGGCAGTACATGGAAGAGCTCAACACACAAACCGAGGCGAGTACAGGACTCTGTCCTTAAGACAAATTGCTTCGGTATACTATGTCCAACCGGAAATTGTAAACATCTTCAGGATACAACGGCTAACAGTTCCAGCGAGTGGCACTACTACGTAAGAACTCCACGTACTTGACAAGTGTTCTGGACTTCTTGGATTGATGAAATGCAGCAGCAGTGTATGCAGTATTGCAGCAATAGATTATGCAGAATGCTCATATGCGGCAGGAGAAGAGAAGAAAAATTTCAGTGTTCAGAGGCAATGCTCTACTCTGTTTATATAGGGAACTAGGGAAAGGTTACACAAGCGCAGTTAACCCACGGAGAGGTACACGATCGCCAGTAACCCATGATCTCTACCAGTAACCCACCATCCACAATCGACACCAATAACCCCCCCATGATCAGACACTGGTTCAGTTTAATCTGGACCGTTAGATCATATGATTAAATCATAACCGCAAGATCAAGTAAATTATTTTTCTGGAAAAATTTAAAGGAAAATTTTCCAAAAATATAAGAACCGGCTTGCGGGCGAGCCACGAGCCACGAGCACGAGCACGAGCCGAGCCAAGCTGGCCAGACAGGCAGGCAGGCGGCGGCACGCGCGCGCGTGTGGCAACCATCTGCGTCTTCTCTCCGGTCAAAAATTCTCTTGCCCTTCAGGCACATCTAAAGTGCCTCTCCTAGCACTATATTTGGTGACATTTTCCCTTCAATTTGCCAATGTGGTATGTTTGCAAAAAGGTGATGTGTCTTCTTCTCATGAAGTTCACATCACCAATTTTCCAATTTGCAACCAATTTTTACTCTACTTTGAGCATTAATTTCTCATTCACCCGGTATCGAAATTAAGTGATTCAAAAGCCTAAAATCATCTACTCATTATGTAGATAATTTAGGATTCATTAGTTTTCAATTTTGATTAACAAATACTAATCATAATTAAGCTCAAAATATGTTGCTCACCCACTTTGGACAAACCCATTTCCATATAACAAATTTTCCTCCAACAATCATCCACATGAATGAAAATTAATGCAAATGCAGATGAAGACTCTAACGAGAAGAGACAAGAAAATGTTGCATCAGAAGAGGTAGCTTCTAGCTTTGAACCTTTCGTAGTGATGTATCATCTGATTCACTCGGCTAATTAGTGACTTGGTAATTTCCTTCAACACCCTTTTAGTTCTCATGGTTGTGTTTGTTTTGGCCATGAACAACCTGGTTTCAGAAAGTGTTTTAGAGAATTCTTGCCTCACAGAATTCTCATAGAAGCGGCCCCACTTCACACTTACATAGGTGATTCCTATCAAGAGCATTCTGCCATACCCCACTTGATGTATCGAGATATAGGACATCATTAAAAGCTTTAGCTTACCCTAAATATTCTCTGCAGAGAGCATTTTTATGTAGCGGAATGAGTAAGTGCTAAATTGAACCTTCATAACTTAGTTCTCCCATTGAACAAACATTCTAGGATCTCCAGTCAACAAGGTTGGATTACCGTTACAAAGATTCTTGCTTAGTTGGCTTAACTCCCATTCTGTTCGTCAATTTTGACATCTGATCTCTAGGCAAACCTTAAGCGGATCCGCAAGATTATCCTTTGATTTTAGGTAATCAATGGAAATCACGCCATTAGAGATCCATTGCTTAATGGTATTATGTCTCTGACGTATATGTCGTGACTTACCATTGTAGATGCTGCTTTGTGTCCTATAGCAGACTGACTATCACAGTGTATGCTAATAGGAATGATTGGCTTAGGCCAAAATGGAACATCTTCTAGGAAATTTCGAAGCCGTTCAGCCTCTTCTCCAGCTTTATCTAGTGCTATAAACTCAGCTTCCATAGTGGACCGAGCTATGCACGTTTGTTTTGTGGACTTCCATGAC
Organism: Eustoma russellianum; assembly: GCA_036186865.1. Lineage (NCBI taxonomy): Eukaryota > Viridiplantae > Streptophyta > Magnoliopsida > Gentianales > Gentianaceae > Eustoma > Eustoma russellianum. The sequence continues at coordinate 8,236,077 of AP025058.1, forward strand.
ACAACACCACCACCAACAGTGAATAGGTATCCACTGGTAGATTTAGAGTCCTTGCTATCTGATATCCAATTCGCATCACAGTATCCTTCCAATACTGCTGGATATCTTGTATAGTGTAATCCAAGATTCATTCTGTATTTTAGGTACCTCATCACTCTATTTAGAGATTTCCAATGATCTTCACTTGGATTATTCGTAAACCTGCTCAATTTGTTTACTGAACAGGCTAAGTCTAGTCTTGTACAGTTTGTTATGTACATCAGACTTCCAATTACCTGTGAGTACTTCAATTGAGCTACAGGTTCACCTCGGCTCTTTCGTAAGTGTATACTTAAGTCTAGTGGGGTCTTTACTGATTTTCTATCAAACATATTAAATCGTTTGAGAACAGATTCGATATAATGAGTTTGTGACATAATGAGGCCTTCATTTATCCGATAAATTTTAATTCCTAGAATAACATTGGCAATCCCCATATCTTTCATATCAAAATTTCGTGTTAGCATCTTCTTGGTATTCAAGATGATGTCACGAGTACTGCCCATGATGAGCATGTCTTCTACATATAGACATACTATCACATAGGCGTCTGGTGTGTTCTTGATGTACACACACTTGTCACACTCGTTGATCTTGAAGCCGTTTAACAACATTGCCTCATCAAACTTCAAATGCCCCTGTTTGGGTGCTTGTTTGAGTGTGTAAAAACTTAACAAGTTTACACATCTTTTTATCTTGCCCTGGTACAACAAACCCTTCAGATTGCTCCATATAAATTTATTCTTCTAACTCACCATTCAGGAGGGCAGTCTTCACATCCATCTGATGGATTTCTAAGTCATAGACTGCAGCGATAGCAACTAGCATCTTTATTGAAGTGATTCTAGTTACCGGTCAGTAGGTATCAAAAAAGTCAAAGCCTTCCTTTTGTCGATAGCCTTTAGCTACCAACCGATCCTTGTACTTGTCAATAGACCCATCCTCTTTCATCTTTTTCTTAAAGATCCATTTGCATCCAAGTGGTTTACTTCCTGGTGGAAGATCAACCAGCTCCCAAGTGTGATTTCGAAGAATCGATTCTATTTCATTGTTTACTGCCTCTTTCAAGAAGGGAGCTTCTGGAGTTGACATAGCCTCAGAAAAGGTTCTTAGATCGTTTTCTACCAAGTATGCAATGTTGGACCATGCACCTGCAATAAACACCACTAGAGGGGGGTGAATAGTGGTTAGCAGAAATTACACTACAACCCTCTGTAAAAATCCCCTTGAAAACAAAATCTGAAGCTGCATCATATTCATAACCCATTTTTGAAAAATTCAAAATTAATTGTACACAACTCCAAAAATTATGAAAATTTCTAGAATTTAACTTGAATGAGTTAACAAGACTTTGTCAAAAAATCATATAAAAATAAGATCGTTGCCCCTTCAAACAAATAAAAAGATTCAGATGGTCAATCTGGACAGAATTGGACAGAATATTGCTGATTTTGAAAATAGTGTTTCTCTTTGAATATTCAACCAAAAAGGTTGATCTTTATATCAAAACACTCCTTAAGATGTGTAGATGAAGTTTCCAAAAGGCTCTGATTTTAAACAATTTTTGATAAATACAGAATTTAAGTTTTCTCAAAACTGGTCAGATTGCAGCCAGATTGGAGCAGTTATCTCGCAAAGACATAAAGACTAACTTTTCCTAGCTCAAATCAAGTGATTCTTTTTGCAAATGAAACTAACAGTCTGAAGTATAACTCCACCAAAAATCTCAAATTTTGAAAACGTTTAGCTATTTTTTCAAAACGTGAGAAATTGTGAGAAAACTTCAATAAAAACGGGCAGAAAACAGAAATAAAGAAACAAGACAAGAACATCGAGAATTTATCTTGGTTCGGTATATGTGACCTACTCCAGTCCGAAGGAACACCTTTCCTTGAATTTCACTATCAAATAAATCACCTTACAACAAGAACCAAGCTTGATCCACGGGTTATACACCAACCTTATTCAAGACTTGGATAATCACCTTCTAAGCAACACTTAGTTGCAACACCTTTACCACCTATTGATATATCCTTATAAGAATGGCTAATCAATCTTACAAATGAAGCTCAAGAGGCTTGTAGTACAACAAAAATAACAAGAACACCTTTGCTACAAAGAATGGAACAATAACAACAACAAAAAGAAGATGATAGCTAGACAATTCAACACATGCTTGTGAGCTTCAAGTGTGTTTCATCTTTTCACTATTGCCTCTATTTATAGTGTGAGTTGAGCCTTAGAGATAAGACATCCGATGTGTCACCATCTTCATCACCAAGTCCAAATATCTTCACATCATTGGTTGGCTTTGTACACTTGGCAAAACAAAACACAATGATTGGTCCACCTTGGCAATGTCATGTTGGTTGAAATTTCCATTATGGCAAGTCTCATTTATCCTTTGCAAAATGTAGATAATATGGAGAAGATAATACATCAACTTCTTGGCACAAGAATAGGCATGTGGGTGTTGACAACTTGAAAATAAAATCAGCTCCAATTATCCATCAAGTAACCGTTGGCTACTTCCTTTTTTCCAAAAAAAAACTTTGATTTTTCTTAATAAAATAAGAAAGGATAATACCACCAAAATATCTCCAAATTCAAGCACAATAATAGGACATGTGAAGTCTTCATTTGACTTCAAAAAATCTAATGAGAACACCCATTAACACAAAGTAGCCGTTTGACAACATTTGTGAAATCCAAATTGGCAACTTTTGCCAACTAGCTCCTTTTTGGTTGGTCCACTTGTCTCCAACTCACAAAATGAATTACACATCATATTCAACTGTTTATACAAATTTTGGAGGATGGAAAATATGTATACCAACTCAAATTTTTGAAGAAGAAATAAATGGATATAGTTGGCAAGATTATGTCAACGTGTAACACCGAAATTCCCAATATTTCTTCATATATGTCATGAACATTTCCACACCTTTGGCACCTTGAACAACTCTGAATAATGATGATAAATATACTCTATAGCATATATAAGAGTGTCTTCAAGAAAAAGTAGAATGTGACATCTCAACTCGTCGCATATCCAGCTATAGTCAACAATATCATCATTTGAGAAAAATAAGATAAAAATCACCATATAATCTTAAATTTAATAATAACTCAGCTCCTGAATGAAGATAATAATATGCTCAAGAGATTCCTTGAGTGAGAATACCAAAAATACCCTTGGGGGTGAAATGACCAAAATATCCCTGATATATGAAAACTCCAGAAATGACCCGGATGGTCAGTAATAATCATGATATCACTTTTGTCATGATAAATTGGATGAGAATACATCTTTGAAATATTTTCATCATGTGATGTTCCTACAAGACTCAAATACCAATTTTGCCCTTTTTGGTAAGTTGTAGAAACTTCCAAGACACGTTAGTCACAGGACAATTATAATCACAAAAAACATATGATAATCACATAATAACATATATGAAACATATGTAAATGAAAAACAATCATTTTATCACTTTTTAGAAAAATTTCACAAAAAACGCTGGACATCGATCGATCTATGTCTCAATTTTAGAGACTGATGTATACATCGATCGATCGATGTACCTCTGGTTGAGAGATCTATGTCTCACAGTGAGTTTCAACTTTTGCCTCTGTGTGACATCGATCGCTCGATGCAGAGATCGATGTACATCGATCTCTGACTGAGAGATCTATGTAGAGATCTATGTATACATCAATCTCTGGCTGAGATCGATGTCACTTTTTCATTTCTTTCAACTTTATTTCAACTTTTAATCACTTTTAACACCATATGCGACATTTTTAAGCATTCACCACTTAAAATCATGTGTTTGAAAATTATCCAAACATATTTCTCAATATTCTCCCCCTTTTGGATGATTTTCAAAATAACCTAACATGATTTTAATGTCACAACCTTACCAATTGTTTTCAAACTTTGTTTTAACAAACTTTTAAATAGTACGCTCCCCCCTCAACTTATACTCTCCCCTTTAACCTATGCTCATCTTATACCATTTGAAACTTAGCATGACTTACCAACTCAAATCACGTACTTAGCATGACTTACCAGCTCAAATCATGTTCTTATTCTATCTCCCCCTTTATTTTGCAAATCATGCAAAAGATAAAACTACGCAATGGTATCGTAAGTCATCATGCCTAACTTGGCCCGTAAGTTTTAAAAGTGGCTTGATTAAGGGGTTTGGTAAAGATGTCAGCTATCTGATGATCAGTTCTTATATGGTTTATAACTATATCCTCATTTTGAACATGATCGCGAAGGAAGTGGTATTGCGCCTCAATGTGTTTGGCCTTAGAATGAAGCACCGGATTCCTGGAAAGATTGATTGCACTTGTGCTATCTCAGAAAATTGGAATCTTATTCATTTTAATGCCAAAATCACTAAGTTGCTGTTTAAGCCAAAGTATTTGGGTAGTACATAAACTTAAGGCGATATACGCGGCTTCAGTGGTAGAAAGAGCTACAGTAGCTTGGTTTTTAGAAAACCAAGAGATCAAGTTGGTTCCTATGAAACTGACATGTACCGCTAGTAGATTTTCTATCTAACTTGCAACCACCATAATCAGCATCACTATATGCGTACAATTCCAACTTAGCGTTTCTATCATACCACAGTCCTAAGTGAGGTGTGTGTTTAAGATATCTAAAGATCTTTTTCACCGCATCGTAATGTGATACCTTGGGAAAAGATTGAAACCTAGCACACATACATACACTAAATATGATGTCAGGTCTTGATGCAGTTAAGTATAACAGTGATCCAATCATAGACCTATAAAGTGTGTCATCAAAAGGTTTACCATTTTCATCCTTATCTAGTTGGGTGCTAACACTCATGGGGGTAGTTGTAGGTTTCAACTCTTCAAAGCCAAACTTCTTAATCATATAATTGACATACTTAAGTTGGCTAATGTGAATTCCTTGAGGGGTTTGTTTGATTTGAAGGCCTAAGAAGTAGTTCATTCTCCTACTATTGACATTTCAAACTCTAACTTCATACACTCTTCGAAGTCTTTTACTAAGATAGGGTTGGTTGAACCAAAGATAATATTGTCTACATATATTTGAACTATTAACAAGTCATTATTTTTTCTTCTTAGAAATAATGTGTTGTCGATAGTCCCCCTTTGATAATTATTTGTAATAAGAAAGTTTGCAAATCTATCATACCAAGCTCTTGGAGCTTGTTTCAAACCATATAAGGCTTTCTTAAGCTTATAAACATGGTTAGGATTCTTTGGATCTTCGAATCCAGGAGGTTGTTTGACAAACACCTCTTCTTGGATGTATCCATTCAAGAATGCACTCTTGACATCCATTTGGAAGAGCTTAATATTGCTTAGACTTGCAATCGCAAGTAACAATCTAATTGCTTCTAGTCGTGCAACAAGTGCAAAGGTTTCTTCATAATCTATTCCTTCTTGTTGATTATAACCTTGTGCGACTAGTCTAGCCTTATTTCTTGTAATTTTTCCTTGTTCATCGATTTTATTCTTAAAGACCCATTTAGTTTCTATGATAGACTTGTCTTCAGGTTTAGGTACTAAGTCCCACACATTGTTCCTTGTGAATTGATTTAATTCCTCATGCATAGCTTCTATCCAAGATATATCACCTAAGGCTTTCCTTTACATTCTTAGGTTCTAATTGTGAGATTAAGCTATGTCCTTCAAGTTGACTTATATTTCTACGTGTTCTAACCTCAACACTTGGATCCCTAATGATTAGTTCTCTAGGATGCCACCAATTCCTAGATTGACTAGGTTCACCCTCATCTTGTTCAAATGTTTCATTAGTGTAAACATTATCATATGTAATTTGATCTTTGGGTGTATTATCTTCTAATTGCAAAGGTTCTTCATTTATTTCATCTAATGATTCATGCATGTCTTGTTCAGGGGGAGTTGGTTCTAGATGATCAAGTATAGGCTCAAGTAATACATCATCATCAAACATATTTTCAACATTAGTTTCTTGTTTATGTTGATTTTTATTACTAACTTCAAAGCATGCATTTTCATTGAATTTCACATGTATGAATTCAATTATCTTTCTAGATAGAGGATTATAACACCTATATGCTCTTGAGTTAGTTGAATACCCAACAAATATGCATTCAATAGACTTTTGTTCAAATTTATCTAGATTATCCTTAGTGCTCATCACAAAACATTTACATCCAAATACTTTAAGATAATCTATCTTAAGTTGTCTATTGTTTAGCAATTCATAAGGCGTTTTATTTAATTTCTTTCTAATAGTAAGCCTATTTATAATATAGTATGCACAACTAATAACTTCAGCCCATAAATATATAGGTAATTTATTTTCACAAAGCATTGTCCTAGCAACTTCTTGAATTGTTCTATTTTTACGTTCAACAACTCCATTGAGTTGTGGTGTTCTAGGTGGTGAGAATTCATGTTTAATTCTATATAGTTCACAAAATTTGATTACGTCTTTGCTTTTAAATTCTCCACCTCTATCACTTCTAATCCTTTTAACATTTTCTTCATAAATGTTTTCAAGTTGCTTATAAGGGTTTTGATTGCTAATGGAGCATCATCTTTGTGTGTTAAGAACAATGTCCATGTGTAGCGTGAGGAATCATCTACTATGACACACATATAGTAGTGTCCACCTAGACTTCTTGTCCTACTTGGACCAAACAAGTCTAAGTGAAGCAATTCTAGTACATGACTAGTACTCACTTCATGTTTCGGTTTTTAAGGTTTCTTTAATGTGTTTTCCCTTAATGCATGTTTTCACACATTTGAAAATTATCTAAGTCTAACTTAGGCATTCTTCTAATTAAATTCTTCTTAGACAATTTCTTAATGGTTGAAATTCCTATATGGCCTAATCTTCTATGCCATAAATTTACATCTAAGTCATGTGATATTAGACACTTAACCTTAGCATCTAACATATTATCTAAGGTAAGAGTATGAATGTTACCATATCTATTTCCTTTTAAAACTATTTCTCCTTTTTCATTTATTATATCACATGAATTGGGAAGAAAAAAGACATTGTAACCACAATCTATAAGTTGTGAAATACTAAGTAAATTATAAGAGAGATTGCTTACTAACAACACTTTTCGTATTTGAAATGTGTTAGGGTCCCCAATTGTTCCTTTTCCAACAACTTGTCCTTTGTTGTTGTCACCAAATGTTACTTTTCCTCCATTCTTGATATGTTCCTTTTCGATGAATAGTTTGGGGTTCCCCGTCATATGCCTCGAACATCCACTATCTAAAAACCATTTAGTTTTCAGATTCTTTGACTTTGCCTCCTTCTTGCATTCTTTGCGTTTTTCCTACAATGGAGACAAAGTTTTAGGTACCCTTTATTTGGGTCCTTGAATGTTAGGGGCACTATTCTTGTTTAGATATCCCTTAGGTGTCCAAACTTCAACATACCTTTTGGGCACATTTTTAGCATGATTATAATTTTGAAAATAAGAGGAATTAGCACATAGATGATCATTCCACATAAGTGAAGATGCATTATACACATTGCGTCATGGTTGATAATCATTATATGATGACCGGTTTTGATAGTGTGTATAAAGCATATGATTTTGTTTCTTGAATGGCGCTATATAAGTGTGTTCATAGGCATTTCTATAAGACTTATAAGAGTGTTCCCTATACTTAGGTTCATAATAAGTTGGATGCATTTTATTATGTCTAGTTGCATTTGTATACATATAGGCATAATTTCTAGGTTGTCTAGATGCAAAGTTTGACATAGATGTATGTTTGTGCGTGTGTGCTTTTATGGGTGTATGTTGCATTTTTGTCTTAGAATAAACGGAAGAAGGAGTAGAAGAAAATTTAGCAGGAAAAGTTGTTTTTGTATCTTTATAAGGCTGTTTAGTAGTTGAAGATACAAACTTAGTCTTTCTACCTACTTTGTCATCTTCTTCTTTATGGCCTAAGCCGGTTTCTCATTTCTATACTTTTGTGATGAGATTAGTGTATCTAACATATTAGCACCCGACTTAAATTGTTCTAACATTTTTTCTAAGTTAAGTTTAGAAGACTTAAGTTGTATTATTTCATGTTCGCAACTTTCCAACTTGGACTTTAACATATTATTTTCTGTTTTTACCTTTTGTTCATATTTCCTCTATGATTCAATTTTATTCTCTAAAGAATCAAGATATTAGTAGACTCTTGTTTAAGAGATTCTAATTAATCGGAAAATTCCAAGTTGGACGTCTTCAACTTGTTATTTTCTTCAATTAGTTTCTTTTTTCTTTAGAGAGCCTCTTACAGTGAGCATGCATTCTTAAGAACTCTTCATAAATTTCATCAAATGTCATGTCACTATCAGAATCACTATCAGATGAAGAACATACCTCGTTGGATACAAAGCAGACTTGAGCTTCTTCAATTTCGGATTCTTAGTCGGATGAGTCGCTCCATGTGCTCACCTTCATTGCTCATTTCCCTTTCCTTGCCTTAGACTCCTTTGTCTTTATCATTTGTGCCTCCTTGTCCTTGGCTTGTTTATTATTGTTTATTATTGTTATTATTGTTTATTCGTATGAAATATGTCCTTTTTTGACCGCATTCATAACACTTTAATTCTTTATTATACCATTTGTTTGTGTTATTTTTCCTAGGTTGAGAAGAAGAAGAAGAAGAAGAAAGTTGTCTATTCCTATTAAGACGTTTGAAAAACTTTCTAAGTTTTCTTGCTATTAATATCAAGTCATCATCTAATTCAGTATCACTATTACTATCATCATTATTTATATGTGTTTCAGTTGTTTTGAAAGCTATTGACTTACTTGATGATTTAGATGACTCGGACTTTCGTTGGTTTAGTTTTACCTCATAGACTTTAAGAGACCCTATCAATTCATCCATCTTAGTGATTGACTTTGTCTCCTCGATTGCATTCACCTTTGGATCCCATTCAGCAGGAAGGCTTCGTAGCACCTTTTGAACTTTTTCATTGTTCGTGAATGATTTCCCTAAAGCTTCAAGGGCATTAAAAATTTTAGTAATCTTCAAATCCATAGATGTTAGGGATTCGTTTGGCAACATTTTGAAAGACTCTAATACAGCCATAAGCATGTTTATTTTTGATTCTTTAACACCACTAGTACTTTCATGCTTTAATACAAGTGATTTCCACATGTCGTGTGCACTTGTGCAATTTGAATATCTTGCTTCAGACGTTGTACGTCCATTCAAGAGTAATTGCATAGCTTTAGCATTCTTTGACATTTCTTTTTATCTTCCGATGTCCATTACTTTTATATTTTTCAACTTCTTGAGTGACTCCACTAACTTGTACAACTTTCATTGGAATGTACGGTACATCTTCAACTATAGACCATAAATCGATGTCTATAGCTATTAAGAATAGCCTCATTCTTAGTTTTCAATGAACAAAATTATTGCCATCAAAAAATGAAGGGCGTTGAGTGGACATACCTTCCAAGTCACCTTTATGAGAAACTATTGCCATAGTATGTACCTTTAATCTGAGATAAGCAGGCTACAAAGAGTAATTGTTTCTTGGCTTTGTATTGATTGTACGGTGTTGAATCTAGCTTCTTCGAGTGGTGTAGACCTCGCTCTGATACCAATTGTTGGACCATGCACCTGCAATAAACACCACTAGAGGAGGGATGAATAGTGGTTAGCAGAAATTACACTACAACCCTTTGTAAAAATCCCCTTTGAAAACAGAATCTGAAACTGCCTCATATTCAGAACATGTTTTTGAAAAATTCAAAATTAATTATACACAGCTCCAAAAATTATGAAACTTTCCAGAATTTAACTTAATGAGTTAAAAAGACTCTATCCAAAAATAAGATAAAAATAAGATCGTTGCCCCCTTCAAACAAATAAAAAGATTCAGATGGTCAATCTGGACAGAATTGGACAGAATGTTGCTGATTTTGAAATAGTGTTTCTCTTTGAATATTCAACCAAAAAGGTTGATCTTTATATCAAAACACTCCTTAGGATGTGTAGATGAAGTTTCCAAAAGGCTCTGATCTTAAACAATTTTTGATAAATACAGAATTTAAGTTTTCTCAAAACTGGTCAGATTGCAGCCAGATTGGAGCAGTTATCTTGCAAAGACATAAAGACTAACTTTTCCTAGCTCAAATCAAGTGATTGTTTTTGCAAATGAAACTAACAGTCTGAAGTATAACTCCACCAAAAATCTCGAATGTTGAAAACGTTTAGCTATTTTTTCAAAACGTGAGAAATTGTGAGAAAACTTCAATAAAAACGGGCAGAAAACAGAAATAAAGAAACAAGACAAGAACATCGAGAATTTATCTTGGTTCGGTATATGTGACCTACTCCAGTCCCAAGGAACACCTTTCCTTGAATTTCACTATCAAATAAATCACCTTACAACAAGAACCAAGCTTGATCCACGGGTTATACACCAACCCTATTCAAGACTTGGATAATCACCTTCTAAGCAACACTTAGTTGCAACACCTTTACCACCTATTGATATATCCTTATAAGAATGGCTAATCAATCTTACAAATGAAGCTCAAGAGGCTTGTAGCACAACAAAAATAACAAGAACACCTTTGCTACAAAGAATGGAACAATAACAACAACAAAAAGAAGATGATAGCTAGACAATTCAACACATGCTTGTGAGCTTCAAGTGTGTTTCATCTTTTCACTATTGCCTCTATTTATAGTGTGAGTTGAGCCTTAGAGATAAGACATCCGATGTGTCACCATCTTCATCATCAAGTCCAAATGTCTTCACATCATTGGTTGGCTTTGTACACTTGGCAAAACAAAACACAATGATTGGTCCACCTTGGCAATGTCATGTTGGCCAAAATTTCCACCATGGCAAGTCTCATTTATCCTTCGCAAAATGTAGATAATATGGAGAAGATAATACCTCAACTTATTGGCACAAGAATAGGAATGTGGGTGTTGACAACTTCAAAATAAAAATCAGCTCCAATTATCCATCAAGTAGCCGTTGG